>JARYZH020000322.1:0-339854 GCA_030021035.2 Notholithocarpus densiflorus | reverse complement strand
TGCATGGGACGTGGGGCTTCAGGACGTAATATTTGAGTGTGACTCTGTTCTTCTCTTTCATGCATTCACGGGTACAGCAACTCCTCCTACTAACATCTCCAACGTCATCACAACATGCTTGTCTCGGATTCAAGACTTTAGAGCAGCACAGTTTTCTCACGTACGTCGACCAGCCCACATTTTGGCCCAATATGCCAAAAATCTTGACTCATTTGTAACTTGGATTGAGGAAAACTCATCTATTATTGAGACCGCTACGGCTCAAGATTTATTACATTTTTAATCTTTCCAATAAAATTGACGTCTTTCTCATCAAAAAAAAAAAAAAGTTTATAAGTATTTTTCTAAAACTCCTCAAGTAACTGCATATTTTGGGTTTGGGAAGAACATTGTGAGTAAGTAAAATGAAATTTTGTTTGATTAAAGAAAATGTAAGAAAATATAAAGGAAAAATAAAGAAAGGAAAAAAAATTGGTACATAAAAAATAAAAATAAAAATTTAAAAGCTGATGTGGCATTTTTTGCCATCTAAGCATTGATAAGGCATAGCAACTGATACAATCTAATAATTTCCCATAGCCATTTAAAGTTCATGACCTAGAATGCTAATAACCATCTACTCCAATGCAAAAGCAATTGGCCAAGTTCAGCAAGTTTGCCACCAAACCACAATGTCATGGCAAACCAAGTGACTCACTTTGTTATAATTTGTATACTCACTATTTTGATTTTCTATGGAAATTTAGAACATTGATAAAATGAATGTAATGACAAGTGGGTGATTTGTATATGGACACATTGATGAATGTGTGTAGTGGACATGGGCAGTGGACATGGGTGGAATCAATGGCACATTACTGTTTTACAATTTGGTCTTTGATGGAAATTGGTATAAGTGAGGGTATATTAAATTTGATCATTTTGCTGAAGTAAGGTTTGTTTAAAATGTATTTTATTTATTTACCTTATTGTAAATAAGTTTTTGTACATAATGATTCTAACCTATTAAACCTTACTTTATTTTTATTTTTTTTGGTCTTATCCTTTTCTGTTGGCATTTAACTAGACATCACTTTTAGGAATTAGGGATGCATGCAGCTAGTACAAAGAATTCACCTGAAAAATCAAAAGAATTAAAATATGATACAATCTCATCACGTGAAGAAAAAACAGAAATCTAACATTTTATTGGCATGTCCCTCGATTATTGGGTTATAAATATCGAATCTAAAAAAAAATCCAAAATAATAAAATGATATATTTGTAGAGATAGAGATTTGGAAAATACTTTTAGAAATAGTTCAATTTTCTAGCAGAATAAATTAATTTCAATAAATTTTAAAGAGAATAAATTATGGATTATATCATATTACAAAATAATTATATATTTTCACGCATCGTGTGAGTGTGCAACTAGTTATTAATAATAGTGGAACAATGTGCAAAGTCTCCTCCCAAAGTGACTCAACATGTGTTGCATGTCGGAATGTACAGATTATTAAGATGGTCAATGATTTTAGATGAAAGTCATGAAACCATATTAAAAGGAAAACTTCACGGTGTGTATGAGCTGGTATCTCATGCGCCAGGCGTATGAGAGATTTTTCCTGATGTATATAAATATATATATATATATATATATAATCTAGTCTGTTAATAGAATATATTTTCTTATTAAGATAGTCTCAACTTTCAAGTGATTCACTGATATATAAAGATAATTTCGATTATATTAATAAAATAATTTTAAAATTACATGTATTTCTAAATAATCTGTAGGGATGACCATATGTATATTTTTCACTTGGTCTTGGTGTGAAATAGGGGTGTCAATGTTCAACCCAACCCGCGAACACGACACGAACCCGACACGGGTTTTTTCGGGTTAGGGTTGGGTCTTAATGGGTTTGGGTCATAAACGGGTCGACCCGAAAGCGACACGATAATAAACGTGTCATTAGCGGGTCAACCTGCGTAACCTGCAATAGACACGTTTGACACGTCAATTTATTTGTGTCAACCTGAAATGACCCACTTAATACAACTTGTTTAACTCATATAACAAATAAATATTTATTTTATTTTAGATTTGTCAAATACCTTTTATATCCAACATATATTTTAAATTTAAAAAGAAAAGTGAGTAATTACAAAAATTTACAAGGGATATAATTGGAAATTGAAACTTTCAGACCCTAGAACTACTATACTTTTTTTTTTTTTTTTTTTTTTTTGGCATAGAACTTACACAAATAAAATTGGATGAGCTTGTGGAAGATATTATGAATTTGGACATCAACAAAGAATCTATGGATGATAATCGTGGTCATAGTCATGATTACTCTACTGTTTGCTCAAATTCTTTCAATATTGATACTTAGCATTCGGCAAGTTCCAAGGATATTATATTTTTGTTGAACTATGTTATTTTATTTTTGTTAAACTTTGTTATTTTGAATTTGGGTTGAAGTGTATGCACTTCTTTTGGAGTGTAAAGAACTTATTTCTAAATGAATGTTATATTTTTGTTGAACTATATTATTTTGAATACAGGTTGAAAACTTGAAGTGTATGCACTACTTTTTGGGATGTAAAAAAAATTATTTCTAGATGGATGTTATATTTAATATTATGCAGGTTGAAATGGGTTATGTTACATTCGTGTCAACCCAACACGACTCGTTTATTAAACGTGTCAAATGGGTTGGGTCAGGTTAACCCGCCTTATTAACAGGTCGGGTTAGGGTTGAAGGATCATGACACGATTATTAAATGGGTCGGGTTAGGGTTGGGTCATTTAGTCGAATACTCCTACTTCGACACGACACGAACCCGACACGCTAACCCGAATTGACACCCCTAGTGTGAAATGATAATAAGGTGCACCACATCTTGATGTTCAAGCCGGACCAGCCCACACGAAACCAAAGCCCATGTATGAACTTCTCCTTTTTGATTTCGGTCACTTTCATTTCTTTTGTTTCAGTGTGAGACACAACCCGTTTACTTTGTGGCCAGGGTTAGTCTCTCTCTCACTGTTTCGAGCTTTCCTTCTACACCCAGCTTTAATTCAACGCTTATAACAAATCCCTTTGATTACAAATGTACCCTTTTCCCATAACTCCCAAAATTTTATATCAATGCATCTGTTTTTTCATACTGCACGTTAAGTGTTTGACAAAATGCTTGACTCACAATCTTTTGCATTTCTCTTTGTATAAAAATTATTGACTAATTATCTTTCATTTCCTCATACCCTTTCCAATGTTATGTGTTCGAAAAATGTTATTAATTTTGGATTCTAACATTAATGTACAATTTCTGGGTATATTGCGAATCTTTTGGCAATTGTAATTTTTTGGTGATGTTCTATTGTTTTTTATTTTTCAGGAGGATTGCATTGGAACTGAAATAATTTGTGTTTGTTAGAAAAGGGTGTTGGGTGTTTGAAAACATGTTGAAGCATGTGCTTGGCAAGGTGTGTAACAGAGGGGTTAATGCGTATGGAGGAGACAAATTTAGGCCTTACTTGTATGTTCTCACGAGCGATGTTCATAATGGACAGGTATCTACTTTACATGTATTCAAAAAAAAATTTCTCAAAATGTTTCCTTTTGTTTACTGCCTGTTGTCAACATTGCATGCACTAAAACTGGCTAAAAGTTGAAAGAAAAGTAATATATAGATTGATAGTCAAAACTGCTTAATCCGATGTCTCTACTTAGCGTAGTCAAACAGTTGTTCTTATTTGTGTTGTGGACTGGCACTACTTGTGGCTAGGTGGAATAACAAATGGTTGAAGTATTAGGAGCACTTATAATGCATTAGCATGAGTCAATTGATATCCAACGAAGTTCAGGAACTGCAATGTTGAAACCTTTTCAGATACTTAAAATTTAATATAATTGTTTGAGCTTAAACAATTTTATGCATTATGAGCTTAAATATACATTGAATTCCTATTTAGTTATGTCTGCGGTCGCCCCTACTAATTTGTTAATGGTTGATTTTATTTCTTTTCTCAAGGGATAAAGTCATGCCCTCAAAGTCCACCATTAAGCAAACTAAGAAAGGAATAGAAGGCATTCATAAATAAGAGAGAAATAGGCACTGTATCAGACACCTCATCAATAAATTATCTAAATAGCTGCACAAATGGAGCCTAGAATAGAGCAAAACATATCAGGTCTTTGTATGTTGCATTATTGGAGTTATTAAATTAAAGAAGCGTGGTTGACAGTAGTTATATACACACTTTTAGGTCTACTTGGGACTTGTAGGGTTACGTTACTTGTATCCTAGCTCCTACTTGTATGAGATATCAAATTCTCAATAGGTTTCCCTCCATTGGCTAAAATGATGAATGATGGTTTTGGAAATCACAATTGCTAAGTTGCTCATATTGGCATCATTTGAAGATTTTTCCAAAAATTGTCATAATTGAGAAACAAACAATATTTCTAATATTGCACTTTTACAGGTTCATTGTGCACCAAGAAGCTTTTTTGGGGTAGAGGATTTCCTAGATGATGATAATAGCCGGCCATACACTTACCAGAAGGAGAAGAAGTCAAAAAATCCAAACAAGCATGTATCATTCAAACAACGCACCGTAGCGTACATGGAGCCATTTACACTTGATGTGTTCATCTCAAAACGCTTTGTGTCAGCCTCACTCACCCACAGGGTGACAAGCAAGCAGGTTGCAGTTGCTGGTACGAACTCTAAGGACATTAAAGCTGCACTCAAGTCCCGATCAGATATACCTGCATGTTTGGCCATTGGTCGGATATTAGCTGACAGGGCAAGAGAGGCTGATGTCTACACTGCTTCCTATACTCCGAGGGATAGGGACAAGTTTGAAGGGAAGATCAGAGCAGTGGTTCAATCCCTTATTGATAATGGGATTGATGTAAAAGTATATCTTGACTAAATTCAGTGGTTTTTGTATGTTAAATAACTTTCATATGGATCCTTGGAAAAATGGTGTATGTAATTCTAGTTTATGAGTTATGATGGCATTATTTCTTATTCTGCGAATCAAAGAATTGTGGAGTGGCTTGGTTTTCTTTCTCTTGGGGTTGGGGTTGGGGTTGGTGTGTCAGGGTAATGATGAATGCATAAGCTTTGGTTGTTTATTTGTGAGATCCAATTCTCTCTCTCACTCAGCAGAATTCTATCTTGGTTGCATTCCCACATCTAGTGCATATACTCGAGAAGTAATGGCCTAATATGAATTAAGCGTTTGGTCCCTATCAACTACTTTTTATGGCAGATGTCACTGGGCTTTAATGCTTGAAACTTTACACACATACCACAGGTGTCTTGACTCTAGACCTTGGTGCAATAAAATAAATAGCAAAAGAGAAAGAAAAAAAATCACTATGCAGCTACTATAAATTTAGATCATGATTTCTATCCAAAAAAATTAAAGAACTTCATTGAGATTGAGTGCAACCCAACACTTTGATCCTTTCAGTTTTAAAACTCTCTAGTTTCTCCCTCAAATTTTGGTAATTACCTACACTTACCTCCTCTTAACTAATTGTTAGCCAAAGTTTATTTTCCATATTCTAACCAATAATTTATGAACATGTCCCATACTGCTCTTAATGCATATTGAAATAAGCTCTGTTGCTATTAAAATTACTGAGTCACGTGAAATCGTGATACCCATTCTAAAAGAAAGTATGAGGTTGGAGAACGAAATGAATTTCTACAAAAAAAAAAAAAGGGGAGTTGAAAAGATTAGAAAGGCCATGAAGGAGATGACAAAACTCTTAAGTACAGTGTCTAGATCATCTAAACCAATGTAGTTACTTGCACAGTGCCCGAAGTCCGAGCCTGAATTTCATGGAAGTTGGTTAAAACTTAAATATTTGATCTTAGAAAACAAGATTCTCTAAAGAAAAGAAAAATAAGAAAGCAGAAAACACACAAAATTGACAACCTCTCTCTTTCTACTGGTAAGCTGTACATTCAAACTTTTCTGTCTACATTTGCATTGTCTCTAAATCTACGTTTGATCCAAATAAGGCATCTATTTTACAAGCTTCCACCAGACCTGACAGTAACCCAAATCTCTGATGAAGCCAAGTCACTCTCTGCCTGCTCTCCTCTTGTTGTTTCTTTTATTTCACTACAACACCTTGAAAATGGGTTTTTGTTGGGGAACTCATCTAAATTAGAACTCTCCGAAACATCCGAATCATCTGAATCATAATTTCCAATGTCCAAGATACTTGCTGGTGAGCATATATGTTCCTTTCTTGTATGCATCCTCATTGAATTCCCAGAAACAAAGGGATGGTTAAGCAATTCCTCAGATGTCCACCTTTTTTGGGGGTCTCTCTCCAAGCACTTGGCCAAAAAATCCTCACCATCCTTTGAGAGCTGAGTTGGGAACCGAGGTCTCTCATTGCTACATGCAATCTTCAAAACTGCAGCTTTTGGATTTGAAATCTCTTCACTCCAAGGAGGCCTGCCAGTTGCCATTTCAATAACTGTGCATGCCAATGACCAAATATCAGAAGCAAAGTCCAGCCCTTCATTTCTCAAAACTTCAGGAGCCATCCACAATGGAGTCCCACCAATATAATTCCATAAACCTGATATACCCTCATTAGCCTTGATTTCCTTGATTCTCTTTGCACAACCAAAATCAGCCAATTTGACATTCCCAGATGAGCCTAAAAGTACATTCTTGCACTTTATATCACAATGCACAATCCCATTCTCATGAAGATACTTAAGTCCATGAAGAATCTCTCTCGTATACAATCGAATCACCTCCTCTTCTAGCACCCCTCCAAATTTTTCTGCCACATCTGACAAACTACCTCCTCCCATGTACTCCATGAAGACATTGAGTTTGTGTCCACCATTTGATCCACTCAACGTATCCCTCCCTATACAATGGACAACATGCCGTGAATTCAAACTCTGGAGGATTTTAGCTTCATTCTCTAGGGCCTTAAGTCCGGCCCCAGACTGCGCGGATTTCACAACAAATAGTCCTCCAGTGGCTTTGTTCATGGCCAAATGGACAGTGCCAAAAGATCCTGATCCAACCAACTTGCCCTTCACCCATTCATCAGGCTGAAGAGTGGCACATTGACATTGGCAATCTCTGGCCATTTTTTCTGCTATTTCCCTCTTGGGAAAATGTGATGGGGAAAATGTGATGTGGGAAATTGTGGTGTCTCTTGAATTGGGCTCCAAAACCCAACTCAAAACAGGAATCTCTTAGTCCTTCAAAATGCATACAGATTTGAAAAAGTTTCCCCCTTTAAAATTAAATACAAAGAAATGTAAAGAAATATCTTCAGAGGATTCAAAAAACGACAAGCAGAAAGAAACAGGTTGATCAAACTTTTTATCCAATACCCAGAATGAAATGTGACAACAAGGACAATTTAACAAAAACAAAAGACAAAAAAGCTTATATATCAAAGTTATGCTTTTCACTATGATAAAGCAAATAGAAAAATACAAGTTCTATGACTTCAACATACACACAATTCACTAAGATTTGAAATCTTACTTTGTTCCCTGCTGCAATTTTAAACATAAAAATACAAAATCAAACGTTTTGAGCGGTTTCCGATTAATCGGAAAACCGCCCTCAGGGCAAAATATAAATATATGTAAACCCCCTTCTTTCACCAGCAGGAGTCTATGTTATTTTGTTTGTTTACAAATGTTTTTGTTGGAAAAGATAATAATAATTTTGAAGTGGGGATTGAGCTTATATAGAGGTAGTTTAGTGGAAGAAAATACGGTTGGTGATCCTAGTCCTAGACTTTTGGAACCTGATTTGGACATGCCAAGAATGAGGGTGTAATGGGTGACTGCCATGTGGCATTCCTGTTGTTTTAATGTGTGATTGGTAATATTGTACTTTGTCTTTGGAAAGAAGGGTATTCTAGATAAAGATAAGAGTTATGGTGGTCCTTGTATTTCCGAAAGAGATGGGCCTGAGTTGGTTATTAGTATTACAGATATTATTTTATTTTATTTTATTTTTTCTGGTAGAAAAAAAGTTAGAAAATTTCAATAAGATTGTGATTTAGTGGTAACTAACAATGTAACTCAATCGAAGACCACTTTTCACCTCTCAATTCACATACCAATTTCATGTAATGACAAAATTAAGAAAACTGCCATATTTACAATACTTTTACAACAAATTTTAAGTGACAAGTTGTTATTAACTGTAATTGATAAGCAAAAAAAAAAAAAAACAGTAACAACTTACCACCTAAAATTTGTTGAGAAAATGTTTTGGACATAGCATTTCTCAAAAATTAAAGGAGTCAATCTCACATTTTAATTGATCCTATCAAAAGATGTTCTAAACCTCTTTTTGTTTTGTAGAAAATAACTTCCAGCCAAAAAAAAATGATTATGTGTCATTGAAGTTCATTCGGCACATGTCTATCAAGCTTGAAACAGGCATATGAGGTGCATTGCTTGATGCTTGCAAGGTCCACCGTAACATATAGGATATAGATTGGTGAATATGTGTCATATAATCTCTTTGAATTGGAACGTAGTGGCAGTTCCATATGTGGAGAAGACTAACATATATGCATGAGTAAGAGAGTGAGGTGGGATTGCAGTAAGTAGAACAATGATGAAATTACACAAAGAGATTAACATGGACAAAGCCTCACATGAATGGGAAGACGGGTATACTTACGGTTGCTCTTAACATAATTTTTCAGTTTTAGTTTTGATTTTGTTTACAATTCTCATCATCAAATATCAGAGCCAAACAAGGAAATTTATAAATGATGGGATTTTAAATAGAATAATTTACAAGCCTCTGCATAGTTATGGAACCTGATTTAAATCCCAGTCCTTTTGAGGTATAGTGTAAGTGTGTGACTAGCTCTTTTTCATATATAAAACCAGTGAGAATCAATAGAACCCATAGTTGTAGTATAATACAAATTAATCAATCAAAAAAAAAATATATATAAATATTAATATTATATATGTAACAACAGAGATCTCATGTGAGAAAGTTCGAGGTTCTACCAAGTAGCACATTTCTCGGAACTCTCTCATTTAAGCTTCCGTCTCATCAAAGTATAAAAACATAGACCTTATGTGAGAGACCATGAGACTCTATCAAGTAGCACATTCCTTGAAACTCTTTTGTTTAGGCTTCAGCCTCATCAAAGTTTGCATTTATGTCAAATTTTTAATTCATTAAATATGTCAATGAGTAAATACACATTAATTATTTATAAGTGTGCACTAATTTTATATACACACACGTATTATATATATATATATAAATTTTATATAAGAAAGAAAAAACCTCATGTAAAAGATTATTCAGTTCTGCCATGTGGCGCTTTGTTAAAGTAATTTTTCATTTAACTTTCCACCTCACCACTCTTTACCTCTTTACATATTTTGGATTATAATAAAATTCATTTAATAAAATATTACTATTTTCACTAAGTGTTTTACCTATCACTATCATACTTCAATAATATAAACGTGACACCATACAAAAAATTTAACAATGATATTACAAAAAATTAATACTAACTCCAATGCATTGAAAGAACAAAAACTATGATTAAACAAACAATCAACTTATTAGTTACACGGTTACACCACAAAATAACTAATTTCTAATTTATATGACATTTACTCTATAGTCCAAATTCTCCCATCCCCTTAATTTTGTATTACATCATTAATTTAAAATAAACCTCATCTTCTTCTCAAAAATAAAATAAAATAAACCTTATCATATTATCACAACACTACTTCATGTTATTACTTTAAAATATTTTGAATATTTTATATAATCTTCTCACATAGTAGCTTAAAGAATTATCTACACATCGCGCGGGCCTATTGCTAGTACATCAAATAGCTATCTCAACTAAGATTCAGGGTGCTATATAGTATATACAACAATCAAATAGAATGATTTACAGGCCTCTGGATAGTTGTGGAAACCTGACTTAAATCCCGACCCTAGTCAAGGCGAACTCATATAAAGCCTGTAAAAGACTTCTAGACTTTCCCTCTTCAGGCAACTTTAAAAGGCGAGCAACTTTTGAGAACCCATAATGGTGCACAAACATAGAATCTTCCTTCACTTCTTGTCTCACCTCTGCGTCAAGAAGGTTTGGTCTCGTTAGTGCCCACTGCATGGCCCATATGGCCAAAGGGCGCATGTAACATATTGATCTGTATTGGTCCTTGTTGTTCCAAGCTTCCGGAGTTTGAAAAGAATAACTGTGCACAAAGTGGGGTAACTTGTTACTAAAAAATTCTTCCAAGAATAAACTGGGCAAAAAGTGTCTTGAATGACATCATGAATATCCAGTTTTGTGTTGTATTTCAGAATCAAGAAAAGATCAAATGGTTTGAGCAAGTGCCCTACATCTTAATAAAAAAAATATATATATATATATGGTACTAAACAAAGATGTGAATTGTGAAGTGCAAGCAACCATTTAGGTTTTCTTTTCTTCTTTCCTTTCATTTTTTGACTTCTATACTTTTGCCTATTTCTTGCTACATAAGATGTCATGACCTCAACGTGACAGCACAGAGCACAATTTATGTCAAAAAGATCATATGGACTTTAGTTTTGAATAATGGGATTAAAATTATTACTGACGAATGGTTCAAAATGAAACTCTAAGCCAAAAGAGATATTATCAAGAAAATAAGCTAATTGCACGCTACATCCACATCCTTTCTTTTTTGATGAAAATATCCTCACACTTTTGGCTCTTGTAAATAAAGATATAGTTATATAAAGTTGCATAAGTGATATGATTTTATCAGGCCGCAAAGTCAAAGAAAATATCAATTTGATTTAGGCAAACTATTGAATCTACTAACAGTTAACGACATAGATTTGCAAGAAAATTTGTACAAGATTGACAATTATATATATATTGCAAGGAGGGGGAGGAGTAATAGGAATATAGGATAAACCAAGCATCCTTATCAAAAACAAGGAAAATGAAACGAGCAAAGTTCACTTCTGTTCGATGCGACAAACAGTCATAATAGCTTTTGGTTATTAATCTTGAGCTGCTTGAGTTAATAAAACAAACTAATTCTAGAAGAAAAGGCAAACGAAGAGCTAACTCACCCAAGTCCTTCTTTAGACCAAGCAGCTTCGTAGACTCCAACTGCAGTCTGAAATGCCATATCAATCATATCTTCATGGATCATTGTTGCAGCAACAGCATATGTGACTCCAGGCCATATTTCTCTTGATTGCATGGATGACATGTCAACATTTCCATCAGGTAACATCCCATTGACAGCTCCCCACCTTCCATTCTTCAACTTTGAGACATTGTAATTAAAGACCTTTTCTAGTGCACTTTTGGCCTTGTCTTCGTCAACAATTGGTAAAAGACCGCATGCTCTAGCATACCTACAGAGTTAATATGCAGAAACTTCTAATCCACCACCATTGTTACTGAAAGAAATAAAATAACCATGCATGACACAGTACAGAAAAAAAATATATATATAAAATATAATATAATAAAATAAAATAAAGACCATTTTAAGGTCAAGAGTATGGACACTTTAGTTCTCCCACATTTTTTTAAAAAAATACAAAAATTATTTTTTACACAATACAGCAATAAATCCATAGTCCCAAAATTTTGGAGTTGGCTGCTAGTAGAGGATACCCCAACTTGTGTCTGTAAGGGTTCTATTCATAATAAAGTGACTAAATTTTATGCTAGCTGTCAGCCTACAACCACCGCCCCTCCTTTTCTGGGCTTAGGACTGGCAATGAACAAAATATATGACACAAAGCACTGACATAGGTGGAGTTATGCACCTGTATATGTATTTGTATACAAAATATAACATAGGCTCTAGATAAATCCAGAAATTGTCCCACATGGAGACTATTGTAAGCATAATGTATACTAGAAACCATTTGGTACACATGCTAAAGATATTTCCCTGGCCTTGGATAAGAAAAATCAGAGGATTTTATCCTGATTTTAAAAGCAAAAATTGGATAAGCAAGCACACGCATGCGCATGCACACACACACACACGCACACATGCACACGCATATGCAAGCATAAATTGAAAGAACCATTCTTAATGTTCTTAAAGAATATGATATTAAAAAAATTATCTAGAAAATTGCTTCAGTCACAACGTACCATTGTCCAGCTAATTGGTCAGCTTGAATGGATGAACTTGAACTTCTGCCACTGCTGTCATAATTGAAGTAAGAACCATTCCATAATTTATCATACACAGCCTTTGCCTTCTGAAACTTAAACCAAAAGTAATCCTCAGATGCCTTATCACCTACTTCACGTGCCATGGCAGATGCAGCCTGCAAGGCTGCCACCCACAACCCTCCACTGTATGCACTCACACCAGAGACAGACCATGTATCATAAGTTTGATCAGGGAAGCCTTCGTTCTCAATCATCCCATCTCCATCCTTGTCAAATTGTTCCATATAAGCCATTGCAACATAAACAGAGGGCCAAACAGCTTGTGCAAAATTCTTATCACCTGTGGCAACCACATCCCTATAAACTTGGAGGACAAATTTTGGATTCAAGTCTTTCCACCTGTCAGTGTTATAAAGGCTATAAGCATTTACTTCAAACCATGGGTCATTCATTCCAATATCATGAGGAACAGCTCCAAGCACCTTTCTACCAACCCACTCTCCATCATGTAAAAGTTTCATCTTACTGGGATCATGCATCATTACTGCCGCCGCAAAGTCTCTTTGGATGCTAAGTTCAAGTTTTGGAAAAAGCATGACTAATGCAAAAGATGAGTAGAAATGGACATCGTAAGTGTTCCACATGTGATATTCAATCCCTTCAAAATAAAGGAATTGCCCAATGTTTTCTTCTCCTTGCTGAAGAAGATTTGGCCCAAATGCAGAGTTTGATGAAGTTGTGGTGTGGATTTGATCAAGTACTGAAGTCATCCTTTCAAGAATATCACCAGCGGTATCATTTTGATGGGGTACATCGATTATGTCTTTCAAACCTGGCCTGGAACTATCAAGGGAAAACTTCCTTTGTACAATGCTTGCTAAACTATGAACCGGCGGTGATCCATCTGCAAAAATAAAAACTAACTCGTGGTTACTTACTTGAGTCAACAATCACAAAAACGTTTTTGATACAACACCACCCAAGTCATAGTCCCAAAACTTTGGTGTTGGCTAAGCTTTATTAGAATAGAGAGGAAACCTCATGTAAACAGGATGTGCACACAATGCTGTCCTAAAACATAAAGACAAGCTCCACAATACCTGTCCAAATTGTCCCCCCTGAATTAAGATAATAGAGCTCATTGAAGAGAGTAATAGGGTACCTGTAGAAAACCATCAGAATAAGTTAGAACCTGACTATACATGCACAACAAATAACACGTCAAAACTCACCATTCAGGAAGCCTCTTGTCTTCAAGAATAGGACTTTGCCATGCATCTATCTGGGACTCCCAATGGCCATTCTCTATATTCAGAAAGAATAAAACAAAAATAAGGGCATTGAAGTAACAATTTCTTACAATAAAAACAATTTATTTTGTGTATTAGCACTCCCTAGCAATCAAAAATCTTATGAATGTACGGGCATTATGGCCAACTTTATTACATATGAGTTGAACTATAGTTTATATTCTTGCTTTCAAACATGGAGTAAAACTTTAAAATCCTAGAGTTGAAACAAATCATCAATGTACAACACACACACTGGAACATTACCAAGAATAGCATTATGTGCAATCTTTGCAGCAGCATCCCCACGGGTACCATAGAATTTAGTGTAACGCCTGTTGATAAAAATTTTCAACAAATAGATAACTTTTTGAAATGTGATATTTCTCAAACAAAATTTTGGCTAGCCACCTGTAATAAGTTTTTCCACTCAAAAAGTTTACTTCAGGGCAGTCCCATGCCAATGAAAATGTTACAAAACGTACTGCATTTGATGGAATTGTAAGAGAAGCAGCAATGGCTGCCCCAATAGATGATCCTGGTTCTGAAGGCACTGACGTTTCTGTGGAACTAAGGCGGTCAAAGGATCCATGCTGTTAGAAAAGAAATACGCATATCAAGTTATGTGAGAAATGAAGATAAAGCTTTTTCTTTTTATGCATAACAGAAGAGAAATAAAGATAGGTCAGATTCCTTTGAGGAAATTTGATGCCGGATGGCTAGGTTGAAAAATAGAGATAAGGGAAAAAAAAAAAAAAAGACAAATTGTACTATTCACTACCTAGAATCTGCCTAACTTCAGCACCTATGTTGCTTGCAATCACCACCAAACTTAGAGAAACATCTCAAATGAAAAAAAAAAAAATTATTTCAAATTTCAATGCTTCAAGCCATTCTTGGAGCCTCTCTTTAATAGGCATCAAGGAGTACATCAAGCCTCAGTTACATTCCATAAAATCATGAACAATATTAAATTCAAAATTCAATAGTAAAACTCTAGAAAATATGAAATTCAAAAAATTAAATCTGAGATTTCAAACAAAATTTAAATAAAAAATAATTTTGGTTGTGCTCCCAGCATCAAAATATAAACATCACCATGTACCCGAACACCCTCCCCCCCAAAAACAACAACAACAACAAAAAATACAAAAAACAAACCCTTATGACTGAAAATGTCCCTTCGACAGTGGGACGGGAGAGGCAAAACTACCAAAGGTGAAAACACAAAGAAAAAAAAAAATTTTCTTTTTAAAATAATTGTTAAATGATTATTTCACCTATACCCAACTTAAGATTTTGAGATCAATGTTATTTATCAAATCTCACTTAGACGATAACAGTTTCATATTCTTAAGGCATAATGCCAAATCTTATAGTTTCTGATCTACGAACCCAATTGTCAGATTTGACTGAAATTGTAATTTATCCAAAACAAGTGCAACAAGTCTAGTCCAACCCAATTAATGACATGGGTGGATATGACCAAAGAGCAAGACAAAAGGCCAAGATAGTTAAATAGTTACAAAGTAGTTGTTCAGTAGTTGGTTAAAAGGACAATCTTGAGCTTTTTTCTTGATACTTGCTGTGTAAGATCCCTAGTATAAATACCAGGAGCCATGTAATCGGTCTTATATTGAACATTGATACAAATTCCTCTATTTTCTCTCTAGGCCCTCTACCTAATCCCCTTTCTTCTTCTTTGGAGGCTGGCTACCTCAAAGAAAGTCAAATCCCACCTGATTCCCACACTTTCCTCATCCAAAATCATCAAGATATGTTATTCTTCTTCAAGCTCATGATAATCTTAGATAAAAAGTTGAAAAGAAGATGATTGGTTCAGGTAAAGAAAAAAAGATAAGACAGCCAATCTGTCACCAAGTAAAAGGCAGGCAATATTAATTAATCAGGTTACAATCTGCTGAAACCAAAATCCTTCTTGAGTTGTGAATACATGGTAGGATTAAAACTTAAAAGCCTGGCACGAATGTGCAAATGTAGGAAACTGATGAGATGTCTTTTATTTTATTTTTTATTTTGGTAAGGAAGGGAAACTTTCTAAAGAAGAGTCCTATAGACTTGTCTCTAGCCAGTAAAACCTACAGACAACGGACTACACCCACCGGAACCTTTCTAATGAAATGTGCATGTAAAATATGGGAAGTCTACCAACCTCCTTGATTTCCTGCCACATGTCTTTTGCAGTGATACCCTGAGAGTTACCGGATATCACAAAGTAAGGGCACTCAGAGACATGAACACCATCAGTCTCCTCTGCTGCAATTGCAAAAGTCACAGGTGGTCGTTCATTTGCAGTCCTGTAGTGGCATGTGAGGGGTATTGCATGGAGAGTATCAGAACATATACCATATAATGATTGAACTGATCAAACAAAGGGAAGAATTGAAAAGAGCGTACTTGTGATGTAGAAGTACACCATGCACACCATCCTTCATCCTAGCAGAATAAATAATCTTATGGGTTAGCATAAACAATAGGCATGCTATAAAATAGATAAGCAATCTTCACACACACACGTATGCTGGCACAAGTATCTAATCCTTCACAAACAAACAAACGCCCGCATATGTATCTAATTATAATTTCGAAAATCAATAAAAGAAAAGGTAAGATATATAACGAAGAAGTCAAGCAAATGACAAATTTCTTACATTATTTTTGAATTGAAGTGCTGACCAGAAAATTCAGAAAGCCCCCCAACAGAATTCTAAAATGGCATTGACAAGAAGATTTTGTATTAGTTTTAATGACTTCTGGCACATCAGATTCTTTTCAGGAATCTACATAAAATATACTTGGTAACTCCAAGAAGGAAAAAGCTTTAAAGAAATACAACTAACATAAGTATGGAACCAAAGGACATAAATTTGAAAGTGATGAACACATGAAAAGGAGACATACTGCCCATGTGAAAAGCAAGGTAACATCTGCAGCAGTCTTTCCAGAATTGTACAGCTGAAGAAAATTAAAACCACAACTCAATACTGAAACTAACTATATATCTGATATAGACAACCATGTATCTAATAGATCCTTTCCTACCGTGTAAGTAAAAACTGATACAGGGAAGCTGCTCTCCTTGTAATTATGGGGGATAACAGGTGAAATTTGACGACAAACCATTTTAAGTTCCGGATCAGGTTCTCCTGGATTTAAAAAGAAACGGGTGACCAATGCATGAGACAAATTATCCATGATAAAGATCATTGTAGACTCAGAAGTATACCACTTAACGATTACCCTCATATACAGTCCATGACCTTGGGAATAAAGCATGATATGTAGAGTTTCCTCCATTCAGATTCCAGTCCCAAGATCCAATCCCTGAAACAGCAGTTTCTCTGTGGAAGACATAGTATTCAGTAAGTTCAAACACAAATGAAATGAAGCTCTCAAGAATTTCTGAAGCATTCAAATTAACAGTGCAGCTAATAGTTGCTTACTTAAGCACCTCTGGGCTCCCTGGGCACAACACTGTTGAATATTTTTCACCACTTGAGCGCTTAACAAAAACCTGCACAAGTATTTGTATTCCAAATTTTGCAGAAACTTGATAATAACCAATGAAAAGATACTAATGATAACAGATGCTCCGTTCTTCATTTTATTTCCATCCAATGAAAGATCAACTGTAATATCAACTATAAAAAATAGAAACAAAAATTGATCTAAGTAACATTAAGTGCTTCAATGAACTTTTCATCAAAGACTCATCCCAACACTTTCTGATCAACCATTGAAAGTCTTTGACCATTTCCCACCATCTAGGATCACATATCCTGTAAATTGTATAAATTTCTCATAGCCATGGATGACATTATCCTTCATATTTTCTTTGTAAAACATGTAAACTAGGACCAAATCAGCCACGTGCATTTTATTTAATGATGATATCAGAACTAAATACCAAACCAAAGATCCATAAAAAAAGATATGTGTTAAAAGTCTCCTTTAATTTCTTTGTTTCGACAACAATCAAGCCTTGGTTCCAAAACTTTGGTATCACCTATGGTCCTATGGACCCTCAACAAACTAGTAAAGATTGACCACAAGAACTCTTTACTGCCATTCTATTCTATCCGGTGTCATACTCTTCGTTACTTCCTTAATTTACGTGTCCTATTTTACTACTTCTATTAATGTTATTTTTTGTTTTCCTCTATCTCTTTTCGTTCCCTCAACTTAAATCAACTTGCTCTTTCTCACTGCTGCATAAATCACTCTACTTTGAACAAAGTAAAACTTTAAACCTATTTCTTAAAAGTTCAAAAACAGATTAAAAGAGTTGAATCTGTCCTCAAAAGCATTATGATAATAGCTGTTTTAGGATAAATGGACCAGATAGGGCCAGGGAATGCCTCAACATATCACCCCTTTAGTTAAATTGGGAAGACAGATGCGGCATTGCATTTTGACAGCTACTCAAGGTCTCTAACCCTAGAAAAAACATAGCCCTAGATAAAGGAAATATCTCCTTCAACATATCAATGAAAAAATGCTTCAACAATATATTCATTGAACTTACCGAAAATTGATTTGCTAAAACTGGTTTCTCTTCACATATTCTAGGGAATAGTTGCCAGCGCTGAAACTCACCTCTGTAACTCCTTCCTATGCTTCCTGAGCTGAACATTATATTTTTACAAGAGATGATTATGTTCTAAAACTCACTAAAAAGAAGCAATATACATTAATTTGGGTAAGATCCGAAAGTTTTCAGCTGGTTATAATCAGTAAAGATAATGCCAAACAATGTGAGGAAATATTCTCAGCTTCACATTTTTTTCACATAAACTTCTTTTTAATTGGTCAACTACAAATGCACCTGGTGGCTCTTAAACCCATAACCTCACCCTCAAACTTACTTTTACAAGGGGAGAAGGTGCCATTTGAGCTAGAGCTCATTGGCATTTTCTTCACATAAAGTTGAATAATGTTCAATAATAAATATCTTCTACTAGAAACACAAATGTCTAGTATATGTATTAAAGAATGTATAATATGTATGGCTTTTATGTTACATTATATAGTAATAAACATCTATCATGAGTGATTAAGATTGAACACATACCCTATACCACCTAAGGGAATGCCATGACAAGATGTTACAAGGCGTCTAGCAAATGGATTGATAGTAACCCCCTGCAAAGAGAACAGAAAGATGCTCAAGGATCCCTTACCATAACCAATGCACCAATACAAGCTGGATAGGTAAAAAGAAAGTTACATTTCCTTTAGCAGCCTCTTCTCGGACATGGCGCCACAGCCGAAATCCTATTGGAGCCTACCAAATATAACAAACAATATAGTTGGCACCCATGAAACCATAATAAAGGGGCTAAGGTCCTAATGTTCGTGAATTTGTCATGTGATTCTGATGCATCAGCAAGACCATGGTAAGGATGCAGAAATATAAGCAAGTTAAAAATATCTGTGAAGGAAAGCATAAGCACATACATACACAACAGATATGTGTGCGTGTGTATTGTATGTACAGATCTGCATGTATGTGTTTGTGTGTGTATATGTCCTTAGGCCTTTCAAAAAAGCAATTAACACATCTATGTGCTTGATTATATAAAATAAGGGAAGCAAAGGATTTTAAGGGTCCAAAGAGAAAAGGTATTAAATCTAAATCTGTAAGCATACCATCTGAACTATCTCTTTCAAACTTAGAGTGAACTCAGAAAGGGCACTTCCCTCACTGTTTAACTTTCGCTGCCAGGTCAGTAATGCAGGTTTACCAGGGTCAACCTTAGACAAACAAAAGAAAAAAATATTAGACAAGCAATTAAGGGTTTGAAACATCGAGCTCAAAACAATCGTCAGTTAGAGTCATATCACAAAATATTGAAAAAGAATACTTGACTACTTTCTGTAATCTTAAAAGTAGTTGTCTCATCCATAGTTTTCATAACTGGACCAGCCAATTCAACTGGGTTCACCAGAAACCGGAGGTCAAGCCAGTTTTTTCAACCAGTTTAGGGGAGTGTGTTTTGGAAAAAATTTGATAAAATTCACCCGTGGGAACTCGAATGTGTCTTTATGTCACAAACTATTATATTTATTTTATGTAATTGAATTAATAATTTTTATTTTGTCATGGTTTGACCTCGGTTGAACCCCAATCCGACCTCAAAAACCTTGAACCTCTCCCTTTTCCAGTTCTATGAATGCTCTGGGTTTCAAAACTGTGGTGTCATCAGCTGCATCAATGATTATGCTAAAAAAATTTCAGAGATCAACTTAGAAAATGATAACTTGATGGCAAAGCTCACCAATCATGCCAATTACATCCATAAACGCATTACCTGTTGCAACAATGTCTTTACATACGTCTCTAGAACATAACCCATAGCAGTTAGATTTTGCAGCTGAATTAATTGGAACAGACCTATGATCCCCCAGAAGGATTTGCAGCTTGGAGACTATAATTCTTATAAAAAAATCTTTGCAAGGTGACTTATGAAAGATTTCTAAATAAATAAAACCTCCATAGTATGGTTTAAACAGATTTAAAGAGAACCTTTGCAACTCTTTCAGAGACTACAAACATCTTTGAGGTCTAAAATGCTGAATTTTTCTGGATAAAATTGCATATGACAAACCAGAACCCTATGAAGCTGACTAAGGATAGAGATGGTAATCTGCACAGAAAAATCCAAGTAAAATACACTTTTGTACTTGTATCTACTTCTGCTATTTATAATGGCCCATCCCTTCATTCAATGGAGTAGATGCCCAAGCACTTGATTTAACCATGACTTGCTACTCACATATTTAAAAGCCTAAGTTTCAGGGTTGATGTAGTTATTTCCACTGATGTGAAGATGATTTATAGCATCACCCCCCCCCCCCCTCCAAAACAAGAGAGAGAGAGAGAGAGGTGAATATGAAAGGATAGAGGAGCAGCAGCAAAAAGTAAATACAAAGACAATGAGCTCTACCTCAACTTCAAGACCCATTGGGTGCATGTGTAATTTACCAATCAAAAGAAAAGGTAAATATAAACATTGTATGCAAAAAAAATCATTCACCAATCAGCCAAGTATGGGATAAACCATATCTCTACCAACAAAAAAGATGGAATTGATTATCCGGCCTCTTGTAATGTAGTTAAAATTTTATGTTAAGTTAATAAAAGTATGTGCTACCACCTGTATATTTCAGTGTTGTTTACTTAACAGTATTCATGCCTAGGGGTAATTCCTAGGTTGCACGGACACGCCATTTTTGGCGTCGTGTCGGTGTCGGACACCGGAACGGGTACGACTCGCCCGATTCCGGTGTCCGGCGAGTGTCTCTTTTTTTTTTTTTTTTCGCTTCTCCGACACGGCTCCGACGCGGCTCCGACACGCCAGCAGTGAAAAAACCCACATCTCAAGTTCTCAACCCACCCTTTCTCTGACCTCTGCCCGCTGCCGCTGCCCTCTGTCCCTCGCCGGAGCTAGATCGGGCCGATTGGCGAGCTCCATAGACGTCGACGCCGTGCCCTGTCACTTCCGATCGGCGAGCTCCTCCTATCTCCTTCTTCTTCTTCTTCTGCTTCTTTTCCGTTTTCTTTTTCTGTGCTCTCTCACCCAGGACCCAGATGCCTTCTGCCTAGTTGATTTTAACTTTTCTAATACTTTTTTATATTTCCTCTTTGTTTTGTTTTGTGTGTCTTCTGCCAACCCCACGTGAAAGTCACTTTCAAACATCCAATTTCAAATTTTAACCTTTTTTTTTTTTTTTGAGGAAGTAATTTTAACCATTGAGTACCATATGTCAGTGTCATGATGTCTTTGATATGCATAGGTCCAAAAGAAAATAATTTATATTATTATTTTGACTATTATTTTTAGTATTAGTATTAGTATTTGAATGTGTATTATTGTATTATTTTGGGTGTTAGTTTATTTATTTGTACTTCCTACATAATTTAAATTCTAGATATAAACATATTTTATGTCTAAAAATATGCCTAAATATAAAATTTAATTAATTATTTAACCGCCGTGTCCCCGCCGTGTCGAGTCCTTATTTTTCAAAAATTGCCGTATCCCCGTATCCGTGTCCGTGTCGTGTCCGTGTCCGTATCCGTGCAACATAGGGTAATTCTATACTCATTTGTTGTGAAAATTTACAGAATTATAGATAGCAGATAATAAAGTGAAATAAGTAATAAATAATCAAAATGACAGAAAAAATACCTAAGGTTTGCTGTTTTCTCTCTCTATAAACATAACTAGCATCATTACTAATATAGAATAAGCTATACTCATTAGCTTACAACCAAAGGCAGAAAGACAAGAAAGGAATTTCTACCGCTGAGTACAACACATCTAAATGTTTTAGAAAGTAGGCAGAAAAGCTAATTAAAAAGCTTGACGACTATAAAAAGAAATCACTTCACCTTTTCAAGAACAGTATACACCATTTAAACCTTTCAAACATATAGAGAAAGTTCCATTGTAGTCCTTAGAAAGTAAAAGGGAGAAGCTGTCTCAGTATATAACCAAGTACCTTATTTGATGAAGACTTAGAAAGTTCCCTCTCTTCTTCAACGAGACCATTTCCCAACACCTTCCCCTCAAACATCTTTCCTGTATTAAACAAAGAACAACCACATCAGGCCATTTGCATTTTATATAATTCATCACACAGTTCACATTCTTTTGAAGCCCATTTGTTTACCAAGAAGTCAGAAGACAAGGGTATAAACATAGAAATCTTACAAACATTCTAACCCCATATGTACAAAATTCCAATTCTCTTTTCCTTTCTCCATTGTCTCATAAACCACAAATAGCATCATACATTCATTCCCAAATCAATTACTACAATATTTCATAGGTTGAACAGTTGTGGATGGCCTCTAGTTATAAACTTTAAACTATCATTATAATACGTGTGAACTAGTTTGATTTTGTACAGCGCACTTCCCATCATAAACAGAGCTCAATTGAAGTTATGCTCAACATTATTTAAGTATACTAAATGCGCAGCACTGGAAATCACATTAGCAACATATTTACACAAAGAGTGAAAGGTTATAAATTCCAATTCTGTTACTCAATAACACATTCCCATGAATGCATATATCAATACAATAAGTGTTAAAACAGATTTTTTTTTTTTTATTTATTTATTTATTTTTTTTTTTTTATAATGTTGAGGATAAGGCAACCTACAATCACCTTTCACAGATCCCACAAAAGTGGGAGCTTTGTGCAGTGGTTAGAACTTTTTTTAGGCCTTCAATTCACCAAAATAATATCGCAACTACATCAAAACTTCCAACTTCTGTAAAATTCATACCAGATCTCTCTCTCTCTCTCTCTCTCTCTCTCTCTCACACACACACACACACACACACACATGCTGCATATTCATAAGAATTATAACCCATTTCATAGCAAAATTCATCTGATTACTTTGCATCATAGAAACTTCATTACTCACCAATCACCTACAGTCACACACCCACAAAACCATCATATATTATCCAATAACCCATTAACTTCACATACTATTCATAACCCATTTCACAGCAAAATTTATCAGGATCAAAACTCACCAATCACCTACACACACACGCAAAAAAAAAAAAAAAGCATCATATACTATCCAATAACCCATTAACTTTATAAATTATCCATAAACCATTTCCAAACAAAATTTCATCTGATTATTTTGCAGCACAGAAACTTCATGACAACTCACCAATCACCATACAAACATGAACAGAAGGATTGCAAACTCTGGATCGATAGTGGTGGTGCACTATCAAAGGATGAGCAACAGTACGGAGCCTAGCTATGGACCGCCATGGGAAACCTCTAACAACCCTAGGTAGTGCATTCTTCTACTATCCCTCCCTCAACCCCTCCCCGCACCACCAGATCGACAGCTGCACCTCCGTCGAGACCAACTCCCTCACCGGCCAACTCTGCCAACCAAACAAAAAAGTCAACCTCAACCCTCGAAATGAAAACAACCTTGACTTCAGTTATCACCTCACACTCTACTCCTACCCATAAGGAAATTTTATCTAACCCTGTCCTTTTCCATATCCATATCATCGAAATTGACCAAGACTTAACCACTTTCCAAATACATCCCCATCACCCATAAGTACACAAAACCTTCCTCCTATACTACAAACCTTTGATAGTTCCTCCATCCCATGTCCACTAAAGTCAACCAACTCAGAAAAGGAAGATCCTGCATTATTGGTCGTAGAACTCGTTACCATCCTGTGAAGCACGGACGCGACACCAGAGGTGCCGCACCCGCGTCCGACGCGGTGACGCGCGAGGGATGCCGCTTCCCGCGCGTCCGGCTGCATCATGCCATGTGGTTTTCTTTTTTTTTTTAGCTAACTTGTGCCGACGCGGCTCCGACTCGGGGTGATTCGCGCTGAATCGGGCCGACTCAGGCCGTATCGGCCGAAACCGCCGAAATGGCCGATTTAGGCCGAAATTCAAAAAAATAAAATAAAAAAAAGTTGCAAAACGCACCGTTTGGACTTAATATTAAAAACCCTACTTCAGCCCACTTCACACAAACACCAAACTTCAGCTGCCTCTCCTTTCACTTCGTCTCTCACTCGTCTCTGTGCTCAGTGTGCTCTCTGCCTCTGTCTTGTCTCCCCTGTGGCTGTGATTGTGAGACACTCAGCCACTCGGCACTCAGTCAGTTGACTCACTTCAGTTCATTCTTTCCTCAGCTCTCTCTCACGCATTCTTAACTCAGGTATTGATATAAACTATAAAGCTTTCAAACTTAGTTTGATCTTTGATTTGTGATTTATGATTTGTGAATCTGTGATTTGTGAATCTTAGTTTTATTTAGTTAATAGTTATTATTTATTACTCATTGTGATTTGTGAATCTGTTTTGTGAATCTGTGAACTTGGGTTTGATTTATTATTAATTTATTTAGTTAATACTTAATACTTAATAGTTATTATTGGTAGGTTAAATTGAATCTATTGAATTTGCAATGGATGAAGTTACTAGCATTGGCACAGAAACTTCATCTCAAGAAGTGCTAAATGCTAAATGTCCTCTTTGGCAGTATGTGACTAAAGTAGAAAAACCACCTAGTGCTTGTGTTAAAAAAGGTGGAAACACATACTTTAAGTGCAACTATTGTGGCGTAGTTTATTTGGGATCCTATTCTAGGGTTAAGGCTCATCATGGAATGTTTTAGTTTCAATCTTGTGGATTGTATTTAATTTATGAACATCATATTTTAGTTATTATCTACTATTGCTCTTAAATTTGGTATATGTTTGTATAATGTGAAAAAGTATGCTTAGCAATATATTAAAAATATAAATAAAAATATTTTTAATAATTTTTTAATCACCGAGTCCCGTCGCACCCGCACCCACCTTTTTCAAAAATTGCCGAGTCCCGCACCCGCACCCGCACCCGAATCCTGAAACGCACCCATGCTTCATAGTCTCTCCGCAACAAAGCCAATCATTTCGGGGGCATAGATTCTCATCAAACATTCCATAAACATCACCTATGAAAAACCCTTAGGCCCAAAGCTACATACATGGAAAAGGCTTGAATTGACCCAACATGCAATGAACACCAGTGAAGCTAGTGACAAATCCACAGGCATTTAAAAAGAAAAAAAAAGAGCTTGACTACTATGACAGAAGACAAAGCTAGTCTCGATAAAAGTTATGACTGGATGCAGAGATGAAGGTTTTAAGCAAACTTAGGATCGGTGGCAGCTGCTTTACAATGCCGCCGGTCACAATGAGTATCCTAAGCTGGAACTATTAGGGGCTTGGGAACCCTCGCATAGTTAACGCTCTCTAGAGAGCATGAAATAAAAAAGCTCCTATTTGTGTCTTTTTAATGGAGACAAAGCTCACCACCGAGCAATTGAATAATTGAAAGCAGCATTGGACATACGACCAAGGTACATGTCATAAATATTTTACATCGATTTATTGATGCCCATGTGGTTTGTGCTAACACTAGTAAAAAATGGTGACTCACCGGGTTCTACAGACACCCTGACACTAGCAGACGGGAGGAGACATGGACCTTGCTCGAATCCCTCATCTGGACAAACACTCTCCCATGGCTTTGTATTGGAGACTACAATGAGATCATTAGCCAACATGAGAAAGCTAGAGGAAGCTTAAGACCAGCTTGACAAATGGACCGTTTCCGTGCAATTATTCACAGTTGTGGCCTAATCGACCTTGGTTACGTCAGGTATCCTTTTACATGGTCTCGTTACCATCCTACCAAGGGTTGTACTCACATTCGTTTGGACCATGCACTTGCTACTGCCACATAGAGATCAAAAATCCCTAGAACCAAGGTTCACCACGTTGCCATGTCCACATCCGACCACTTTGCTAGCCATCCACTTCCCCACCTCTCGGCCTCGCCGACCACATACCCGCCACCTTTTCACTTTGAAGCCATGTGGTCCTGGGACCCACGCTGTGAAAAATTTGTCCAAGATGCATGGCTTGAGGGACTCTATAAGCCCAATGGTGCGCATATTACAAACTGCCTTGACAGTTGTAGAGATAGACAAAAGGCGTAGAACAAAGTCAAATTTGGCCATGTTGGAAAGCCACTTGCACCTTAGAAAGGAAACTTCAACGTTTGGAAAGGGACCTTCAGCTTCATGAAACCGAAGTCCTTAAGACCCATAGAGACATAAATTGTTGGATTGATGTGGAAACGGAGTCTCGCAGGAAGACGACCACATTATGGAGGGGATTGTTCTTGATACACTTCGACCCTTATTGCTGTTGTTCAACCAGCGGTTACTGAGGCCATGAATGCATGCTTAACAGAATTTTTCAAGCTGATTAGATCCACTGAGCACTCAAGCAAATGCACCAAAAAAAATCTCTCAGCCTCGATGGTATGCCCCCCATTTTTGGTCTTTATCTGGTGAGTGTCACTTGGGCATTACTCCCCTGAATTCAATGAAACTCATATTATCCTCATCCTAAAAGTAAAGAACCCCACCAAGATTACACAGTATCAACCCATTAGCCTTAGTAATGTCATTTCTAGGCTTGCATCCAAGGTCTTGGCAAATAGGTTGAAATGCTTCGTTCCTAACATTATTAGTGAGACCCAAAGTGCTTCCATGTCTAATCGTCTCATTATTGATAATATTCTTATAGCCTTTGAAACCATGCACTACCTGAACCAAAAGAAGAAGGGCAAGATAGGGGAGATGACATTAAAGCTTGACATGAGCAAGGCTTTTAACTAGGTTGAGTGGGGTTATTTACAGGTCATTATGCAGAAAATGGGTAAACCTTATGATGCAAAGTGTCAGCTTTGTTACTTATTCCATTAGACATAACGGGAAGCCCTAGGGCCACATCAACCCCATAAGGGGCCTTCGGCAAGGTGACCTCGTATCTCCCTTTTTGTTTTTGTTTTGTGCATAAGGACTGTCAGCTCTTCTTCGCCAAGCCACATTAACTAGAATACTTTAAGGGGTGGCTGCTTGCCCATATGGCCCATAGATCTTACACCTCTTCTTTGCCAATGACAATCTCATTTTCTGTCAGGCGACTAGAGAGGAATGCAGCCAGCTAGCATAAATCTTGGACACTTATGAACAAGCCTCTAGCCAACAGCTTAACAGGGAAAAGACATCCCTCTTCTTCAGCCACAACACACCACAATACCTTTAAGATGATATAACGCACTATTTTAGAGCGGAAGCGATACGACAACATGAAACATATCTCAGCTTGCCTTCCCAAGTGGGTCAATCAAAGCAGAATACCTTTCGTGCTCTAAAATAACGATTCAAAAACAAACTTTTTGGCTTGAAGGAAAAGATTCTCTCACAAGAAAGCAACGAGATTCTCATCAAATTGATTGCCCAAGCCATACCCACCTACACCATGAGTGTTTCAAATTTTCGGATACCATTTGTGATGAAATGACTAGCATAGTTTGTAGTTTTTAGTGGGGATAAACAAATGGTAAGAACAAAATCACTTGGCTAAGTTGGGACAAGGTCTGTGTACCAAAGAAGGACGGGGGGTTGGGCTTCCATGATTTGAAATCCTTTAGTCTGGCTCTCTTGGCTAAGCATGGTTGGCGATTGCAATGTAACACACGATCACTTGTCTATCGGGTCCTCAAAGCATGCTATTTCCATCACAGTGACTTCCTTCATGCTGGTCTAGGAACAAAACATCCTTTGCATGGCGGAGTATCATGGTTGCCCAAGGTGTTGTTCAAGTTCGCCACCAATGGCAAATTGGTAATGGAACCACGGTGGGCATCTGGCATGATAAGTGGCTGCCGAAGCTTTCCACTTTTCGGGTCACATCCCCACAAAACACCTTACCTGAAGATGCCACAATCAACGCACTCATCAATACGAAAATCGGGGAATGGAAGACTAAGTTGATCCACCGTGTTTTCCTCCCAAATGATACTAACACCGTCCTCATTATCCAACTGAGTAGACGCCGACCCGTGGACCGTTTGGTTTGGGCATACACTCCTAAGGGCACTTTCTCTGTCAACAGTGCCTATAAAGTAGCCTTATCCCTCACCTTGGCTACAACCTCAGGAAGCACATCTAACAGCCAAAACAAAAGCTCCTTCTGGCATACCGTATGGGGGCTCAATATCCCAAAAAAGATCAAAACATTCATGTGGAAAGCTTACTAAGATGTGCTTCCCATAAAGGTCAACCTTTGCCATCGCTAGATTCTTGAGGATGTGAAGTGTGAAGCTCGTAGTTTGGCTGAGGAGACTAGTGGCCAGCTTTTCTGGGACTGTACCAGAGCCCGTGAGACTTGGGCACTTTCGAGTATCCCTTTTGACGATAAAGGCATCTGCTACAAAGACTTCATGGACTCACTTTGGCACCTAATCTTCTTCCAGCATGTGGGGAAAGAATCGCTTGAACTTGTCGTTACTATTGCATGGTGCATGTGGTATGACCAAAGCAAGACACGGTGTGGCAGCTCGAGACAACCTAGCTGTGAGATTCTCCTCAAAGCCTATCTAGTCCTTGAAGAATTCCAGCTGGCTTCGAAAACCTTAGCACAGACAAGCCCAAGACATGCACTAGGTCCCCCCAACCCCACTGTACTACAAGACCAACATTGATGCTGCCATCTTTGACCAATCGGTGGGCCTCGGTGTAGTGATTCGAAATCATGACGGGGTAATGGTTGCAACCTTGATTAAGCATCTCTAGCTACCCTTGGGACCCTTAGAGGCTGATGTAAAGGCCATGGACCAAGCTGTCTCTTTTACTTGGGATATCGGCATCAGGGATTTTGTCTTCGAAACAGATTCCAGCACTCTCTGATGTGCTTAATGGCTCCACCACCCCACCGATTTCTATTGCCAACCTCATTGCTGATACTCAACACAGACTCCAGGACTTCAAATAGACTCATATACAACACGTGAAGCGGCAAGGAAATAAACCAACTCATTTTTTTGGCAAAACACACCAAATGAATTGATAATTTTGTAACTTAAATAGAGGAAAATCTACACATTATTAAATCGGTATTGATTCAAGATGCATTGTATTTCTCTTCTTTATAAAATAAAAGTTACGATATTTCCCATAAAAAAACAAAGGAGTATTCTTTTAGAAGAAGAAAGGAGAAGATGGGAGATAAAAACCGGGGGAGATCCAGGATTTCTTTACTTACTCGGTCACAAATTAATAATTAGTGCAACAACTCTTTTAATTTTTCCTGATTCATTTCTCTTCTCCAGCCTATTATAACATTATTACAAATTAATGAGATCTATGATTTAACATTATTACAGGTTCAGATAGTAATATTAATTTATTTCCTTCTGATTGCCCAGCAAATTAATGAGATCTATGATTTAATACGTACTGAACAAGCTTGTATTAATTGTATTGGATAAGATTTAGGTATAGTACTTATGTGTTGTTCCTTAGGTTCCCTTCTTAAGGTTTTGCCATGTGAATTTTTTCTCATAAGATTGAAGTATATTTTTTAGTTAAGTAGCCACATAGTTCAATCTTAAATAAAGAACCTAAAAAACAGCATCTAAGATATTATACCTAAGTTTTGTCCAATTATATTATCTCTTTTTTCAAATAAAGTTTGGAGCCAAAAAAAGGATACATCTGATTTGAACCATAATATATTCTTTTTTTGTTTTTTGTGTTTTTACTTTTGATTTGAACTACGCGACAAGAGGATTTGCCCAAGGGGATTTGCGTGGAGATTACTAATATACATTAGTACAATGTCCATACGAATGCATGAGCTGACAACAATATATAAATTAGAGAAAGTATTTTAATAATATAATAGAACAGGATTTATTATAGGTTTTGTGGTAAATACTATGTAAGAAAGAGTTTTTCTCCAAGAAAAAAATATTATAATATATATTATTAAAATAATTTGAAATAAACAGGAATTATTTTAAAAACTTTAAGAAAATTTTGGTAGTTTTAATTAGTAGTATTCTAAGCCTGAAAAATTGATAACTATAGAACAACTTTATAGAAGACAAAAAAAGGCACTTTTTTGGTCCTCAAATTTTACGGTAAATTTCATTTTGCTTCTTGGAAATTTAATTGTGTCAATTTATTATTATTATTATTTTTTTAACTCATTTTAATGTGATCATTTTCATCGTCTAACTCAAGGAAAATGCTAATTTGTCTAATGAGTCATTTATTTGTCACTCAATGATAATACGAAAATATTTAATTAGCATAAAATGGTCACCTGAACAGCTTAGATGGCTCAATACCGCCAACCACCATACCCTCCACAATTTAACACATTTTAATTTAATCAAGCCTACTTGTAAATCCTAGACCCATCCATAGATGTTGTTTCAAGCATTGTTATTAGTATCATATGATATGTATTCTATCATGTTGTATCATGTGTAAAAAGTTCTGTATCATAAGAGCGTATGGAAGTGCACATGAATTGTACGATATAGTATGTGTCTTGACGCAAACCTGTACTTCAGATTCTTAAAGCATGACCGGCATATTAATATCAAGGTTAACTCAATACTAACACGAACCAACTAAAGCAGAAGGTGCTTATCAAAATTCATTTCTTGCCTCTTTTTTATTTTATTTATTTACTTATTTATTTATTTTTTTTGTTCCTTACTTAAAAGCCATAATACACAAAATTCATAAAAATTTAAAACTTCATTACTTTCAAACTTTGCAAGATTAACAACTTGGCTAAAACTTGAGATATTCGTGTAAATATTACATAACTAAACGTTTAACAAAAAATCTTATTTACAAACCTAACCCCTAAGACATACAACTAGGGTTCAAAACAAACTTAACAAACCAAGGTTCCAAAAATACGTCTCTTCTCAAAAGGATCAGGTACATCTTGATTCTTATACAACAAAAAACTACATCTTCTATACAACAAATGAACCATACATTCTAACAAACACGAACCATAGATCTCTTGCCACCTTGAATACTCTTGCTGCTTCCAAGAAAGAACTTGTGCACTGAAAAATAATAGTGTGAACTGCAAAGCCCAGTAAGGTTTTAAGTTCCACAAGCATTTAATAAGAACGCATGTAAATCATATATGTTATGGATATGCCAGCTTTGATAAATAGTCTTCAATAGTCTTCATACTATTCTTTAAATAACTTATGAACTTTCATACAAAAATACATCATTTTTCCTTTCACATAATAATAAAAAGGACATAATAAGAAACTTTAACATAATTCGATAACCTTATCTTTAAATAGACTGTAAAATATTTTATCATAAACTTTCCATCAGACTTATAATACATTCAGCATACTTTTCTTATCATAATATTTTCTTATAATTTTGAATTGCTTAATAACTTATTAATAATATATTACTCAGTCCAATTGTAACTCTATCACAACTTTTGGGAGGCTTCCAACACAATCTAGTATTCCCCACAATGCTAGGAAATTCCGAGGTCATATCAGAAAATGTCACACCCCTTTTAGGGTGATCAAATCGTCAACTATAGGTGTTGGTGGGCATCCTCTACAAGTTGGTATTTTCCAACAACAGTCCTCACCACTTTTAATGGCCAATCAATCAATATTTCCATAGAAATGCCAGTACTTTAACCCTACTGGCTGAGTTCAGATCATAACAACGGACATAACCCGAAAGCTATATTTTTCTAATAATTATGCTTTTACGTAAATGTTCATAATAGTAGCATATCCACTTCATTCTTAAATACTATGTTCATGGTATGAGTAATAGTATCAATATGCTAAAAAAAACATGTATATAGATATAGATATATATATATATATATATATATATATAAGATTCAAAATTCACGTACCTAATTAAAAGGTTTTAATGCATAACAAATTTTCTAGACAAACCTTATGCTTATCAAATGCCTATATCACATATCCCTTACCTGAACGCAGAAAATGTGAGAGATTTGAATAAGAGGAGCTCAAGTGTCCATGTTCTCGTCACCTAAATGGACCAAAACTTATTACTGACAATTCTTCCAAAGTATATAAACTTACACATGAATGACAACCTAACTCTCAAACTCAAGAAAATCTTAATTCTCATCTCAAAGAGGTTCCCCACAGTAATACACATACATACATTTACATATATACAAATCACATAATCAAGAGAATCCATTATTCATCTTAAACAATATTGTATCAAAAGACAAGTCCCAAAGGTGAGTCCCTTTCCTTGGCACACTTAGCTAACTCCTTAATTAATAACAGTTTACCCCTTGTAGAATTCTCAATTAAATCATTATTTTGCTAAAGCAGTAAAATCCATAGATTTAGTTTTGAATTTATGAAACTTCTACCTTAGCAAGCAACAAAATAGAAAATTCTTATAGCAATATGTTGTTCAAGTTATATTTATAAGCCAACAAGAAAAATTAATCAACTAATAAATAAATTTCATAATGAAACAACACCTTTACATAATAAACTCACAAATAGAGTAGTCTTTACAATTCCTAATCAGTTATTTCAACTCATAGTTTTCCAAGTGGAAAAACATCAAAAAATTCCTTTACAATAGGAATATCTTCTAACTTTACATTAGTTGCATCAGAGTCAATCATATATGCCAAAAATTCAATACATCCCTTTTTAAGCATATTTTTAGCTTGAAGAGCAGAAAATATACTCAACGGTTTAACCTTTCTAACTCCCTCAAAATAAAATTCATATCATCCAAGTATATGAAAGGCTACACATTTCTCAAAACATTCTAAAACTGGATGGTGAGTTGACAATGAATCCATACCCAAAATGGCATCAAAGTCATGCATATATAATAGCAACAAATCTGCAACTAGATTCCTACCAGCAATATTAACAACACAATGTCGATACACCCATTGAGCACATAACATTTCACCTGAAGGAATAGACACCCATAGTTCACAATCCAACAACTCAGGACTCATGTGTAATATATCAGCAAAAGTAGGGGATATGAAAGAGTGTGAAGAGCTAGAATCAAATAAATCATGAACAGCTTTAGAGAAAATATTAAGAGCACTTGATACCACTTCAGGTGCCACTTGTGCATCTTCTTTAGTGTGGGCAAAAACTCTTCCTTGAATCATAGGCCTTTGTTGTCCACTTCCAGAGGTTGAGTTTCCATTGCTAGGATTATTGGGACAATCCTTAATGAAATGACCAAGTTTCCCACAATGGAAACATGTACAGTTAGCAATGTGGCATTCTCCGGAATGAAGCTTCCCACACTTTGAATATTTTTCTACTGCTTTTAGTGGATACTGAAAGGCATTTCTCTTGGAGGAGTTAGGGGAGAATTTTCCTTTCCAAGGTTGGTTGAACTTAGTTATCTTTCCTTTACCCTGTTCCATAGTGGTTTTGATTCCAGCAAGTTCTTGAATGTCTTCTTCCATAACTTCAGCAAGTACAGCTAAATTCTTGTAGCCTTGAACTTAAGAAGTAGTTAAATGTTCTCTGATTTTGAAATTAAGCCCTTTATGAAACTTCTTAACCTTTAGAGCTTCAGTAGTAAAAAGGTGGGGAGCAAAGCGAGATAGTTCTGTGAACTTTGCTTCATATTGAGCAACACCCATACTTCCTTGAACAAGTTTATCAAAAGTTGTGGCTTGTTTATCTCTGAAGCGTTCAGTAAAATACTGGTCATAAAACTTCTTCAAAAATTCTGCCCAACTAATCTGGGCATTACCACCTGTCCCTTCTAAGAAAAGTCTCTCTTCTGATTTCCACCATAATTCAATAGGACCTTCAAACATATAAGTAGCATAGTTCACCTTTTGGGAATCTATGCATTCAAGGAATTTAAAAATCTTCTCCATTTTAAAAACTCATCTCTCTGCTTCTAGTGGATCAGTGGTACCACTAAAAGAAGGAGGCATTTGCTTTAGGAAAGCCTCTTGTGTAGAACCTTGACTTCCTTCAGCTGGAGGATAAACATTGGCTGCCCTTTGGGCAATTCTCTCCAACACTCGATTGCACATATCACCTAACTTAGCAGCTTGCATTCTATTAAGAAATAATATCATGTATACTAAGATACCATTTTTTTTTACAGTCATAATTATGAACATTATAACAACTTAACATGTATGTGTGATAAATTAGGCTTGCAATTATACAAACATAGAGCACAAAAGAATTCACATAACAAAAATTTAAATGTCTTCGAAGAGATATGCATTTACTAATCTACCCAAACTACCCTTTCTAACTTCTAAGAACACTCACATCCATCTAAAAGTCCATAAAATCATAACCTATGCACTGATAGTACAACTGTCACTACCCAAACCTGTACTTCAGATTTTAGAGCATGACCTGCATGTTAATATCAAGTTTAACTCAATACTAATACTAAATAACTAAAGCCGAAGGTGCTTATTAAAATTCATTTCTCGTATTTTTTTTCCTTGTATAAAAGCCATAGTATACAAAATTCGTAAAACTTTAAAACTTCATTACTTTCAAACTTTGCAAGATTAACAACTTGGCTAAAACTTAAGGTATTTGTGTAAATATTACATAACTAAATGTTTAGCAAAAACTCTTATTTACAAACCTAACCCTAAAGACATACAATTGAAATTCAAAACAAACTTAACAAACTAAGGTTCCAAAAATACATCTCCGCTCAAAAGGATCAAGTACATCTTGATTCCTCCTATACAACAAAAAAACCATATCTTCTATACAGCAAAAGAACTATACATTCTAACAAACATGAACCTTAGATCCCTTGCCACCTCTAATACTCTTGCTACTTCCAAGAAAGAACCTGTGCATTGAAAATAATAGGGTGAGTTGCGAAGCCCAATATGGTTTTTAGTTCCACGAGAATTTAATAAAAATGCATGTAAATCAAATATCTTATAGATATGCCAACTTTGATAAATAGTCTTCATACTATTCTTAAAATAACTTATGAACTTTCATACGAAAATACATCATTTTTCCTTTCATGTAATAATAAAAGGACATAATAAGGAACTTTAACATAATTTTGTAACCTTATCTTTAAATAGACTGTGAAACATTTTATCATAAACTTTCCAACAGACCTATAATACACTAAGCATACTTTTCTTATAATTTTGAATCACTTAATAGCTCATTAATATTATATTAGTTAGTCAAATTGTAACTCTATCACAACTTTTGGGAGGCTTCCAATATACTATGCCAGGCATCCAGCATTCTCCACAATGCTAGGAAATCCCAGGATCATTTCAGAAAATATCACACCCTTTTCAGTGTGATCAGATGATCAACCATTAGCATTGGTTGACATCCTTTACAAGTTGGTATTTTCCAACAAGGGCGGGTAGCCGGATATAGCAGAGTTCTCACCACTTTTAATGGCTAAACAATCAATATTTTCATGGAAATGCCAGTAATTTTAACTCCTACTGGCTAAGTTCAGATTATAATAATGGACATAACCCGAAACCTATATTTTTCTAACAATTATGCTTTCACATAAAAAATCATAATAGTAGCATATTCACTTCATTCTAAAATATTATGTTCGTGGTATAAATAATAGCATCAATATGCTAAAAAAATCATATATATAAGATTCAAAATTCACAAACATATATTTTTACTTAAACCATGATTATATGCAATATCTCTTATCAAAAGGTTTTAATGCATAATAATTTTTTTAAAAAAACCTTATGCTTATCAAACGCCCATATCACATATCCCTTATCCCTTATCTAAAAGCAAAAGATGCGAGATATTTGAATAAGGGGAGCTCAAGTATCCGCGTTCTCGTCAAATAAATAAGGGACCAAAACTTATTTTTGACAATTCTTCCTATATATATAAACTTACATATGAATGACAACCTTGTTGGAAAAATACGTGTTTGTATCGCATACAAAACATAAGCAGTGGAAAATTAATGGATCTACTTCATTCGCAATTGATAATATGTACTATGTAAGTTTCAGAATTTAAGAACAAGAAAGCGCACCTTGGTGCGGTGAAATTCAAAACAAAAGATTAGAAGTACTTGGGAACACTTTTAATCTTCACTCCAATTCCACTTAATGCCCAAGAAGTGTGGTCTCTCAATCAGTTTCCAAGGAGAAAATAAGAGAGTGTCCAACACTCACATACAAACCATTTCATTCTCTTATATGATCTTAATGAAAAACCACTTATGAAAAACTTATTAAATTCTGTATGTTTCTCTCCTTATATATATAACTGATTATGTAATTGGACTAGCCTTTTGGGTCATTCCAATTGGGCTCTAGTATGTGGCTTGGAGTGGGACCAAAAGGGAATAAATAAGACTCTAGCTCCAATGGGACTTGGGCTTTTCTGTCAACTCTTGACAAGTCTAAAGTTACCATTAATTATATTTAATATCACTATAAGAATATAATTGCACTCTAGGCCTTATTAATAAATTATATCCCAAGACTTTATTACACATGCAACCCCTTCATTAAAATATTCGTAGTAATACAAAGTCATGAATGTAGACTGCCACTTTAAAGATTACTACATCTTAATCCTTGAGTACCCGATTTAATCCTTTATGTTATTTATCATATATTTATGAAATCCAATTTCATAAATATATACTTTAGTAACTTCTTACTAAAGTGGTTGGGCCTAACACTCTGAATAACGAAACTCATTAAAATTATCTCAAGGGAATATTTTATATCTCCGTTAAGAGATTATGAATTCCATCTTGAGAATATATGTTCCATCAACATTAAATGCGGTTGCCCAAAATACTGAGGTTTTGACCGTGACTTATAGATCTCACTCTTGATATATCAAAGCAACCTATACCTCATGATCAAGTCCATTATTCTCTCAGGATTTAGAGTTGATGTAAATAGAAGTCATGAGATTTATTATTCATTTGACATCGTTAGGAGAATAATAAATCTCACAGCGGTCCAGTTCAATATGTTTTAACTCTTAAAACATATCAACATAACAACTAGAAGTCTTCACTTCCATGATCAAGACAAATTATCTTAGTTGATATGTTATAGTCTTCGCAGATGAAACGCCCAATTTCATCATCGACTATGAACTAAAATTCTGAGTTTACAAAGAACTTGTGATTTATATCTTCTGTGACTTTTCACATAAATCACATACTATGCATCTCATGGACTAAGATAATGTCTCATTAGTTCATTTATAGATAGTCTCACATAATTAAACAATTTAATTATTTATGACATGCCAATAAATTGGATTTTAGGGTATAAACCCCAACAATCTCCCACTTGCCCTCAAAGACAATTTACCATATATCCGACACTTATCTCCCTTTAGAGTAATTCATAGTTACTCTAAGGCAAGGTTTCGAATAAAGTTTCAGCTAGATTTATTGCATAAATTATCTTTTCTACTATTACATCTCACGTACTCATATCTCTCTAATGAGATAATACTCACGCTTAATGTGTATCTTCACCACCTAAGATGAATACATATCTTGAAGTCCAACTTCATGAATCACAATCAAACTACAAGTCAGTATTTGTACATCCAGTAACCATCAAAACCTCACTTTGGTAGACAAGCATATAATCTCTCATTCTCCTAAGATATTTGAGTATATGCTTTACTCCCACTAAATTAAGTGATCTTTTGATTCGATCGATATTTGCTTACCACGCCCACCGCAAAATAGATATTTAGCCTAGTATTTAGCATAGCATAAAGACTTCCTATCGATTTGATATAAGGAACTGTCTTAATATGCTTCTTCCTTTTATATATCTTAGGACTATAGTCCTTTATAAAGGAACTTCATATTAATAAGGAAAGAGTCCGTTCTTGAAGTATTACATGCTATACTTGGCTAAAATCTAATCTATTTAAGCAGTTTGAGATAGACCCAGTATCTTAATTTCTGAATTTTAACAAACTTTAATTCTTAGGATGTGACTAGTTTTTCCCAAGTACTTTATATCAAACTGGACTAGACAACAAAAACTCTATTGATGACAATAACTCTACATCATTCTAAATGATTAGAATGTCATTAACATACATTAAGAAATTTATTATTCTATATAGCTTTACATACACCTAAGGCCTTTTAATACTTGATCAAAATCAAATAATTTGATTTCTAAATTAAACAATTTGATTTCTTAATCAAAGATGATATTTTATGATACATATGCTTGCTTTAGTCCATAAATGGAATTTAAGCAACTTGCATACTTAACACTACTGATTCTTTGCTATGTACAAGTCTAGTTACATCATATAGATATCTTCCTCAAGATTGCTACTAAAAGAAACTTTCTTGATATCCATTGCCATATTTCATCCAAATGAAATATAATGAATAAGAGAATCTAGATAGAGTCAAACTTGACTATTGATGAAAAAATCTTTTCATAATCGAACCATTTCTTTCTGAATAAATCTTTTCGCCACTAGTCTTGACTTTGAAGGTTTGCACCTTCAAATCTATCAATCTCATTTTCTTGTAGACCTATTTGAGAACAATAGGCTTAATGCCACTAGGCTCCTCTACAAGTTCTAAACTTTAAATAGAATCCAATTCTATTCACATAACTTTGATCCAGTAATCCATATTCATATCATCTATTGCCTTTACGTAGGACCGATGATCAAATTCATATCCTTGTGGAATGACTTCAAAAGTTTACCCCAAAAGTATGAATTTATTTAGTAATTCACAATCCTCCCACTACGATATTGTACCGGTGTACTAGCTATATATCTAGAATAATGTCTTGTGGTGTATCTAATACAACCATCTCATTTCTAAATGTATTTTATAGTTGTCTTACAACAAATTCTGACATTTTTCTTCTAGAACATTTCTACGTTTAGCTTTAAGATTATTCACATAGTCATGATCAAGAAACTTTGTATTTGTAATTTACAAACACCTTGTCTTCTTTATGACTACCAAAATAATCTTTTGCAATTCCTTTTGGATACCCATCATAAACTCACATTTTTCTACCTTTTGATTTCAATTTGTCAGACTTCATTTCTAGCACAAGTGCTGGACATTTCCAAAAGTGGAAGTATCATATACTAGCTTTTCACCCAATCCACAATTTGACAAATGTCCTAGGAACAAACTTTTGAAATCGATTTTAGAAAATGTATAGTAATACATAGAGTATATCTCCAAAATAAATAAACAAATGGAAATACTTATCATTTACTTTACTATATCTAAAAGTGTCTTATTCCTCCTTCATATATGCACTAACTTAAAGAAGTCATTGATACTATATTCCTTTACAATAAAGGAGCCCTAGATCGTACTATCCTCTAAATAGAATTCATAGATTGGGAATATAACAAAATAATGGTTCTAAAAGCCCATCTTTCACCAATCTTGAATATCATTTAGATTAATAAGATCTAATCTTAAGTGCCAAAACATACAATACCAAATGATGGAAACTTTCTCTTTAAAAAGTAAAACATGTAAATCTCCATCTACAAAACAATCATGGACAATGCTTAGCTTTACCAAAACAGAATCACTTTCCTTTTGGTCATGCTTTTAAGTCCAATTTCCTCTTGGCAACTACTAGGGCAATTAGCTTGTCTAACTGTTTGGTATTATAATTTCTCTTCTTATCACCTTTACCTTTTGGTTTAGGCTAAGAATTTGAATTAAATCATATTGATCCTAGCCTTAACTTTTAGGATGTCTTCCGTTGTGTAGAACTCATTCATCAATTCAGATAATATAAAAAGAATTTATTTATTTTCAAAACAATCTGAATTGATCAAATGATTCTAACAAGAACTTATGGATCATATCCATATGAGATTAACATTTAATCTCTACATTCAAGAATTCCAATTCATTTTAAAAATAAAATATTTTCATAAAATGACATAGAATTGGAACTCCTTAAGCTTTTCTTGACATTCAATATGATTTATATCGAATATCGTCTTAGTAGCACGATATTTCATACCAAACATCTCATTTAGACTTAATATAAAGTCTAAGTCTAGTACTAACTCTTGCATCTCATGCTGTAGCACAATTGAGATAGAAGCCAAAGTAACATATTAGCATTTCAATGGAGACTATGATCATATCATAAGCTATCTTCCATTAATGCATCATGCATAGGAATTTATGACAATGCTGAATCGAAACATATTTATGTACTTCAGCTCCTTTAAGCATCATGTCCAAAATTATTTCTTAGTTAAAGTGACTCAATTAAAATAGTAGCTAGAGAACAAAATTTATGACAACTTTATTTTGAGACTATGAACATAATTACAAGGACATTATATTTTTCATCCATAACCATATAATATGAAACCCGAAAAACATAATATACTAGGTGCAATGACAACCTAATCCTGCAATTAATATTCCTCGAAAGCGAGGTCATACCAATCACTATGATCAGGCGAGAATCATTCTTATTATTAATGCTATCATGGTAACTCTTACCAAACAAAAATAATTTGCCGCATTTCCTTTAGCCTTTAAGTAATAATTACATAGCTCCGTAGGGAGGTTAACATTAAACTTAGTCTAGTGTACACCATTGCCTAGAATCTATGTGAGTCACCAAGTAACTCCAAGGAAGCGTGGTCGTTCTCAATGTAAAAACACACTTCATCCATCATTAAGAAGTTTAATTTGTAGTACCATGAATTAAACACCCTCCAAAGGGAGCAAGACATATACGCCAAGGTGAGGTGCCTAATCATACTACTATAAACCGGCAATGGAGGCTGTGAGAATCAACCCTTGAATCTCTCTACCACTAGAAATTTTAAAACAAGTGGTTTGTTTTGAAATCATTGTGATCTAATCACAATTTTAACCCTACACATCAGATGTGTTTAATTGTTTAAATTCGATGTGATGTAACAAAGTCACGTCACAATAGCATAACGAATATTCGCGCAATCACAAAGTTGTTTAACCTTGTAATCCGTGAAGCAAATACCCTCCGCATGGAATGCAAGACTCGAAGTCAAACAAGGTATCTATTCACACTACAATAAACTTAACAAAAGGGTTATTTCAGCATTCCCACTCATTATTTGGGTTTTTCTTTAAATAATTGTGATCCCATCACAATTAATAACCTTGCACTTAATGAAGACTCTAATCTTATTAGAATCACTAACTAAAATGGAAGTCCTAAACTATTTAGGATTCCTTAAACACTAATGGATCAAAAATTAGTTATAAAGAACTCTATACTTAATTTACTAAATAAAATATTCTAATCTCATTAGAAACTATATACTTTTTAATTAAGCTTTAATCTCATTAAAACTTCTAATTAAAATAAATTAAGGACTTTCAATCATACAACAATTCTAATTTCATTAGAATGTTTCTTAAAAGACAAGTCCCAAACTATTTAGGACTAAGAGTTCTATTTAACTAATATCTTTGATTTCATTAGGTATTTTAGTTAGAACCATGTGTAATCTAATCACACATAGCGTTACACTTCATCTATGTTTTAATACCTAGTGAAATTTCAAAAACAGTCCATTTCAATCGGTCGAATCTATTTCTCGATTCCTATTCGATCGATTGAAAAGACAAATTCAATCGAACAAAAGGAATTCTCGATCAATCGAAATTTTAATAAATTCAGCATAAACAATCTGCCTGACTCGATCGATTCTCGATTCATGTTCGATCAATCGAAAAGGAACATTTGATCGATCGAAGGGAATTCTTGATCGGTCGAAAATCGTAAAAACTAAATTTTTCAAAATTTCTGGTAACCGTTTTTGATGTTTCACTTGAACAAAACATAGTTTCTTGATCACATCAGAAAGAGATTAAGATCAAAACTGAATTCCATTGATGTTATAACCTTAAGGTTCAATCTAACATAATTAAAATCAAACTTAAACAACATCACAACATCAATATCAATTTTCATCGAACAATAATTTCAATGATCATGCAAAAAATTAAGTGTAGAATTTTCTAACAACACGAAATTACTTTCTTTAATTCCAAAAACTCAGAAAACATGTTATATAGATTCGAAATTGAAGACTGCTCTGATACCATTTGTTGGAAAGATACATGTTTGTATCGCATACAAAACATACGCAGCGAAAAATTAACGGATCTAATTCATTGCAATTGATAACATGTACTATGTAAGTTTCAGAATTTAAGAACAAGAAAGCGTACCTTGGTGCGGTGAAATTCAAAACAAAAGATTAGGAGTACTTGGGAACACTTTTAATCTTCACTCCAATTCCACTCCAAAATAAGAGAGTGTCCAACACTCACATACAAACCATTTCATTCTCTTATATGATCTTAACGAAAAATCACTTATGAAAAACTTATTAAATTCTGTATGTTTCTCTCCTTATATATAAAACTGATTATCTAATTGGACTAGCCTTTTGGGCCATTCCAATTGGGCTCTAGTATGTGGCTTGGAGTGGGACCAAAAGGGAATAAATAAGACTTTAGCTCCAATGGGCCTTGGACTTTTCTATCAACTCTTGACAAGTCCAAAATTACCATTAATTATATTCAATACCACTATAAGAATATAATTGCACTTTAGGCCTTATTAAAAAATTATATCCCAAAACTTTATTATACATGCAACCCCTTCATTAAAATATTCGTAGTAATACAAAGTCATGAATGTAGACTGCCACTTTGAAGATTACTACATTTTAATCCTTGAATACTCGGTTTAATCCTTTATGTTATTCATCATATATTTATGAAATCTAATTTCATAAATATATACTTTAGTAACTCCTTACTAAAGTGGTTGGGCCCAACACTCTGAATAACCAAACCCATTAAACTTATCTCAAGGGAATATTTTATATCTCCGTTAAGAGATTATGAATTCCATCTTGAGAATATATGTTCCATCAACATTAAATGCCGCTGCCCAACATACTGAGGTTTTGACTATGACTTATAGATCTCACTCCTGATATATCAAAGCAACCTACACCTCATGATCAAGTTCATTATTCTCTCAGGATTTAGAGTTGATGTAAATAGAAGTCGTGAGATTTATTATTCATTTGACAGTCGTTAGGAGAATAATAAATCTCATAGCGGTCCAGTTCAATATGTCTTAACTCTTAAAACATATCAACATACTAACTAGAAGTCTCCACTTCCGTGATCAAGACAAATCATCTTAGTTGATATGTTATAGTTTTCGCAGATGAAACGCCCAATTTCATCACCGACTACGAACTAAAACTCTGAGTTTACAAAGAACTTGTGATTTATACTTTCTGTGACTTTTAACATAAATCACATACTATAAATCTCATGGACTAAGATAATGTCCCATTAGTTCATTTATAGATAGTCTCACATAATTAAACAATTAAATTATTTATGACATGCCAATAAATTGGATTTTAGGTCATAAACCCCAACAAACCTAACTCTCAAACATAAGAAAATCTTAATTCCCATCTCAAAGAGGTTCCCCATAGTAATACACATACATACATATATATACATATATACAAATCACATAATCAAGAGAATCCATTATTCATATCAAACAATACTGTATCAAATGACAAGTCCCAAAGGTGAGTCCCCTTCTTTAACACACTTAGCTAACTCCTTAATTAATAACAGTTTTCCTTTGTAAATTTTGCACTTAAATAAATCATTATTTCGCTAAAGCAGTAAAATCCATAGACTAAGTTTTGAATTTATGAAGCCTCTACCTTACCAAGGAACAAAATTCTATAGCAACATGTTGTTCAGGTTATATTTTTAAGCCAACAAGAAAACTTAATCGACTAATAAATAAATTTCATAATAAAACAACACCTTTACATAATAAACTCAAATATAGAACAACCTTTACAGTGCCTAAGCAATTATTTTAACTCAGTTTTCTAGGTCATTCAATATTTTCAATCTTTTCAAATTGCTTACATAATGCTACAATTTCCAGCTTCTATAATCAGACTAGAGAATATAGAAGGGAAACATAAAGCAAGCAATTGCACCATTAAAATTAACCATAACAAATAAATAATTTTATTTACTTACCCAAAAACTTTGAAACTAAAACTTTAGTATTAAGTGTCTGATTTGTTCTTTAGAGAGAGATATCTATATATTCGGTAAAATAGAAAGAAGGTTGTTGGTAAGAGAGAGAAGTATGGCTGGTGCAAGAACTAAGAATGAGAACAAAGAAACAAACAAAAAGGAAAACGGTGCAGCATAGATAAGAGAGAAGGTTGGGGCATGTGTCTCATTATAAGGAGAAGGGTTGATGACTCACCCCTACAATTTTTCAAAATTTATACTTACCACCCCCATTAGTTCTATGTTCTATAAAGGCCCAACAAATGAAATAAATCTACACATACACCCTAACCTTTATAATCTTCTTCCTACAACAACAAAAGAGCCTATATCTTCTATAACATCAAAATCTTATGCACTTAAAATAATTAAAATAATGATAAGTATGTAAATCCATAACAATTAATCATGCAAATTGGCTGGGATACTACAATATGCATATCGTATCATAAAATCATACGTGTCATATGATACATAAAGATATACTTTAAAAAGAGTTTTTTTTTTTTTTTTTTTTGGGTTAAATTTTGTACTATTATTTGAATCTAAGAATTTGTTATAACAATTGGACTACACACTTACATTGCACTTTTATATTTACAAATTTGTTTTCTATACTATGAATCAGGTATTAACTGAAAATATAATTATTTTTTATTTTTGACGTTATTGTTATAAGTTTAAGAAACTAGAATGCCAAGAAGAAATTTTTTTTTTTAAATATTAAAATAGATGAAAAAGAAGAGATAGTTAATGTTGATGATGAAGAAGAAAATTTCAATGAAGAAATAAGTTTACAAAATGATAAACATGATGATAACATTGACTTTGATAGAGTTAATTAGGAAAGATGATGAATATAATAAAAATGAATTATTATTTTGGGTCATTTGTAATGTGTTATTACATTTGAGTTTAATCAATTTGAATGTGTATATTATAAACACATGCTAGTTTGATTTATTTAGTAATTGATGAATAAATTAGTCATTAGTTAAATATATTCAAAATTTATAATGAATATACTCTTTATATATATAATTTTTAATAAATTTTATTAAGTGTTTATGTATCTTATGATAAACAACACAATATAATACATGATATAAAAATAAATAAATTCACAATATGATTTACGTTTTAATAACTATATATAATTTCATAACCAATTTGTAGGTGCCTCCTTTCAAAACACCCTTGAGTCCCAACTCCAACCATCACCATCTCTAATTGGAAATTTGTATTGCCACCATCACAACAATACATTATACATCCAGCCACATATGGGAAGTGGCATATCACCCAATGTGAAAATAGCGAGATGATTGGTTAGATTCTCCTTTTTAGTGGGTAAAGAAAAAGAATCAAGAAAATTTTAAGGTGAAGATTCAATTGTCGATATTGTTCCCCCTAATCTAAAGTCTTACATGGAGTCATTACTAAATTAATTATAATAAAACCTTATAAATAACTTTATTAAAAAAAATGGAGATTACATTGAATGTCAAAAGATAACTCAAATTACAAGGAAAATTAAAACATATTTTTATCTTCTTGTTTTTATTGTTTTATGTAATGCAATACTGAGAACACATGCTGAAACTTTTATTATGAATGATGCACAACACGTTTCAGAAGACTAGATTATTACTATTAACAATTGAAGAGGGCAGAGCCATTACAAAAAAACTGGACTATTGCGGCGGGCCAAAACTGCCACAAAAGCCCAGAGAACCACCGCTAAAGGTCCATTTGGCCTATTGCAGTGGGGGCTATTGTGGTGGTTCTACCCGCCAGCGTTGCACTGCTGCAATAGCTCTATTGCAGCGGTAACAAAAAACGCCGCTATAAATGCACCTTTTAGTGGGTTTTTTGGTTTTTTGCGGCGGGCAGAAAACCATTGACATATGAGGTCAGAATTCGTGTCAATTGACTTTTAGCGGCGGGTTATGCCCGCTGCTATTATTGTCCACCTTTAGTGGCGGGGAGAAACGCTGTTATTATATGTGTAAACCTTTTAGCGGCGGGCAAAAACGCCGCTATAGGGCATCATTTAAATCATAATATATGCACCTTTAGCAGCGCTTTTTGTCTGCCGCAATAGGTTCTTTTTTTTTTCCCAGCATGTATTAAAACCACTATTTTTTTTTTTTTTTTACAGACCTATTACAAAGAACCTATAATAGTTTTAGCTCTACTAACACAATACCACAAATGTAACTAATTAACAACACCACAAATGTCTCCAAACTAATGTAATATTAACATAGAAATATATTATCAAATACATATAACATTGTCTATAACCATTATCAAAGTTCCAAAGTATTTAAACAAAACCTTCAACACTTTTGCAAGAAGATGCCCTTGGTACACTTTTGCAAGAAGAACCAGTAGTCACAACTCCACGCCTGCTGGTAATAGTGTACTTAGTAGTGGTCACTCGTTTTGCAACTTTTCTACTTCAACCTGGCCACATCTACTTCGACAAGTGCAATCTCCTCTAGCTCAGCCCCTGTCTTCACATCGGTTTGAAGTCATAAGCATGTGTTATACAAGCATTTGAGTTCTTTAGGCAAGCACTATGCCTAAAGAATTCCAATTGTTTAGTGTTGCCCAAAAAATGTCCTTGAAATTTCTTGACCACCCAAAACTTTCACCATGTAGATTCCTAAGTAGGATAACCAACTCCTTTTTTTCATATGCATTTTAACTAGGAAATGCCATTTAACTTAGAGGTCATTGGTCACCAACACCTAAATCTGATATATGTCTTTTTTGCAGTCATCTTGTTCAAGAAACAATATTACACAAGGTCTTTAAGTAGATTTTTTAAAAATTTGACAGCAGACCCAAACAATGAACACGATAATATATCAAAATGACATTGACTCACTAGCATGTAACAAGACTGTTTTACTCTTAGCAATAGGTATCAACATCAGCAAGAGGTCACTTTCTCTTTTCTATTTTTTATACATTTTAAGTGGGGGAGGAGGGATTCAAACCCTAAATGTCATTAAAAACACCAGAAAAAACCATTTGATCTAAAGGTCATTGGCCAGTGACAGGAACATTTCTCAAAGCAAAGAAATAAATTTGAAAACAAGAAACCTCAGTAGTATTAGTAATTACTAATAAGTCTATTGGTGTTGGCTTACTAAAGTTGGAATCCCATTCTTATCACAATCTCATACAATCAATTATTGTCATTGTCACAACCATACAACATTTCTCACAACCATCATATCTAAAACATCCCATAAAAAAATTGTAACATCATCATAAACCTCAACAATAAAAGCATCAAAAAATTTTCAAAATAAGAAGCAAGAGTGACAACCTTAACAATCGAGGACCTCTGTTGGATAAGAGTCAGTGCATTAGAGAAAGAATCATAAGCAGAAACAAAACCAAAAAAAAAAAAAAATGTTACATAACAAGCAAGTAATAGGAACTTACTGGGTACTGAAAATTATATATATATTTTAGTTTTAAAAAGCTGACCTTCAAGAGGAAGAGCTAGTTGGCCTTGAGGTTGAGGACCATAGGCATCGTTTCCTACACAAGGAAGAAGAAAAGGATCAAGAGTAGAATAGTATCTCATAAGAAACTAATGGCTAGCTACAAAATTTTGGTACTATGGAGATAATTTCAAACAATTTTAAACAATTTTAAGGAGAAGAAACTAACTAGAGAGAGGTTTTGACACTCTAAGACTCATCACCATTAGACTCATAAACATCATCACTAAGCTCTTCATCATCGATAAAGTCTTGTTCAAGCAATTCATCCTCACTGATCAACAGTGTATCATAAATGGTTCCTTCTTCATTAACTCGAGTCCAAGCATGGTTGTTATTTACATCATCACATGCATCATCAGTAGTTATATTGTAAGGGACATTCTCAAGATAGGTACCCACTTCATCATCATCATCATCATGTGAAGCATTAATACCAACATCAAACACCTCCCTAGGTTTTGTTTTGACCACCACCGCTCAATCTTTATGTCTCACATCTTCCACGTAAAACACTTGTGAAGCTTGAGATGCTAATACATAAGGCTTGTCAATCAATCGACCACCCATGTGTATCAATCGTGAAAAATTAACAAGGGGAAATCCAAGCTCATCTTTTTTGCATCCTCTCCCACTAATAACGTCAACCCATTGACATTTGAATAGTACATATTGATACTTGTCAAAGTAGTTCAACTCAATAATATCGATTAGTACACCATAATAAGTAGCACCACCTTCAGTAACAACACAAACTCCACTGTTTTGAGTTTTCCTAGGTGCCTCAGAGTCTTTGGTGTGAAACTTCACACCATTTATAACATAACACTTGAACTATTTTGCTTCATTATCTGGATATCGAGCAAGCCATATGACTTTATCAGATAGTTTCTTTTTCTTAGATGCATCTATTGACATCACCTAATATAGACAATGACGTTTATTATAAGTATACTATCTAAAGTGTTACAACCAAGTTTTATACATAGACATTGATATCACTTATTATAAACAATAAAGTTTTATATATATGCTTTACATACATAATTCCTAAACCAGTTGCAGAATTTCTCCATGTGCTGCTTTTGAATAACATCATCGGTTACATGAAAAGGGAAATCAGCCTTGATCTCCGCCATGTGTACACTATGTAGACAAACGTGTTAGTGTTAAGTTAGAATATTGTACTTCAATGCCATGAAAGGATACGCAATGACATATTATTTACTTGCGAAATGTAGTGATTTCTTCACAATTGAATAGCACATAACGATGTGTTTGGATCCATGAATTTGAATCTAGTGTAATGCTCACCACCGCACCCATGGATTCCTCGACATTCCTTACAGGCTGATTGAATGCAGTTTCAATAGATTTAAAATAGTGTGAGCAGAATGCTAAGCATTCCTTTGCTATATACCCTTCTGCAATGGAGCCTTCTGGATAAGTTTTATTATGCACGTAAGACTTAAGCCTTGACAAGTACCTATCGGAAAATCCAAGATCAAAAACGTAAATTGGTGTGAAAAACAATTAATTAGATAGACAAAGTTACTATATGTGTTACCTCTCTATGGGATACATCCAATGATAATGAACTGGGCCAGCAACTTTGGTTTCGCTAGCTAAATGCATGACTAGATGTACCATCACTGTAAAGAAAGAGGGAGGGAATATCCTTTCCAACTCACACAATGTCACTGCAATTCTCTTCTCAAGAGCCCTAAGTTCATCCACATTTAGTACTTTGGAACATATCTTCCTAAAGAAACAAGATAAGGCAATTAAAGGCCTACTCACTTCAAGGGGCAATGATCCCCGTATTGCTATCGGAAAAAGTTGCTGCATTAAGATGTGATTATCATGGCCCTTCATTCCACTAATCTTGCGTTCTTTGAGTTTAACGCAACGTGAGATGTTTGAAGAATATCTATCTGGCACTCTTACATCCTTCAAAACTTGCAGAAAACCATCCTTTTCACTAGTATTCATATGGTAGCAGGCTTGTGGCATACGTGTCTTATCATTCCCAACCTTTTCCAAGTGAAGTTCACTTCTTATACCCATATCTTTTAAGTCTTGACGTGCCTTCAAGTTATCCTTTGTCTTGCCATCCAAGTTCAACAATGTGCCGATTATATTATCGACTACATGGAGTCTCGTTGGACTTGTTTCACCTTTGTGGTGTGTAAGTGAAGTGTGTAAAGGATTTAGACCAAAGATAAAATTTGGTATCCGCAAACGGTCTCCCTCTTCTTGAGTGGGAGGCGTCAATATTTCACTGGCTTATCAGAGCAGTGAGGAACTTTATTAACCACTCCAAGTCACGAGCTCCGTTGGTCCTCAGCTTCACATCCCCACTACCATCTTCTGAACAATACTAATTTGGTTATCCTTTCTCTATATTATTTTATTTTTGCCCACATTTGAGTCTTGAAAATTTTGGATGATCAAGTGTTATTTTGGGTTGTGGTTCTTTACCTCTTCTTTTCACTCAAAGATGGAAGCATTAATCCATTGCCCTTTCGAATAGATAATATGAAGTTTGATCCAATTTGGCTAACACCAACACTATAATTGAAGACTTGGTTAGTTGTCTAGTAAGAAGTAAGATTAGCCGACAGTCTTCAACAAAAGAAAGAGAACAAAGAAGAAAATAATCAATATTTGCGATGCACACATTGTTGTATTAGAACCAAAAAGGCCGTTCTTGATCAAATTATAGTTATAAAAGGGTGGGAGGCTTTCTAATTTAAGATATGTAAAGAAAAAATCTATAAGTTTCCCACGATTAGATCATGCGAAACTCTTTTTCTTCTCATTAGAGATATTATGAGAATGAACCTACTACTGATCAAATTAATAAGCATTCACATCTAGGTTTGCATAGCAATTTCTATTTTACCATTTAAAAAATTACTTTACCTATAATATCAATCCACTTTATAATACACCCAACATCCCAATCTCTACTTTTTTATTATTTCATTTAAATATTCTTTTTTTTATTCTTTATTTACTATTTCTTCATTCTTTTTTTATTATTATTTTTCAATGGTCATGATTGAAGAGAGAATAAGAGGAGATATTTATTAATAAAACCAGCCTCATCACATGCACGTCACGCGTGTGATGAGGCTTTTTTTTTTGTGTCATAATTTTTCATTCATTCCAAGTTAAGGTTTATACGTTTTCTCATTAATATTTCGCATTTAGAATTTATAAGTGGATAAAGTAAATTGAAAATCAACAGAAGAGTTGCCCTATTTTTTAGGCAATGTTTTAGTAGGAGTTAGAGTTGTATTTTTACCAGATTTTTGAACCAAAAAATGAAAATTCCAAACAGGGAAAGCCCCTTAAATAGTAGTATAGATAATAACAAATTTCATTTTGAATTCAAAAAGATAAGTCCTAAAATTTAGGAATTTTCCCCTTCACGTTCATCTTTTTATTCCCTAAAATTTAGCAATTTTTTTTCTTTTCTCATTCGAATAAAAGTAAAACACCTCCAATTTTAAAAAAAAATTAAAAAATTAAAAAACTAAGAGAATTCCTATAATTTATCATTTTTCCCCCTCACGTTCATCTTATTTTTCCTATGCAAACTTTTCTATATATCACTACACTACTTTCAAATACATGTTCAAAAAAGAAATTACAATTACTGCTTATCTCTAAAGTTTATCATTTTTTTTTTCAAAAATTAAAATATATATTTCCAAATTATTAACCTTTACCCCAAAAAATAGAAGAGTTTTTAAGCACATGCAATGCGTGTGCTTAAAGGCTAGTATAGTATAACTTGTTTTATTTTCTTAGGAGAATCAGGATATATACGTATGTGTATATATATAGCTTTCTTTTTCTCAACAAATAATATGTTGTTTCAAAATAGAAAGTTAAAAACATTATCAACGAAGAACTTGGCTTTGGTTCGAGCCTCTAGTGCATTAACTCATTAGGATGATGACATATTGATACATAAGCAAAAGTAGATATGTATCACAATTGTGACCGGTCTAGTACATTGGACATTTGGACCAAGCTTTTGCCCATTAACCAATGTCTTTGCTTTCATTCTTTAGGCACGGTACATGATACTAACAATGAAATAAGCCACAAGACACGTCTAGTGGGGCTTATTGAGTTAACTTAATTGTTCATATACTACAAAAAACTGGACCTATAGTGGCGTTTGTGAAACACCATTATAGGTACTAAAAACGCCACTATTGTACCGTCACTATAAACGCCACTATAGACCAATTTTTTTTAAAAAAAAAAAAAAAAAAAAAAAAAGACTAGTAGCATTTTAGGTAAACCTATAGTGGCGTTCTGAAAACGCCACTATAGCCAAAAACCACCAACAAAAAAGAAATAAAAAAAAATTGATTACCAAAAATTAATTTTGGTAATCAAAAGTTTTTTATTTTTTAAAATTGAATTAGAATTTTAATTAAATTATATTTATAATTTTAATTAAATTAAAAGATAAAAAAAAAAACAAAATACATAAATAAAAGAAAATACAAACACTATAGCTAGCCCAGCAAATTCAAAATGAAACACAAACCCACCCAAAAAAATTCAAAATCAAATACAACATACTCACATGCAGAAATCTCAAACAAGGAATAAACCAAAACAATTATTAAATTTTTTTTTTTAAATGCTTACCTACAACTATACAACCAATGGCTTCAAACACAATAGCACTCCTTCTTCAATCACAAATCCCATAACAGTAACACCATCTGCAAATCCAAAACTCACAAACATTAACACCACCACAAATAAAATAGGGGAAATAAAATCAAAATGGAGAGGAAGAGAAAAGAATAAATCCAGGTGTGAAGTGAAATAAGAGTGAAAGAAAGAAAAAAAGAAATAGAAGCAGAAACATGGAGTGGAGATAAGGGAGGAAAAAAAAAAGAAAAAAAAGAGAGAGAGAGAGAAAAAGGAAGTCTGAAGGTAAGCGTGGAGATAAGGGAGTGGGGGTAGGTGGGTTTTTTTTTTTTTTTTAATAATTTGAGTGGAGATAATTAATGGGGGTAGTTGCGAAAGTGGGTTTTGAATTATGAATTTTGCAGGACCTATTGTGGCGTTTGCAAACGTTGCTATAGGTCCCTTATTTAATTTTATTTAATTTTTTTTTTTTTTTTGTTTAGTTTAGAACTCTTTTTCAATGTTTTTTTTTTTAATTTTTTGTTGGACCTATAGTGGCGTTTAAGAAACGCCACTATAGCTCATTTCAAAAAGTTAGAAAAGGACCTATAGTGTTGTTGAAAAAGTTCTCTCATATATATATATATATATATATATATATATATATATGAGGGACCAATAGCAGCGTTTAACAAAAGCCACTGTAGCTCCTTTAAAAAAAAAAAAAAAAAAAAAACTCAACTAAATTTTTTATATATATATGAGGGACTATAGTGGCATTTGTCAAACACCACTATAGGTCTTTTTTCCTCCTCTAGCCCATATTTAAAATAAAATAAAAAAAAAAAAAAAAAAAAAAAAAAAAAAAACTGGAATAAAAAGTGCCTATAACGGCGATTGTCAAACGCCACTATAGGTCCTACTCTTACAAGGGCCTATAGTGGCGTTTGACAAATGCCACTATAGGTCTTTTTTCATCCTCTAGCCCTTATTAAAAAAAAAAAAAAAAAAAAAAAAAAAAAAAAAAAAAAACTAAAATAAAAAGTGCTTATAGTAGCGGTTGTCAAACGCCACTGTAGGACTTTTATAATTTTAATTTTTTTTTAAAGACCTATAGCAGCGTTTGTAAGGCCAGGACAAATGCCACTATAAGCCCTTGTAAGACCAGGACCTATAGTGGCGTTTTAAAAACGCTGCTATTGTTTTAAAACGCCACTATAGGACTCCTTGAACGCTGGTATAGATATGCCTATAGCAGTGTTTATAGAAAACACCACTATAGGGTACCTATAGTGGCGTTTTTGACAAATGCCACTAAAAAATTGCCACTATAGCTCATTTAAAAAAAAGTTAAAAAAGGAGCTATAGTGGCGTTCATAAAACGCCACTATAGCTCCTTAAAAAAAAAAAAAACTCAACATAATTTTTTTTATATATATGAGGGACTATAGTGGCGTTTGTCAAACACCATTATAGGTCTTTTTTCCTCCTCTAGCCCTTATTTAAAAAAAAAAAAAAAAAAAAAAACTGAAATAAAAAGTGCCTATAGCGGTGGTTGTCAAACGCCACTATAGGTCCTACTCTTACAAAGGCCTATAGTGGCGTTTGACAAATGCCACTATAGGTCTTTTTTCCTTCTCTGGTCATTCAAGGTTTTAACCAAGGAGGACAACGCACAATCGACATGATACACTTTGAATTAATCATTGGAGAGTTGACAAGCAACGTTTTGTTCCATGTCATTGATGCCAAGACAACCTACAACATGTTGTTAGGATGTCCATGGATCCATGGTAACGGAATAGTGCCATCAACTTTACATCAATGTTTCAAGTTTCTTCAAAGTGGAATAAGAAAAGTCAATGCCGACTTGAAGCCTTTCGCTGAGACTGAAGTTCACTTTGCTGACACAAAGTTTTATGTAGAAGATGACATTCCAAATGAAGTTCTCCCAGTTGAGATCCCGTCCATGGAAAGCAAGCAGGGTGAAAAGAAGCATGTGGGAATGATCATTCTAGTGAATCTACCAGTAATTCAGTGAGAGCAGAAATTTCAACGCCTTCCAACAACCCTCCATTCCTCCGTTATGTACCATTATCACACTGCAAGAAAGGACAATCACCATTCGCGGAATGCCTCAATCTGTAGCAGACATGGGAAGGCCTCCTACAAAGCTCACGATGGAGGATGTAGCCATATTGAAAGAAAATCATGCCATACCTTTAACTTCATCCACAAATCCTTTGCCCTCGAAGCCACTAAATGGATTCGTGAGGTCTTCACAAAGTCTGACAGAGCATGGTATTTTACCAAGTGAACGGACAAAAGAATGGTTCGACCCAAAGGCATATAGGTTGTTAGCCAGGGCAGGCTACGATTTCTCAAAACAAGGAGACCTAGGGAAATTGATTCCAGAAGTCACCGGAGAGAAGGTACATGGCCTTAGCAAAACACAAAGGAAAATGCGGCTTGAAGGGCATGAAATTCCTATCCCAAAGACCAGATTAGGTTATACTCCTGAACAACTAGCTCAGATATGGATCAAGAAAAGAAGCAATGCTTCAAGTTCCCAATACATAATAGTAGAGGTCGGCAAAAGTTCGAATCAAAGAAAAGATCACTCTTCATCGCGCGTCTCGGTGTTTGATCGCATCGAGGCCTCATCGTCATGAATCACAGTGTTCGACAGGTTAAATACAACTTGCTTAACACAAAATCAGGACACTCTTGCTTGTAAATCAGTCTTTGATCGATTGGGGGCAACAAAAAGGCCTGTTGATAGTCAATCTCAAAATTCAATAAACTTTGAGATTCAAGGGGAGAAGAAAATGCCAAGCTCAGATTGCAAGAATTAGAAGCACTTGATGAGAAAAGGCTCGAGGCCCAACAATGCCTTGAGTGCTATCAAGCTCGTCTTTCAAGCACATTCAATAAAAAAGTTAAACCACGATCATTCCAAGTTGGTGACTTAGTCCTCGCCATTCGAAGACCTATCATCACAACTCATCGTACAGGCAAAAAGTTCACTTCAAAATGGGATGGACCTTATGTTGTGCAAGAAGTCTACACCAATGGAGCTTACAAGTTGGTTGATAATGATGGTGTAAGGATCAGCCCCATCAACGAGAAGTTCCTTAAGCGCTTCTATGCTTGAAAATTGAGGATTGCTCCTTGGTAAGAGTTTAAACTACCCACTGCAGCGCTGCAAGGGTACATGATGTCTTCCCATTACCTTTGAAAGTGTACTAATAAAGAGAAATTAATCCCCTTCTATGTCACCAATTGCGAGTGTGGCGTAGTGGTTGGATTCCTTTGTCGCCCTTGAGGCCGAGGTCTCGGGATCAATTAGTGGTGATACCCACTATTGCGCAATTGGTACCCATGAAATGTTGTGGGGCATGGGGCGAGAATTACACACGTGAGCCCTCCTTTTTGAAAAAAAAAACAAAAACAAAAACAAAAAAAAAACAAAAAAAAAAACAATCATAAAAAAAAAAAAAAAAAATCTTTTGAACTAAGTGATGACTTGATCCCTCTCGAGGGTACATAGGAAACTTAGTATCTTTTGCTAAGTTCAGTCACGCACTAAAAAAAATGATCAAATTGTGACTAAAAAAAAAAAGAGGGAGCAGAAAATAAAGTCTTCTTTATTGATTGATAAGAGGAAAATAGTACAGGGGGAAAGCATGAGGACACGCATGAAGGGAATTAAATAAAAAGATTACGACATCCATTTCAAGTCTTTCAAGCTAGAATAATTATCTTCCAGAAGGGCTCGTATCTTCTCTAACGCCTCCATATCCTGGTCTTCAAGAACGGGAGTGGATTTGACTTCTTCAAGCTGTTCTTCTAAGGCTTGCACAACATCGTCTTGTTCAACTTGATGAGATTCAATTTGAGATAGTGATTGCTCTGATTGGACAAACTCGGTTCGCAGGTCAGCCATCCTCAATCTAATGGCATCAAGCTCGGTCTTCAAAGATGTTTTCTTGTGCGATGCTTCAGAAAGTAGGAGTTCAATTTCAGCCTCATGCCGAACTAAGTTGACAGGACTTGGTCGTTTATTCAGAGATTCTTTCATCCTCAAATAGTCCACAACCCCCTCGCAATATTTGTCAGCATGTTCGCACAAGTGTGGAGGGTCCACTCCAAGACTTTCGATCCCACTATAGATTTCATTTATTTCAACTTGTGGGAGGATGTTGTCCACAGAAAGATTCGAAATCTTTTTTAGAAGAACATCTCCCAACATAGAAGCCCCTTTCCTATGCACGGAAGAAACATGCGCCATGGCCTAAAACATAGAGACTTCCGGAGGGTTGGTCGGTTGTAGGGATGAGAGAAATTTCCTTCCTGTCTCAGTCGAAAATTTGGACGACGTACCAACATCAGCAAACTTACACCTCTTGAGATCCGAACTCTTCGCAGATGGCTTTGAGATAGAAGACTCACTATTTGTAAGAAGATGCACATGATTAATAGAAGTCTCTGCATCAACACCCTTCATTGGACTCTTCAAATGTTTCCAATTGTAGTCTAGGTCATTACACACCTCCTCTTCAGAAATTTTAATGGCATCCCTAACTGGTACAACAAGCGAACCTTTGATGCCTTGACTTCGAGCAACTCCGATATGTCGAAATGAGTCTTTTGAATGACGATCATCTTCAAGATGACGTCATGCAAACTCTGACAAGGGCTGTGGAATGTATGGGTCTTGTAGTTCCCTCTTTCCCTTTTGAGATTTGTTGGATGTCAGTGACTTAACATGAAAGGAGGCGATGTCAGCTAGAAAATCTGTTCCTTTGGTAAAATCATTTCCACAAACTCCTTCCCACCATTGTTTGTAGCTATGTTTGACTCGGCTTCCAAAGTCTGTGGCAAAAGCCAAAATGAGTACCTTGAAATTTGTGTTGCAGTGAGTGAAAGATTGGTAGAATTGGTATAGATCTTTTAAAGAGCCTATATGAATTTCTTCCTTCAAATCACTTGGAATGTCTTGATGAAATCCAAAGTGCCGACTGAATCTGTGAGGACTATATGCTTCTACAATGTGTTGGTCTTCACATCGAAGTGACAAGTACGCCGAGCGAAGGCTCATAAAGTAGTCAAACTTCTGAATGGATAAGTGATCATTGTCGATAAATGTCTGGTCATAGCTTTTCTTGAAAGCAGTCCTGTGCCAAAGAAAGTCGGTGGCGGTTCGTATGTGCTTTCGTGTAGAGAATTCGTTGGTGATGTGATTGCTTCTGAAAAAATGACCTACTCAGGCATAAACATAATGAAAGGCAAAACTAGCTCCAGACTTACTCAGAGTAGGAGAGGAAGAAATGGTGTTAAGTCCATGGTAAATGCTAGCCAATACTGGGGGAGCAAGGCCAAGTGAATTACCATTGGCTATGGAACTAGCGATCTTGAAAGTGCCTGGACAGATGCTATTCGGATCCTTGATAGGAAAGACAAATATGCACAGCCAACAGGAAAGAAGTGCTGATAAGTATGTCTCCTCCTTTAAGTCACCCTCAACTTGAAGATCTGCAAAGACCCCGTGCTCTTTATCAGACCATGGTCCATGCTCGTTTATTACGCCAAAGGGATTCTGACTACACTTGGGAATGGTTGTCCATCTCGCTGGTTTTCTAAGAGCTGGGTACCTACCATTTCCTCTATAACAAAAGGTAATCCAATCGCGAACACTCACTTTCCCTTGTCTTTTCAGTTGGTTTTGAAGGTGATGATACGCCATGAAAAGGTAGCGACAGCTGTGCGGCAAGTAGGGTCGTCCTTGGTCGTTGGTTCCATCTAGCTCTTGCGCATTGGGTACTAATTCATCATAAAATGCACATGTTCAAGGAAGTCCACCAAGAATGGAAAGATCCCACGGTGTGATGGAAATTTCCCCAACTGAGGTATGGAGGGTATTGGTCGATGGACTCCAACACTCACAAAATGCTTTCATAAGGTTCTCATCATAATCATATGTGAACAAGGAGGCAAAGACAACACTATAGAGGTGGGTCACATCAAGGAGGTGTTTACACCGCCAAGCACATCTTCTAACCAATCCCAATAAAGGGAGAAGTAGGAAAACCCTCCGTTCGCGCTGAAGGAAAAATCCCAATTGGCACGTTTTGCAATTATCTCTCGTCCTAAAGTGTTGTACTGCTTTGATTTAGCAACATTTTTGTGATGCGAAGCAAGAAGGATAATTGTCTCCAAGTTAGAGCTGCCATCAGGGGGAACGACCTATGACCATTTCGGCAAATTGAGAGGATAAGAGTTATGGCCCCATCTCTCCAAAAATCTTCCAATTATGGGCGGATGAACAATTAAAGTCGTAGCCTTTGCATCCTTGTCATCTTTCTCCTTACAAATGATCAAGGCTGGTTTTTAACCAATCTTCGAATCCTTGAAAAAGAGCATCATGATAATTGCTAAAGAAAAAAAAGAAAAAAAAAAGATTAGTACAAACAAAGCATGTTAAAAATAAAAAAAAATTAATAATTAAAAAAAATAAAAAATAATTAATAATTAAAAAAAATGAAAAGACATAAATTCTCTACACTTAGAAGAGTGTGCTACTCACTGGAGATTATGTTTGTACAATCTGAGGGATGCCCTGGGTGGCCTTATATAGAGATCTTTGGAAACTAACGGACAAAGTGAAAAAGATGTGTGAAAAAGGCAAAATACCATACTTTCAAAAAATATTGCATTAAGTACCCATAGAAGGGAACATGTTGTCTGAAAAAAATTTATTACACTAGACCTTAGATGAAGTTCTAAGTCGGCAAAGACTAGCATATTGTTTATAGCTACTGTGCCACCAACCCTAGAAAATAGTAAGGCATTAATGGTTACCCTCAATCTGCGTGAATTGTCAAACAACAGAATCACCAAAGTAGACAAGGAGGCATAAGTCGGCAAAACCGACACCACAGGAGTCTTCTACGGCCTTTGATCTACCAAGCCTGAAAATTCCAGGTCCAGATGCCCAACCACGTGCTGCCAAAAGCATCAAAGATCACAGCCTACTCCTTCACATTCGTACAAATCCAGACCTCATTTTATGAAGGTAGCATTACCACTCGATCTAGCGGCCCTCGATGTACAAAACCCAGAAAGATCATCAACAACGGAGCCACCATGCGCCTCCACGCACCGCCATGAACTCGCGATGACCAATGGCTTAGTCCCTTAAAACTGTGCAAATTTGTTCACAATTTCACAAAACTAACCCTACATGGGTCTTCTACGACCTTAGAACTACAAAACCTGAAAATTGCAGGCCCAAAAACTGAAGCACATGCCGCCAAAATATCTGGCGGTGGCTACCTTCAGCAACACACGCCACTCCTTCCGCGTACACATTCACAAGTACCGGTGCTTCTCTCATGTGTGTACACGCGCTAAACGCGTACACGCGCCCTCCAGTGCTATGACGTCATCCTCCACTAACTAGTTTAACCCAGACCGACCTGGAAATCTAACCCAGATCTGAACCACCTGCAAAAAAAAAACAAAAAAACAAAAAAAAAAAAAAAAAGGAGAGAGAGAAAATTCTTTGACCAAGTTGGACCTTTGACTTTGACCAAAAAGTCGAAATTTTCAAAACAGACTTGTCCCACTCAATTTTTTGAGTACATTCCAATTTTGGGATCCGTTTTTTCATTCTAGACTCGGAAATTGCGCAAACGCCCAATTTCCAAAAAGTTGACTTTTTCATAAATCTTGACCGAAAGTCAAAATTTTCAAGCCAGACTTGTCTTGCTTAGTTTTTCGCGTAGATTCCTATTTTGGGGTCAATTTCTTCATTTGAGAATCCGACATTGCTCAAATAATGTGATTCTACAATTGTTGAATTTGATGTGAACTTTGATCAAAAATCAAGATGTCCGAGCCAAGTTTGTCCCACTTAGTTTTTCGCAAAGATTCTGATTTTGAAGTCCGCCTCTTTGTTTAGGACTTGGAAACAGCTTATTTGACCCACTTCTTCGGAGTACTGGCAAGATATAAACTCGAGCTCTCAAAATCGAAATTTGAGATTCATCCATTTGGTCCGGATTCCTTTAGGGTTATCCTCTAGACTTCATCAAGGCTTCTCTTTCAAAGAACGAATGAACTCTCACATGTGTATCATAAACTTGGAATTACATTGGGTCACCAATTCAACCTACCATTCCCTGTTCGGTGCCTACCAGTCTCCCACCTACCATTCCCCTTTCGGTGCCAAACATTCCCATCTACCATTCTCACCAAAAATTCTCATTCGCCATTCTCAACTACCCATCTACCGTTCTTCATCTCTCCGCTATAAATAGAATGGTCGGATTCATTGAAAACTCATCAAGAAAAACACACTGAATCATGAAATGAAGATTTGCTTCTTTCAAATTTTCAAGTCCTTCGTCTCACAACCATTTCTCATTATAGCCTCATCATTCTCAACACCTAGCAACCAATATTGCTTCATAATCAGTTTGAAATCAACCTTCTCATGGTTCAGTAGAGACTCTTCTCACAACATCCTTGCTGTTTTAAGATCTAAACAAATTTTGTTTCCCCACTTAACGACCTCATTTGTCCATAAAGTTACTCATAACAAGGCCAGTATCGTTGTTCCGTGCATCCTTGGACTTGGTTAGCCAGGAAATCTAAGTACAGCAGAGACACCTGTTTCTAAGCTCAAGGACCCCGTAGTCTCTCTCCAATTACTTGGTCTTCTAGCAGAAGCAGCGGTTCAGAACAAATAGCAACTTGGCTGGTTTCTGAAACCAGAATCACAAGTTAGCTCCATCTTTCATTTTCTGTGCTTTTCCAACAAGTGGCATTAGGTAAAGGTGGTAAAAGGTGTTGGGGTATCCTACAAATTTTCCCCCATCCAACACTTACGATGACCTCCAAGGTACCAGCTCATCAGAAATCAACCTTTGGTGTCGGTAAATGGGCACCAAAGCCTCATTCCATGTTCCCACCAACGTGGGACCCAAATGTCATCATTACTGGTACCTCAGAACACACTTTTTTGGAATTACTCCAACTTAAATTCTGCTTGAAGTATTTTAGTAAGTACTCTTCTGAAATTACTTCAACTTAACGTCTGTCGGCATGTTCCCATCACACAAGCACATTCGATGACTTACCACTGGACGTCATTCAGCATGCAGTCAGTCCCGTATCCTAAAATACCCCAAAAACATCTACACCAAAAATTCCCCAACGTACAGGGCTAGCTCCATGACGCCGTATGTTTCACCCATTCACCGTCTTTGCTTCATCCTCGTCTTCTTCACCACCACCATCAGCATGCCCAGAATCCATAAGCTTCTGAAATTACCTCAACTTAACCTGAGTGATACAATAACACATGCGCACTCAACCACTTTCCCACATGTCCTCTCCGTAATCCAAAGTATACTCTTCCAAGATAACTTAACTAGGAGTTATTAAAAACACGAGGCCAACACCATGACTCTACATGTTGTACCCAGCCAACATCCTCGCCTCTTCCCCATCTTCTACACCCTGTGATCGCCGCCAATGATCCAAAATACTCTTCTGAAATTACCTCAGCTTAACCTCTGCTGAAATGATTCAATCTCGCAAGTACATCCAACTACTTGCAAATAACTTTCAGCCCCACCAACCCACTCCAAGTACCATGGAACACTCTTTTGAAATTACTTCAACTTAACCTCTGTTGAGAAGGCTCGGTCATGCAAGTACATTCAAATACTTACAGACCCCTTTTCGGTCTCATCAAAGCCTTTCATATGGGTGGGTTTACTCTTCAGAAATTATCTCATCCTGCTGAAAGCTTCGCAACCTTCAACTACTTCACTTGAAGAGTCAAGTGTAAAAATCCGTTTTCGAAACTCATTCCCGCACCACACTTCGAAACTGTGTGCGTGAACGAGTCTCAAAGGGTCATTTGTAGAGAGGGAAAATTCCCGACCTATCACAAGCTGACACATCATACTACCAAGTCCACAAAATACAGCCAATTACAAAGCGTCACGTACTATTGCTAGGTTTTGCTATCACTACTCAGAAACCAACAAAAATTTGACAAGTGTCGTTGAAATAGGGGCATAAAATGCATGCAAAAACCAATCACGCATCAGCATGTGTAAGCAATGACATGGGTAGTCCACCATGTGTAAGTGATGACATATGCAATCCAGCGCGTGTAAGCGATGACATAAACGGACCAATCAGGCTGTGACATGTGTCACCAATCAGACTCTGCCACGTGTCGCTCACCCACCCCCAAACTCCTATAAATAGAAGGCTTCCTAAGGCATTTCAACAGACCAAGCCATCTAGAGCACAAGCAGCATCAGAGAAGATTCAGAAGCACTCAGAAGTATAGAAGCTTTGCAGGAATCAAGCCTCAAAGCCTTTAAGAACTTCAACCTTAAAATCCAAGAATATTCGAAGCAGAATCATCCAAACTATCTGCCTAGATCCTAAAGTTTGCTGGAATCAAGCCCAAAAGCCTCCAAAAACTTTAATAATCCAAAAATCAATGAAACTTTACAGATTCAAGCCTCTAAAGCACCGAAGAGCTTCCACCACAAACCTTAAAAGAAGAACACACAAAGAAAACGAAGAATGTGAAGAACAAAGAATTTCTAACAAGCTCATAGCCAGAGATTCATTGTAATTCCTTTTCAAAGATCTTCGATCCATTCCTCAGCCAAATTGAAGGATATTTTGTGTTCAAACCAAAATTACATTACCACAATTTCAATCAATAAGTCTTGCAAGGAGATCGAATCAGAGGATCACTCTTTTGTAATTTCAGAGAATTGTACCACATATTTATCAATACAAATTCGCATTTGTGAAACTATTTTACTTGTTTGACTTATTTCGAACTAGAAATTTAGTCGTCTACAGTTCCAACTAATTTTTGTATTCTTTAAACCAATCAAGATTAAGTTGATGCAACATTCTACTATTTTTTTTTTTTAGGGTAATCAGCTTAGAGGTTGACAAGAACCACTTTGTAAATATGCTATGACAAATTAAATTTTAGTCCGAGAAAGTTGTAAACTCGGGACAACAACCACAAAAATTTTTGTTTTGTTTTTTCGATTCATATAAGAAATTAGAGGAAGAAGTGGAAAAGGAAAACTATTTGTTTTTCGAAAAAGGAAAACTAGTAAACTCATTAGGACAATTGAGGCGTCTTTGATTTTGTGGGATATTGTCTTTGAGCTCACATGGGATTACTGGGCCAACTCTAGTATCATATATAATGACTCAAGGAAAAACGCTAGCTATATCTGCGCCATATCTCAAAAGGAATAGTCACTATTGAAACTCTTTGTGGTTGTTAATAAAACTCAATTCAACCTAGTATACGCCCGATGTAGGATTCATCACTCACTCACACACATCACACAATCAATCAAATTGGGGCATCACAATTAACTTTGCGGATAGGCTCATGGCTCAATGCAGCTTGTCTAGGGTAAGGACACTCCATTGGTCTATCAATGGAAAAAGCCCTAAAAACGAAACATATCTACACGTGGTTGTACCATTCAGTGAATTCAGGATTAGAAGATCTCGAACTTAAACGCACTAGTGAGAGCTTTGCCTTGCCATTATGTGTTCGTGGTTGTAAATCCCTGAGTTGCCTCAATCTCGACACCACCAATGGGATTCTCAAATTACTGCTTGCATTATCAACTGCAGGTTGTGCTATTACTAATACGCTCCAAATATTAGCTTTAGATTCCGTAGAAGTTCAAGACAACTATTTTGGATAATGGCTTTCATGTTTCAAGGTCCTTAAGATATTGAATCTTACCAGAATAAGTGGGATAAAGAGTATGTTTATCGTCAACTCTCTTGACATGTTACAAATTATAACTTGTAATGACCACACGGATATTAGTATCTTAAAAGAGAAACTCAAAACTACTTGGGATATTTTGGCATCCCATATCTTCTAGCGGTGGATCATTGAAAATCAATGCTCCCAATCTTGAAGAATTTCTCTGATATGGATATGCCGTGGATTACTATTGCATAGGGGATTTCACTTCCGTGTCACAATTGCTCTTACGCTGTCTAATTAATTATACGAACCTTCTGCTAAGTACAACTTGGATAAACTTCTTCACGGCATTCAAAGCACACCAAAGTTCTAGCACCATGCGATAAGTCTGTTGAGGTAAATTTTTTTTTTTTTTTTTTATGAACTGTTGAGGTAAAAATTACCAGCTGCTCCTTTTCCAAACTTAATCTATTCCTTTCTCCGTTAGTCTTTCTCCCTAGTTTCCCTTCATACATACTAGATATTTCTTCAAGTATTAGGAGGTTCAAATTTGAAAATTAATAGTTTTTTTTAGAGTGTAAACATACAAAACAAATTTGAATTCTAAGTAACACTGTAACCATGTACGGAGCCATTAATTCATGTTGCCCCCCCAATATTTTTTAAAAAGAATTGAAGTATATATATAGGTACTAATTTTAGCAACTTTATTCAATAAAATTACATTTTGCTTCCCTTAATAATACCATTGATCAATATAGGAGAAATGCTATGGCTATAAATTTTTTTACAACATTTTAATAAACTATTGAGGTAGCAAATTCTTATTGCTTTACATCTAGGCTCACCACTTACATAACCTTTTTACTTACTAATATCCATTCATCACAACAACAATTTGTAAAAAAGTTTGTAAATCTAGTATTTTCCTCTTTTTAAAGGTTATAAAAAAATTTATAAATCTAAAATTTAAAACAAAATATACAATCCCAAAAAATTATCCCAACAATAAAAATTACCGATAGCTGTTGAGGACCATCTTTTCGGCCCACGTGGCATTACTTCATTGGCAACCTATGCCACATCAACATATTATTGATTTTTTGGGTAAATCTATTTAAACCCCAAAATAAGCTCATATCTCATTCAACTACATGGATTGGGCTCACATGGCCCGTGAGATCCTTACTTCAAGAGGTGGATTCATGGTCCACATTTCCTCTTCATCAATTGGGATCATAACCCCACGACATTATCAACATCAACATATGGATCGGGCTTAAGCAATGAATCAAAGCTCACGGCTCATATTACCTCTCTTACACTCATGGCAAACAGCTTCTTCAACAAGAGCCCATATTTACATAAAATGACAACAAAACCCGAGGTATGTCATCTCATCTTCGGCTTATGATCCAAGCTCATAAGTCTCTTTGGGGAAACTTTGGGAGTCGTGGTTTGGAGGGCCAAGAGGTATGTTTAGTAAAGCTCCAGCGGTTTAAAGTTGATAAAAGAGACATGTTGCTTGGCATGTCTTCTCCAACTCCCTAAACTCTAATGAATCCATGTGTAGCGGGTAACATATGGTAAACATCTCTTATCACATAGCACTTTAGATGATAAAATTCCCCATTGCTCTTTTTCTAAAACTTAACTTTCATCATATGACAAATACTCAATATCTCTAACCATCTAACTGCTGGGTAACTGTTCATTCAATCCCCAGCTGTTACTATGCAAATTTAGAAACTTCATTATATTATTCTACATAAATCTTATTACTACTTTCAGCTAAAATCCAACTCAAACACATAGCCTAATCTGATTGGCTATCTTTAATCTCTAACTATATACAAAATATTCATGATATCTTTGATACCCAGCTACTATCTGCCACAATCAGACCATATATTTCTCTGCCAGCTACCAGAGCAGAGCATTAAATACTCTTCTTGCTCACCAAGATTATGTCACAATACAGTGAGACCTTGACTAAATCTCTAAAGCTTCTTTAACTTTCAATCAATCCTTCTATTACTTACTAGAAATGTGTTGTAATGGAACCTTGCACCAAAAATGCAAACGCCCGAAAAGGAAACATTTCCAGCTGAACCCCAGCAGTGTACCCAGCACTTGACACCTGACTGGAAGTGATATCATCAGCCATTTAATACTGAAATCCCAGCAACCAGCTGCTATACCCAAAATAATAAGATACCCTTGAAAGAGATCTTACCATTTTCAGCCAAATCCATGCAATAAATGCTGAATGTCCTCTCCAGCAGTCTGAAATCACCTAATTGACCTCATTTGCTTCTGCCCAAAGCAAACAGCTGTCTTATGACAGCTGTGATAGCTGTCTCAAGATAACTGTCACAGCTTTTCCCTGACAGCTGGGACAGCTTTTTCAGAACAGCTGTCACAGCTGACCCAGCAACCTAAGCATTACTGATTTTTCCACATTTGGCTACCTTTTTCTTGCCAAAATACTTTCCTTTTTCTTGCCAAAATACTTTCCTTTTTTGCTACTCTTTCCCTAGCAGCTCTTACCCGAAATAGCAAGAATACCTTAAAGCTAAACATACCATTTTTGGCCAAACCTTAAGATGAATTTTTTGAAGATTCATTGCTATTTGGGACAGATTTTGGCTGATATTCTTTGCTAAAATACCCCCTTAAACTCAGCTCTAAAGGGGACCCTTCATCAACACCTCAAAGGGGGACACCAATGGAGAACAACTCTCTCATAAAAACTTCTCTATTCTCTCTCCCTCTAATGATCTTCTTAAGCTCTCAATGAAGTTCTGAGCTTCTGATTTTTTTAGTTTCTAAATGAGGAACTAAACTCTTCAGCCCTTAGTTCATAAATGCCCTTCATAAGCCTTCATACATTCCCCAGCAGAAAATCCCAGCAGCTTTGCTAAACACACTACAACACTATTACTCTCTCACTCTGAAATTCTACTATTTTGCTGCCCAGAAACACATCTCAATACTCTTCTCCACCTATCTTATAAAAGCCCTTCTCATGGAAGGCATGAACTTCTAATATTAAAGCCCTTCTCCTAGAAAGCACCAAGATCTCATATCAAAGCCCTTCTCATGGAAGGCACAAATCCATCTTACATAAAGCCCTTCTCTTAGAAGGAACAAGTACTCCATACAAAAGCCCTTCTCATGGAAGGCAACACTATTCATGACTTCACAACAACTAAAAGAACATTGTCAAGGGGAAACCTCATTTAAGTGCATGACAAGAGGGGTAAGCTTAACCAACCCCTACACACAGCTGGGCATACTCTCTCTCCCTCCAGTTGCACCCATTTTTCCCCTCCAATCTTGAAATTATCATGGAAAACTGCCCCTCTACTGCTGGAGTCACTCTGCTGGGATATTATCAACTCACAGAAGCTGTACAGCTGGGGCTACAAACTATACAAAGATAAGTGACTTTGCTTCTTTATCTTTAAATTTACATCATTGAGTATATGATTACTTCACATTTAAATACATATTACTTTATTTCAACTACTATTACAACTATTAACGAAGGCTTAAACTCATTTAAATGCATGATAAGAGGGGCAAGCTTAACTAGCTTCTACCACTGGCATTCTGCTGGAATCCTATCAGCTCACTGATGCTATACAACTGGAGCTATAAACCATATCTGGAGCTATAAACCATACAAAGATAAGTGACTTTGCTTCCTTATCTTTAAATTTACATCATTGAGTATATGATTACTTTACCTCTAAATAAATACTATTTTATTTCAACTACTAATCAAAGCTATCATATCAAGCGCACATTACATATTTATTCGACTATTATCATGATTCTTAGAATTTGGCTTTAATGATTTTATAGGCTTAAAAATACGCCGGTAGCCTTTGGACCACGTGGCCCAATGTTGAGTTCCAGACGCAACTCCCCAAAAAGAACCCGGGCCTAGTAAGGTCTTCCCTCCAACGGACCACACGTTGCTGGGCAACCGAAAAAGGCCCCCGAACAATAGCAAAGCTAAACAAAATAAAAAATTAAGAGCAATCAACTAATTTTACCAAAAAAAAAACAATTTGGCCCTTGAAAAAATTTTAAACAAAATAATTTTGTCCCTACTAGCAAAAGACAAACTCTACACACATATAAAAAATAATAATAATAAAAGAAAACCCTTACCGGCTAAGCAGCAAAGCTAAAAGCTGAAGTCATCGCATGTAGCCAACAGAATAGTCACCCCCACCTATCTCTCCAAGTCTTGGCTCCGTCCCTTGTTGGAAAATCTAGTTTTGTATCGAATACAAAACACATGCAGCGGAAAAATTAACGGATCTACTTCATTCGCAATTGATAACATGTACTATGTAAGTTTCAGAATTTGAGAACAAGAATGCGTACCTTGGTGCAGTGAAATTCAAAACCGAAGATCAGAAGTTCTTGGGAAGACTTTTAATCTTCACTCCAATTCCACTTGATACCCAAGATGTGTGGTCTCTCAATCAGTTTCCAATGACAGAATAGAAGAGTGTCCAACACTCACATAAAAACCATTTCATTCCTTATGAGAACTCTCATGAAAAGACTTAATGAAAAGTCTCATGAAAAAGCCTTAATGAAATTCTGTATGTTTCTCTCCTTATATACAACTGATTATCTAATTGGGCTAGCCTTTTGGGCCATTCCAATTGGGCTCTAGTATGTGGCTTGGAGTGGGACCAAAAGGGAACAAATAAGACTCTAGCTCCAATGGGCCTTGGGCTTTTCTGTCAACTCTTGACAAGTCCAAAGTTACCATTAATTATATTCAATACCACTATAAGAATATAATTGCACTCTAGGCCTTATTAATAAATTATATCCCAAGACTTTATTATACATGCCAACCCCTTCATTAAAATATTAGTAGTAATACAAAGTCATGAATGTAGACTGCTACTTTGAAGATTACTACATCTTAATCCTTGAGTACCTGGTTTAATCCTTTACGTTATTCATCATATATTTATGAAATCCAATTTCATAAATATATACTTTAGTAACTCCTTACTAAAGTGGTTGGGCCCAACTCTCTTGAATAACCAAACTCATTAAACTTATCTCAATGGAATATTTTATGTCTCCGTTAAGAGATTATGAATTCCATCTTGAGAATATATGTTCCATCAATACTAAATGCGGCTGCCCAACGTACTGAGGTTTTGACCGTGACTTATAGATCTCACTCCTAATATATCAAAGCAACTTACATCTCATGATCAAGTCTATTATTCTTTTAGGATTTAGAGTTCATGTAAATAGAAGTCGTGAGATTTATTATTCATTTGACAGTCGTTAGGAGAATAATAAATCTCACAGCGGTCCAGTTCAATATGTCTTAACTCTTAAAACATATCAACATACCAACTAGAAGTCTCCACTTTCATGATCAAGACAAATCATCGTATTTGATATGTTATAGTCTTCGCAGATGAAATGCCCAATTTCATCATCGACTACGAACTAAAATTTTGAGTTTACAAAAAACTTGTGATTTATATCTTTCTGTGACTTTTCACATAAATCACATACTATGCATCTCATGGACTAAGATAATGTCCCATTAGTTCATTTATAGATAGTCTCACATAATTAAACAATTTAATTATTTATGACATGCCAATAAATTGGATTTTAGGACATAAACCCCAACATCCCTGACTATAATAAAAATGTGTTTAGACTTTAAATTTTGTATCATCTTTGTGACAACTAATTTAGAAATATATAATTTGATGGTTTGAAATAATCAAGTATATAATTATTTCATAGCTACGTAAATAATATTTTTGGCCATTTTATTTACTTATGAAAAATACACTTGAACATTGTTAAAGCTAATTTTAGAACGAACATACAAACAATTTTTAGTTTTTAGTTTTCTTTTTCTTTTCCCCTAAAAATAGTTTTATGTATATGTATATGTGTGTGTGTGTATATATATATATATATATATATATATATTCTTTTAATGAAAATTTGAATTTTAATATTGGGATTCCCTAACTATGCGGGCAAAAGATCTCTTTATCGTGCTTTTAGCTGAAACATAAGCAGGTGAAACAAGACTAAAAGATGTGTTACGAAGAATAAAGTTTGAGAATATGTTCATTGCCCCAAGAACAACAGGGGGGGAGGGTGGATTAGTTTTGTTTTGGAGATCGATAATAGATGTAACTGTGGAGGGTTTTAGCAAAAATTACATTGATGCTATCATCAACAAGAATAAGGAGAATGAATGGTGATTTATCGGATTTTATGGCGAACCGAAGACTTAAAAAAGGTTTGAATCATGAGATTTACTCAGAAGTCTAGACCGAACATTTCAAATTTTGTGGTTATGTGCGGGAGATTTCAATGAATTGATTAGAAGCGATGAAAAATTAGGCAGTAATAAGAGAAGCCATAATCAGATGTAGCTATTTCGAGATGCAATAGACGAATGTAGATTTATTGATCTTGGCTATTTGGGTTCAAAGTTCACTTGGAGGAAGCACTTTGCCAGTGATCAATCAATTTGGGAGAGATTAGATAGAGCTTTTTGCACAAATGATTGGCTACAACAGTTTAGGGTGATAGTGGGCGCAAGTGCTAGCGACGGTCCTCGTGGGAGAGTATGCCTTGGCCTAGGGTGAACCATGGCAGATGGTGTAAATGGAGTCACCACCTAGTTTTGGTTTATGAACCATAAATATAGCGCCCTTCATGGAATGACTAATCTTTATCAGAGTACGTGTCCAAAGTTTAGGTATGGGGATGGGAAGGTGTTAGGCACCCAACCCCACCCGACCTATGGGTCGGCTTCCACTCATTGTGTTCCAAGTCTTAATCTCATTAAAGGCATATCTAACATGTTATTCTAACTCACACACACTTCTAACATGCATCTAAAGCAAACAACATGGCATAATCATCCCCAAGCCTAGCATTCATCTATCATGGCATTAAGCATATATCATTAAGAGCAGCAACATCACAAACCAGATTCAAACAAACATGTTATAACATCTAAATATCAAAAACATGGTATTCAATCAAGCATATTGTGTTCATTACCCATATCATACTCATCAAGCAAAAGAATGCATGATCATGTGATTATGCATGACTTACCTTGCTTACCTCACTGCATCACAACACCTATGCATCAATGCATGATCATGTTCATGGCATTAAAACCATCTAAAACCCTAGCAAACTTCAAAGAGATAAAACAAAACAAAACAAAATAAAACAGAGAGACAGAGGCTTAAACATAGGTAAACTAGGTTAAACAGAGGCTATAACAAGTAAATAAAACAAAGGGAAAAACAATAGGAACGAATTAGGGTTTTTGGGCAAAAGTATATGCGCGCTTACATAGGGTATGCGTATGCATCCTAACTGTATGCGTACACATACTTCGAGTATGCGTACGCATGTAAGAAGTATGTGCATACATACACACCCAAAAACCCTAACCTAGAAAAAAGCAGAACAAAAACTCAGAAAACAGAAAATCTAACACCCAAACATGCTTCCAACACAAACACAAAATAAACCTAAACTAAATAAACATATTATAAACACTTAAGCATATATACACACATACACACACACACACACACAAAGTAAAAAAAAAAAAAAAAAACAGAAAAAAAAAAAAGTGAAGAGCCAAAGTTAGAACCTTTACCTTAACATTATAACTCTCTAGAGCTTGATTTTGACCGTTCCCTTCAGTCAATCTATTCACAACTAATTCAGAAACAAGTTAGTAAACTTAGAACTCGAACATCTAGACCAGAAAAGGTTTCAATCAAATAAAATTTGACTTGAGGATGTTTTGTGAAAAATCTCTCTTTGATTCACTATTTTCTAGTAAATCTTGTGTGTTTTACCATTGAATTTTGTCATCTTTGAAAAAATACATTTTATGGCTTTATATATTCGAAAAATAGGGGTCTGGTACGGCTCTCAGATGATGTGGGATTCGTTCCAAACCAAGTTTAAATGAAGAAAACTTTCCTTACATAGTTTCTGGAACCCTAGCATGCGTATGCATGCCCATGTATGCGTGCACATGCAGTAAGCATGCGTGCACATAGCTTGAGTGTGTGTACACATACACATGTATGCGTTTGCACACTCCAGGGTTTCCGTGGCCTTTCTTTTCCAAAAATAGTTTTATTCTTCTAAAAATAAGTTATATTTTCCACAAACACTTTCCTCAAGTCAAGTTTCATTTGATTGTGCCCTAAATAAACCTTGGGCTTTAGAGTTCTAACATAATTGGGGAACGAGGCTCGAGTCGTAAGGGGTACAAAATGCTGTGTCTACAGCGACTAAGGTTTTTCATCTCAGCAGCAATACTTCTAATCATATTCCTCTCTGGATTGTCCCAAATGGTTTAGAAGCTCCACCCTTTCTAGACCATTTAGATTTGAAGAGATCTGGCTCTCGGATAAGGGTTGTGGCCACACGATTGAGGCAGTGTGGAGAAGTGTGGTACTAAATTAACACAGTGGAGTAGACGAAATTTGGGGAATGTTAGGTGGGAGTTTGTTGAGAAGAGAAAATTGCTAGCAAGGGGCGAGAAATTGGTTATTCATTCAGGTTGTAATCTTTGGGTTAGAGAATTAAATAAACAGGTGAATGACTTGATGATTAAGGAAACCAAGATGCGGAGACAGCGGGTTAAATATTTTTGGCTAGTTAGGGGAGATAAAATTCAAAATATTTTCATAGCCGGGCAGCTCAAAGACATAGGCGTAATAAGATCACAGGCATCTATAATTCAGGCGAAGAGTGGATTTCCAATCAGGAAGCTATTGCAGAAACCTTCACAGATTATTATCAGGGACTTTTTACATCCACAAATTCGGTCATGAATGAGGAAGCAATGAATCCAATTCCAAAGTTACTCACGGATGATATGAATGCTCAACTATTGCAGGATTTATGGAATGGGAAGTACAAGCGGCTTTGAAACAGATGGCTCCACTTAAAGCTCCAAGTCCTGATGGTATGCCTCCTTTCTTTTATCAAAATTATTGGAATTTGGTAGGTTGTGATATTACAAAAACCATTCCGTCATACCTAAATACAACCACTCTTCCCCACCCCATTAATCATACTTTCATCACCCTAATCCCAAAAATAAAAAACCCACAATCTATTTTTGAATATCGTCCCATAAGCCTTTTTAATGTCATTTGCAAAAAAATTTCCAAGATGCTAGCAAATAGATTGAAAAAAAAAATTCCTTCCATAATTACAGAACACCAAAGTGCATTCACAAAAAAATCGCCTGATCTCTAATAATATCCTTGTAGCTTTTGAAACTCTCCATAGTATGAAAAGTCATAAATCTGGCAAAACTAGCTATATGGCTCTCAAATTGGATATGAGTAAAGCTTATGATAGAGTGGAGTGGCCTTTTTTGGAGGAAGTAATGAGAAAATTGGGGTTTAATGAGAGGTGGATAAATCTTATGATGATATGTGTTAATTCAGTCTCCTATTCGATTTTAGTGAATGGCAAACCAAAAGATCTTATTCATCCTACTAGGGGGATTCGTCAAGGCGATCCCTTATCCCTGTTCCTTTTTCTCTTGTGCACTAAAGGCTTACATAGTATTATATCCAAGGCGGACAGTGATGATTCTATTTGGGGTTTCTCCCTTTGTAGGAGGGGTCCAAGACTAACCCATCTGCTCTTTGCAGATGATAGTTTGCTTTTTTACAGGCTAATAGACATGACTATCAAAAGGTGTTGTAAATATTGGCGACCTATCAAAGTGTTTCTGGACAACAAAGAAATCGAAGAAAAACTTCTCTATCTTTTAGCAAGTCCACCACAGAAGCAACAAGAATGGAAATTAAGAAATTACTTGGGGTTACTAAAATTATGCACTATGACAAGTAATTGGGTTTGCCATCACTTATTGGAAGACACAAAAAAGCGAGTTTTGATTACATCAAAGAAAGAGTTTGGAGGAAATTACAGGTTGGAAAGAGAAGTTGTTGTCACAAGTTGGAAGAGAAATCTTGATCAAAGCCGTGGTTCAAGCCATTGTAACTTACACAATGAGTTGTTTTGAGCTTCCATTAGGTCTTTGTCATGAAATTGAAGGTCTTATCTGCAAATTTTGGTGGGGCAGCAGGGTGATCGTCGGAAAATTCATTGGGTTAAATGGGAAGATATGTGTGATTCCAAGTCGGAGGGTGGAATGGGTTTCAAGGAGTTGACACTATTTAATGAGATCCTTTTAGCAAAACTAACTTGGAGGTTGCTGCATAATAAAAAATCTTTGTTTTACAAAGTTTTTAAATCAAGTTTCTTTCCAAATTGTTTTATTATGGAAGCGAAAGAGGGTCATGGAGGATCTTATTAATGGAAGAGCATCTTGAAGAGTTGAGAACTTATCAGGCAAGGAGCAAAATGGAGAGTTGGAAAGGGGGATTCTATCAAGATTTGGGGTGAGAATTGGCTGCCCTCACTAAAATCTCCCTGAATCTAGGGCCCTTTGATAGTTGAAATCCATGATGCTACTGTAAGTACTCTAATCAATCCATTTAGAAGCCAATGAGACTTGACTTTATTGTCTACTATGTTTAGCCCCACAAAAGTTGACCTTATACAGAAAATCTCACTAAGCCGTGGCTTTTCAGAAGATGTTTTGTATTGGCCCAATGTGCAATCGAGTCAATACTCAGTCAAGTCGGGATATTTCTTTCTCAAGTCTAAAACTAGCTACCATGCTGTTCCAAATCATGTACAACTTGCTCATGCAAAAACACTCTAGAAACGCATATGGAAATTATCGCTACCTAGTAAAATTAAAAATTTTCTATGGAGAGCAAGTCATAATGCACTTCCTACCATGTCAAATTTGGTTTGCCTCTGTGTCATTGATGATCCAACATGTCTCCACTGCACAAATCAACATGAAGATGTGTTGCATGCGCTTTGGTATTGTCCAAGCGTATCTTCAATTTGGGACGAAGAGCCTCAACGGAATTTTAGGAGAAATATGAGTTTCTCGGACTTTCCACAGCTGCTATCCTTTGTTCTAGATTTAGAATGCAGCCCAGAATATTTTTTCAAAGCTCACATGGACCATATGGTTTAGGCGCAACAAGGTCAGATTTTCTCCACCAAGCTTTCCTCTTGATCAAGTTTCACAGCGAGCAATTACTTCTCTCATGGAGTTTCGGGCAACACAACCAAAGAGGCAGTCCCAAATGGTTAGACCAAGAGCAAGGTGGACAGCGCCTCTAGGTGAGATTTATAAAATAAACTTTAATGGGACAGTGTTTACAAATGAAGATAGAGCTGGGATTGGGGTTATTATTCAAGATAGTCAATGTATGGTTATGGCCTCTATTTCTTATAATATTCCTCTTCCCATATCAGTAGTGGAACTCGAAACATTGACAGTAGCTAAGGCTCTAGAATTTTCCATAGACCTAGGATTTGTTTCGGCTATTTTAGATGGAGATTCAGAGATAGTTATGAAAGTTTTGATGGATGATTCGCCCTCTTTGGCTTCTTTTGGCCTTCTAATTCGGGATGTAAAAACTTATGCGGAACAATTTCAATGTATTAGTTTTTCAAATGTTGGTAGAAAGGGTAATTCTTTAACTCACAACCTATCTAGGCATGTACGACATGTCATTGGTTTTTCTGTGTAGATTGAAGATGTCCCATTGCACACCTTTAATGTTTATCAAGCAGATTTACCTTTGCTTTAATAAGAATTTCAGTCTTTTTCTCTCAAAAAAAAAAAAAAACTTTTCACAAATTCCAACCATTGACTAATCTCATTCTAAATTCTTGTGTAAAAAATATATTCAACAGTTTAAATATATAAATATATATATATATATATATATATATTTCAACATTAGTTAGTTGAACTCCTCATAAATATCGATGGACGATGATAAGACAGCAACTATGGAATCCTACAAAAAAGGATAAGTAGATTTGGAATACACCAGTGTGGAGTGTACCAAAGAGTCTCCAATGGGCTAGTCAATAAAATGAAAGCTCAGTCGTATAGATAATCACTATTTGGCTAGAACGTTTTTGTGTATATGTTACATACCTTTCTTTGATTCTTTGTGCCTTTTTATAGGTCTTTGCTCCTTAGGATGAGAGTAATTGCTAATCTTTATGATTTTGGATCTGTTGGTAATGAATGTTGGGGCGTTATAAACTTTAATGATCTTTTGCCCATTGGTTTGTCGGTTAAGCTTTTGCATGTCAGGCATGTTAACTGTCACTCCTATCATTTATGACGATCTCATTTAATGTTCATTGTAGTCGTCCATACCATGGACGATGATGATTTTTCTCCTCTTCAGTTGCCCCTCTATTTCTTCCATCACACTTATGGACATAGTGGGAATATGAAAGGTCAAATCACTTTAACTTCCATATTCGTTACATTTATTGTGAAAGACGTTGTGGGTACTTTCATGACGCATGTCGTTCTGCGATTGCCTGGATGTGCTGAATCCGTTTCTTGGGTCTCCTGCGCGTGGGTTTTTGGAGTTTTATTTTTTCCCTCCTTTCTTTTATAGATTACAAATCTGATTTTTCTTCTCAGCAATTTGATCTAAAGTTTTGATGGAATTTAAGTTTATTTAAATGCAAAAACTAGAGCATTTTTATATATTCAAGAGGGCATTGTTCTGTACATAGATCTGGAAATTTTACATTCCCTTTTGGAGCAACAATTGGACTTTGTGCAAACAACAGATCCAGTTATAAAAGCAAAGTTACTACATCTAGGCAACCACAGTTGCTGATCTAAATCTTTGAGTGGAGATCTCAGAGTGACAAGCTGAAGAGTTTGTGTGCAACAGATTCGCAGTAGAAGAGTCCATGGATTCGGAGTTATGTGTGGTCACATCAATAAGTACTACATGAGGTAGCAGTAGATTTAGGGTTAAGTCCATTGTAAAGTCCTCATTTCTATTTGTAAAATGTTGCCTTGAGGATTTTTTAGGTTAAATTCTCCCTACGTTTTTTTACTTTGAAACCACAATTTCAAAAGTGTTCCTAGGTCATCATTCTTGGTGTTCATGTGATTTGTGCTTGTTTGATATTTTAATTATTTTAATCAAGATCATAATTAATTAATTAATTACTTGGTTAAAAGTTGGTTAATTTGGTGATAACTAGGGTCTAAAACCAAAATAGATTTCAATTGAATTCTCAATTTTGCGCCATGTGTCTTATTTAAAATTTTTAATTTTTGTGCCAAATAAGTTATAGTGTAAAACTCGAAGAGGTTATATATAAAAAAAAACACTATACAAATTCTATGAACCCGAAGAGTTTATATAAAAAATTATATAAATGCTGCAATGTAGAAATTGGATTGTCATAAAAGCTAAAATCTTTGAATTCTCTCTCTTTAATGGAAACCATGAAATTGTTGATGAAGTTTTAGAGCAAAAAATCAAAGCAAGTAACTTTGTTATTACCTAAAGGTTTTAGAGAAGCTCGTTGTCTTCACTACACCACCATTCTCTACCTTAGGTCCCTTCCTTCTATCTCTAAGTAAATAGTTCTTTATTTTCAATAATTATCTCTAGATTTGTTTGTTTGTTTCCTTCTTTATCTTTTTTTTATCATTCTCACGAAGGTTCATCTCTCTCTCTCTCTCTCTACAAATTTTCCATTTAGTTTTGTTTCTCTTATTTGGAATACAGATGGATTTTTGTCACTTTAGGAATTTTGCAACTTCAACAGTTTAATTTTATTGATTTTCAGTCCTTTTTATCACCGTTGTTTAATGTTCCTATGCATAAGAACAAGTTACAAGCTAGTATATATTTAAAGTCAAAACTGAGAGAAAATCAAATTAGATTTTCAATTAGAGTATAATTTTGTGCCACATGTCCATATAATTTTTTAATTTTTGGGCCAAGTAAGTTAATAGCGCAAAAGCCGAAGAGTCAAAAATAAAATAAAAAGAAAAGGAAAGGTCTGGTTTGACTTTGACAAGGAAAAAGAAAGGTTTGGAGAAAATTAAATAAGTATATAAATAACAAAAATAGAATTTATATTTATATTGGACTTAGGCTTCAACCTCTTTTTTTTGTTGAGAAGGACTTAGGCTTCAACTTAGGACTCATTTTCTTCTTAAAAAAAAAAAAAAAAAAAAAAAAAAAAAAAAAAAAAAAACTTAGGTTTCATTCCCATCTAGACCATTAAATCACGTACACTACAAATAATAGAAAATTAATATTATTTGTTATGAATATATTTTTTCTTATATATTATTATTATTATTATTATTATTATTATTATTATTATTATACAAATAGTGGTTGGACAAACTAAAATTGAGAATTTTAATATATAATTAATCATTTAAACAATTTAAAAAAAAAATTTACATTTGTTTCAAATAAACTTATATTTATTTTATATGTAGCTATTTTTATATTTTCAAATGTACAAATATTATATATAAACTTAGTAAAATTTTAATACCCATTTAGTTATGTTTATTTGTAAATGCATCATATGTATAAACATAGGTTATAAGCTAGTTTTATTTTACATATAATTTGTTTTTCTTATTTTTCTTGAGATCTTAGCATATTGTTTAAGTCATTCGATATTTCCATTCATTTACAAATTTTTAAGTATGAATGTCAAGACTAAAGAGGTCAACACTGGGCATGGCTGGGTTTCAGCCGAAAGTAGATGGATTCTTTTTTCTAAGGCTGCAATTGACTCTTTAGCAATTGCCCTTAATAAAAGTGATAAATAGACTATATTTATAAATAAATAAAAAAGGAGAATTCTTACAAAAATAGTATACAAATCATATGGAAAGGCTCTTTTATTCTCAATAAACATTGCATTGTCACAAAGATAAAAAAGATAATCTTCTTCTTTGCTTCATGAAAATTGATCTCAATGAGCTATGTTGCCCATCAAATCAGCAATCAAATGATCCAATGAAGAGTGCGAAGATCCACCATCCATCAAAGCTTTCCTACCTTTTTCTTTAATTTCCTTCACGTTCTTCCTTATCTCACTATTGGGCTCCATTACTTCCCTTATTCCTCTCTCTATCTCCATATCCGTTACAATAATTTGCTTACTTTTACTGTAATCCATTTTAATTTCAACAGCTAATCTCAACTCTTTCACCATCTCAAAAGCATTAATTTGTTGTTCAGCTTAAATTGGCCAAGCGGCAATAGGCACACCAAACCAAAGGCTCTCCAACGTAGAATTCCACCCACAATGTGACACGAACCCTCCGATTGCTGAGTGAGCCAAGATCGCCACTTGTGGAGCCCAACCAATAACCTTACCAATACCTTGTGTTCGATTGATGAACCCTTGTGGCAGAATTTCCTCAAGGTTTGTGTAATCACTTGGACTTGCAATCCCACCACTTGGTGGTGGCTTGCGTAAGGACCATAGGAAACGACAGCTACTATGCTCTAATGCATATGCTATCTCTTTAACTTGGTCTTTTTCAAAACTTCCCATGCTACCGAAGCATAAGAACACCACTGATGATAGAGGCTGATCATCAAGCCACTTCATGACATCAAAACCATTTTGGGGCTTTTGGGTCTCATGGGTTTCGCCCTTCAGGTTCATTATAGGTCCCACAGGGTAAACTAGTGGTGTTTCGGCATTAAAAAAGGAGTTTATTGCGAAGGGTTCAAGTTCCATGAATGTATTTATAATAATACCCTTTGTTTCTTTGAACCGTCTTGCATGGTTAATAAAAAAAAGAGGGTTATCTAGAAGTCTAGAAGGCAAGACCTTAGCTGGGACTTTGTTGACAAAACTTGGCACAACCAGCTCAGTGTCCGAGTCTTTGTAAGCCAAAATGTCTTGGTTGTGTTCATCATGAAGGGTTTGAAAATAAAAAGTGAAACCAAGAGCATTAGCACTCGAGGTGTAGTATATGTATGTAGGAATACCAAATTCATTAGCTACATCTATCATCGGTGTACAGAACATGTCCAAGACAAATAGAGTAAGCTTGGAAAGAACATCTTTGAGTAGGGGTTTTCGGCTTTCTATAAATGAAAAGGAATTGAAAGAAGTGGTGGGTTCGTCTTCAGCAGGGAGGTCAATGAATTTGATACGATTGCTGATGGAGGAGGAATTAAGTGATTCAATGTAGGCACTAACCTTTGAGTCAGATGGTTGCTTCATTATGAAGATCTTTATCATGAGCCTGTCGTCTCGTTCTGTTAATAGCTTTGCAAGCTCTACCATTGGTATGAGGTGACTAATACTCGGGGATGGAATGAACATCAACTCCACTGTCTGCTTCACCAGATATTTTATCAAAACTTCTTCTCTCTGGCCTTTCTTTCGATTATCGTAGATGCGTATGAAAATGTGCAAAACAATAGAAATACAATGTGCAATTGATATTCAGTTGTAGCTTTTAGCATTGGTACTATAATGTCTCATATCTTGGATAGAGAGAGAAGTGAGGTCATGGCTTTGCTGGCCTTGGCAATGGGATATATATATTTCTAGTCTCTTCTGGACCTCAGAAGCAGGCATTAATTATTATTATTATTTTTTAAATAAGGATAATCTAATGAAGAGACGAAGAGGACCATTAATATTTTTAACTTGTTGGAAAAGCCAAATTGCATAGGATACCATTTAATATTTAGTTTTTGTAATTTTAGTATTTTTATGAATTTTTTTGTTATTTTAGGTTTAGGTGATTTATTTTCTTGTTTTAGATGCTTTTATTTTATTTTTATTTTTTTACAAAAAATGCTCAATTTTACACATTTTAACTCAAAAACCCCACATCAATCTTTGTAAAAATGTCTAAATATGCACAATGGCCTTGCAAATGAACAGTAACCGTGTATATATACATAGTTACTATTCACCGTGTAAATGATTTTTTTATTCTTTTTTCTCTCTCCTCTCTTCACCTCACTCTCTTTTCCTTTCTCTCTCCTCTCACGGTTACTGTTCACAGTGTTAAAAAAATGAATATTTTATTTGAATAAATGTGTATAATAAACAAACTGATGTGGGCGTTTTGTAAAAATAAGTGTGTAAAATAAAAAAAGTAGGTTTTAGATGTGCAAAATAGAAAAATTTTTGCACATACTGATGTGGATGCTTAGAGTTTCTAGCCACTCTAAGTTTTCTTTTTACTATTTAAATGCATTGTAACCTCCAAAAGCAATTCAATTTTTAGACTATTATTAATAAAATACAAATTTTTTGTCGAATTCTTTTTCTAGTGGATTCTAGTTTATTTCCTTGTTGATTCAAGGCAAGGGAGTCAATCATGTATTGTACCGGCCGGTACAACTAGAATATTTTGCACCGACACCTGAGATGGTATAGAAATGTGTTTGTTTTGTACTGATTTAAATATCGGACTGTACCGGGTCGTTCCAGCCATACTGAGAATCGAATTTCGGCCGAAAATATCATACCGGACGAAACAGCAAACAAAAAAGTTTTAGATATAATATTATTAATCTCTCTCCTTTCTCAATAACTTACTAACTTGCACTTGCTTGGGTCACCGCCATCGTTAACACTGTGCCGTTGTCGCCACCACGTTGCCTGTAGCGACCCATTTGGCTGACTTCTCTTCAGCTTCTGCTGCTGTTTTTTCTTCTTTGTCTGCTCAGACCATACGTTTCTTCATCTTCTTCTGCCTTTTATGTTTCTTTTTATTTTAATCTTAACTTTTTGTTGCTTTGTGTGCTTGACAAGTTGTGACAAGTCACTGAGAACCAACGTCAACATCTTTTTTCTTTTTCTTTTTTTTTAAGAACGTCGACATCATTTAATATTCAAACTCCACCTCTTTTTTCTGTTTTTTTTTTTTTAATATTTAATACTTATTTGTTTTGTGTGCATTGCCCATACATCAGACCACTACAATGACCATGACTATTTAATTGTACCCTATTTTAGTATTATTATTTAATAGATCTATATCTATATATATATATATATATAGTAAAAAAAAAACAGAAAAAAGAGGTAGAGTTTGAATATTAAATGATGTTGACGTTCTTCTAAAAAAAAAATGTTGACGTGGGTTGTCAGTGACTTGTCACTAGTCAAGCTCACAAAACAACAAAAAGTTAAGAGTAAAATAAAAAGAAACATAAAAGGCATAAGAAGATGAAGAAACGTATGGTCTGAGCAAAGAAAGAAGAAAAAGCAGCAGCAGAAGCTGAAGAGAAGTCGGCCAAATGGGTCGCCACAGGCAAGTGGTGGCGACAACGGCACATAGTGACAAGTCACTGACAACCCACGTCAACATCTTTTTTTTAAGAAGAACGTCAATATTATTTATGGTTCGTTTAGATTGAGGAGGAAGGAGCAAGAGTAGAGTAGAGTAGATTTAGCACAAAATTAATTTATTTTTAGCCAACTCTACTCTACTCTCCTCCACTCTCCCTCCTTCCCCCTCTATCCAAACAGGCCATTAATATTCAAACTCTACCTCTTTTTTCTGTTTTTTTTTTAAAAAAAATATAATATTATAACTATTTAATACTTATTCGTTTTGGGTGTATTGCCCACACATCAGAACACTACAATGACCATGACTATTTATTTGTACCCTATTTAAGTATTATTATTTAATAGATCTATATATATATATATATATATATATAAATAGAAAAAAGAGGTAGAGTTTGAATATTAAATGATGTTGACGTTCTTCTCAAAAAAAAAAAAAAAAAAGATGTTGACGTGGGTTGTCAGTGACTTGTCACTACTTGTCAAGCACACAAAACAACAAAAAATTAAGATTAAAATAAAAAGAAACATAAAAGGCAGAAGAAGATGAAGAAATGTATGGTCTGAGCAGACAAAGAAGAAAAATCAGCAACAGAAGCTGAAGCAAAGTCGGCCAAATGGGTCGCTACAGGCAACGTGGTGGCGACAACGGCACATTGTGACAAGTCACTGACAGCCCACATCAACATCCTTTTTTTTTTTTTTTTTTTGAGAAGAACGTCAACATCATTTAATATTCAAACTTTACCTCTTTTTTCTTTTTCTTTTTTTTTTAAATATAATATTATAATTATTTAATACTTATTCGTTTTGTGTGCATTGCCCACACATCAGAACACTACAATGACCATGACAATTTATTTGTACCCTATTTTAGTATTATTATTTAATAGTGTAAGGTTGAATTTAATCAACCATTCTGTTGGTTTTATTCTGTGTCAATTTGCTTGTAATTCAGCACTTAGAAATCCTGTATTTAGGTGGAAATCATGTAAGGGTAGTGTATAAGAAAGTGTGAAGAAATGCTCAAGATTGTGCACTGAAGCAAGGACTCACGACTGGATCTCGCAGGTGGCTCGCAACTAGCAAGCTGCTAGATGATGCACACGAGTGAAACATGCAGGGGAGCTGAAGAGTCACGTCAGCTATTGCACTACAGGACAAAAGTCCGAGGCTGGCCAGGTAGTTAGCTCGCGGCTTGAACTCATGACTTAGTCAAATCGCGAGGCCAAGTCGTCAAGACATCCTGTTTGGGAAAAACTGACTCTTCACATTCTATTCTCACACTAGTATAAATACCCCTTATACCCACGAAATGTAGAGAGTTTCGAGAGAAACCCTAGAGAAAAACAAGATTGACTCATCCACAATCTTTACATAGAGACTCTTCAAATTCCTCTACTCTCACCCTCTCCATTGTTACATCCTTGAGAAGTTCTTAGCCAAATCATTTTCTCACCATACCCACATCTGTGAGAAGGCTTTTTGGTGATTTGGGAAGCAGTTAGGAAGGGACCAATTCACATTGGTTGATGCTATGGGCTATAGCGGAATCCGGTAAGCTAAAGAAGAAATAGGTTCGGCGTAACCTCGTTGGAGTAGGAGCTTGGAGGGCTTAGGTACATTGGGTAGATTAGACTTGGAGGGTCTTCTGCTGTTCATGTATCCCAACTTGATTCTCTAGTGGATTATTTACTGCTTGGAGGGCGGCGGAGAGGTTTTACGCCGAGGGCTTCGGTTTCCTCTTCGATAACACATCGTTATGTTGTCCTTGTGTTTGCATCTCTCTTCCCTTAATCGTTGCCATTTAATTTCTACTATGGATGTGATTTTATTTGGTTTAGATTGTTTATCAATTCTGTTATATGCTTATGTTCATATTCTGCGCATTAATTGTTTGATAATAAGCTTGAATTGATAATTTGGAAATTGGGGGTCTAAACGTTCATAGTGTTTTATACACATATTGAACTTTCAAATAGATATATATATATATATATATATATATATATATATATATATAGGGCAAGATTTAGGTACAGTACTTAGGTGCTGTTCCTTAGGTTTCTTTTTTAAGATTCTGCCATGTGAATTTTTCTCATGGGATGGAAGTGTATTTTTTAATTAAATAGCCATATGGCTTAATCTTAAGAATGGAACCTAAGAAACAGCACTTAAAGTACTGTACCTAAATTTTGTCCATATATATATATATATATATTCCTGAGAATACTATATATTTTATATAATTAGTATAATGAATTAACATTTTAGCTAGAGTTTAAATTATTAAATAAGATATGAGTCGATAATTTTAAATATTGTTAACAAATTATTTAGGCTTTGACTAATGGATGTACAACTAATATATATATTTAATACTTAGCGATAAACCTAAAACGGTACATCGGTATTAACGAGTACCAAAATATTTCATTCTCCTAATCAAACCGAAATGATCTCCGGTACAGTATTAACTCACTTAATTCAAGGAACCCTTCGTGGATTTGAGGTTTACTACCCAGAAGCTAACAGTTTAGTTTCTGTCCATCAAAAGAGCACCGTGTGTTCTTTCTTCAAGCTTCCGCGACATCAGTTGGTATTAGAGCCTTCACTTACCCTGGTTTGATGGCTAATCGGCGAGACGGTGACCACCACAACAACAACGACGACAACGACGTCGACAACACAGTCCTTACTAGGGTTGAGTTCCTCGAGTTTCATAAAGATGATTGTAATAAGAATAAAAAAAATTTCTTGAAAAGAGTCAGAAAATTACAGGCGAAATGCAAAAGATTGCTACTCTTCTTGGTAGGAAATCATCTCAAAACAACAATGATTAATATATTCAAAGACGCACTTCTACCTACAAGAAAATTCCATTTTTGGGGATGGAGATATGTGTAAGTTGGATTTTATTGACTGGCATCTTGATTTGGAAGAGTATTTTAATTTTTGAAAGATTTGTGATGAAGAAAGCGTTCAGCTTGCATCTAATAAATTAGATGATGAAGTAGAGGAAGGTGGGAAGATATTCAAATCGATTGAAAGCGACGAGGTAGGTATCCAATTCGCTCTTTGCAAAGAATGAAAAAAGTATTAATTGATTTATGGTTTCCTAATGACTATTATGATATACTAGATTATACAAGTGTTAATTATAAATCTATATATTCATATGAAAAGCAATATGTTCAAAACATGAAAGGTCAATCACAAAACCAAAATTATCACAGCCAAATCCATGTGTCAAGTAAAGGAAAGGGTATAAAAGTTGACAAGAAGCAACCTATTTCTAAAGAAAAAGTTGAAGTAGTTAAAAAAGATCAAGACTTGTAACAAGTTATTGAATTGAAGATTGAAGATACCACTTGTCAAAAGTTGATAAGATGTCAAAGAAAAGAAGGTTGAGTATTTTGTGGATAGTGACAAAAATCAAGAGATGGTAATTACTAAGAATATTTTGGAAGATCCAATTGAGGTTAAATATGATGATGAGTCCATCATCCACAACCCCCAAGTTCCGGTTGATTTGTTAAAGATGACTACACAATATGTTGATTTTCTTGGAGTAGAAAATTTTAATTTTATTGTCAACCCTTTGTTGATTGGTGTCACAAATAAATTGAAAGTAGATGAGAAGAAATTTTATGCTACACTTCATGAAGAATTCAAGTTATTAAAGCATTTAAAGTATTTTTTTATTTGGAGCGAAAAATTTCAGATTTTGGCCATCAACTCAAGGACGAGTTTGTTTCAAGTGGAGGGGCCTAATACAAGACACGATTTTATATTTAATTTTAGTATTTTATGTAATTTTTTGTTATTTTAGGTTTATGTGATTTATTTCCTTGTTTTAGGTGCTTTTAATGCTGTTTAGTCAAATTATGGTTTTATATACTTTCGTAGCTGCCTTAGGGTTTCCTAACCGCCTTAGGTTTTCGTTACTATTTAAATGCATTGTAGCCTCCAAAGGCAATTCAATTTTCAGACTATTATTGATAAAATACAGACTTTTGTTGAATTCTTTCTCTAGTGAATTTCGGTTTATCTCCTTGTGGATTCGAGGTTTACTACCTAGAATCTAATAGTTTAGTTTCTGTCCATCAAAAAAAGCACCATGTGTGCTTTCTCCAAACTTCCGTGACATCAGCATATCTGTTAATAAATTCACTAAAGTCTATTGTATATGTTATTAATTTCATTTCGAGCCCGTTTTAGTTTGTTTAGTGGAATAGAATATTTCAGTACTGGCATATTTTGGCATACAGTTTTAAGTTGTTTCAAGATTTTATAAAACACACACACACACACACACACACATCTTTACTATTATATAAAATAATGAATCTAAAGTGGCAGGTTATTACGGGTTGATATTAGTAGGCAAAAAATTAATTTAAGTGGTAAGTTTTTTTTTTTTTTTTTTTTTTTTTTTTTTTTTTGAGAAACCGGATTGAACTTTGATTAAAAAGAGTCGGCTAAATCAGCCTGAACTACAACTGAAAATTGTGATGGAACATCCTTCAACCACACTAAAAAATCCGAAATATTAAAAGCATGTCTTGCTAAACAATGAGCAACAGTATTACATTCTCTCTTTACATGAGAGTAAAGCAATTGATCGAAATTTTTTGCACTAAACTTAACGTCATCAATCAACAATCCAAACAGAGCTAGTGAATTGTGGTCGCTTGATAAAGCTTTCATGATTGTGAGTGAGTCACCTTCCAGTACAGCCTTGGTTATGCCAATCTCTGCTGCGAAAGACACCGCCTTAGCTGCTACCAAAGCCTCGATTTCATTGCTGCTGTAGGCTTGAGACAACCGTTGGGAGCAAGAAGCAATAACCTTACCCGAGTTGTTTCTAATAACCACACCAATGCCTGCTGCGTTAGCACTAGAAAAGACAGCTCCGTCGAAATTAATTTTCATTAAATCCGCCGGAGGAGGTTGCCATCTAGTTCTGTGATTGACCCGCCCACCCATCACCGGAGTTGCAGATGGTTGACTGGCCAAGAAATCAGCAAGTTTCACTGAAGAAATCTGGAAAATCTGGTGTAGTGGAGCAGCAACCTGGTTGAGTCAAACCTTATTACGTTGATTCCATATCCCCCACGCTACCATCGCAAAGAGTTCCACTTCACTTGGCTGTGTGAGTATCCATGAGAGTAATTCTTTGAAATTCAGGAAGCTTAATTCTCGGTGCATTTGGCAGTGAGCAGATCTCTCCCATGCTGTGTCTAGCTCCTTGCAAAGCCACAGAGCATGCAGCGGAGACTCCTGGGCTTCATGGCAGCGGTCACATAGCGGATTAGAATTAATAACAATTTTCAACCTATGATTGTTCTAAAAATATTATAAATGTAGCACTTTTAATAATAATAATTATAATAATACTTTTTTTAGCATAAATAAACATTAATATATATTATATGCCATTGTACCTGGACAATAGGGGAAAAATAAAATAATACCTAGTGTGACACTTGGATTTTTTTTTTTTTTTTTTTTTTTTTTAACTTTCCTTTTTCATTTCCGAAGCTAATCAAGTGGGCTTTTTGAAACCTAATCAATAAAAGAGGATAGGAGTACAAGACTTTAAAAGAAAGTAGAAATTAAAAGAGTAAAAAAGACCAATCTCCACTACCAATGAATGCGAAACAGAAAAAGAAGAAGAAGAAGAAGAAGAAATGGGCTGGGTTCATTCAGGCAAGTGGCAGCCGGTGACATGGTGGCGACCTATTATTGATGGGTTTGTAATTTTTTTTTTTTAAGTCAAAACCAGATACTAGTTGAAATTTTCATTTCGGCTGGAATTTAACGGGATAGCCAAAACTTCCCGAAAGTAGTCAAAATTTGATTTGAGGTGGAACAGGTGGTATTACCGTACCAGATTGCAAGCCGATACAAGATATTCCGATCATTTCGACCAGAATGAAACGAAATATATAACATTATTTTGTGTCCTAAAACCTAATTTATTGGCATGTTATAAATAAATAAATTGTTTACTTATATGAGATTATTTGTATGAACTAATTGGACATTATCATATAGTTTTTGAGATGCATTTTATGTGATTTATGTGATGTAATTACATAAAATATAAATTAAAAGTTCCTTGTAAACTAAAAAATGTAGTTCGTACTCGGTGATGAAATTGAACGTTTTATCTGTGAAGACTATAAGTTTATAATATATCAACTAAGATGGTTTGTCTTAATTATGGCAGTAGAGACTTCTAGTTTATGTGTTGACATGTTTTAAGTGTGTAAGACACATTGAACGGGATTACTATAAGATTAAGTATTCAATTAGCAACTGTCACTTGAATAATAAATCTCACATCTTCTATTTTCATAGAATCTCAATTCTGAGAGAATTGTGAAGCCAATTATGAAATGTAGACTGCTTTGATATATCAGTAGTGTGATCTAATCTAACGGTCATGTAGACACCCAATTTTGCACCCATAAATTTTTTTTTTTTTGAGAATCAGGCCTGACAGACCAGGCCGAAAAAATCATTTTATTACTGGAATATCAGATACAAAAAACCTATAAATATCCGAAGGAACGAAGTTCATCCAAACTAAAGCAGGAAAAGACAATCTCGCTCGTCATGCTAGAGCATGTGCTAAAACATTGCCTTGCCGACGTGTATGAGAGAAAGAAGAGTACTGCAATGTACTAATTGAAGACACAACGTCTTTAACTAAATGACCCACCAACGGGTGCTGAAAACTCTGATTTTTGATAGCTAAAATAGCCTCTTCAGAATCCCCTTCCAGAATTGAACCACTGAAGCCAAGCTCATGGACAAACAGAACAGCCCGTCTAGCTGCAATTGTTTCCAGGGCTACAGTGGATGAAGGCAGGGGAATAATCTCGGACAAGGCTACCAGGACTTCACTAGAGGAATTACGAACCACGGCTCCAATTCCTGCTGCTCCCAAGTCTTCAAAAACTGCGCCATCAAAATTCGTTTTCAACAGACCTGCATCGGGTGGCTTCCAAATGACTTTCCTCGGTAGCTTCTTTGATGTAGGTTTCGCACGATGCTACTGAAAGTCCGCCAGGTACTTCTATGCCAGATCTGAGGTCTTTTCAAGAGATGCGACTGCCTCATTTAATCTGATTTTGTTGCGCCGATTCTAGATGAACCAGCAAACCATAATAAAACCTTCAGCTCCACGGGGATTCTGCAACACCAACCTGAAAAGATCAACAAAAGATAAAGCTTGATTTGTTGCAATACGCAACTCATCAAAGTTAGTACCCCAGGCCACCTTAACCTTCTCACAGCCCCATAATGCATGAATCATAGTCTCAGGCTCTCTGTTACAGCTTGTGCAGCTGTTTGAGAGCACCACCTTTCTCCTAGCCAAATTCACCAAAGTAGGAAGTGACTCGAGACAAGCCCGCCACGAAAATGTCTTGATTTTATTTGGCACTTTTAACCTCCAAAGGCCTGACCACAATTTCTGGTTCACCTCATTAGTTGACCCCGAAGCGGAACCACTATTTTCCTTTGCACACAACAGTTGATATCCAAGCTTCACAGAGTATTGACCATCCTTAGATTTTGGCCAAATCAAGGTGTCTTCCTAAGGTGTCAAACAGAGGGGAATGGACTTTATTTTTTGTGCCTCAAATGGCAGAAAAACTCTTTCCAACGGATACACATTCCACCAACCCGAATCAGCATCAATGAGGTCTACTACCTTCGCATCAGCAGATAGCAAAGATGGAGGTGAGATGACCTTGCCTGACCCTTCCCTTGGCAGCCAGCAATCCTGATAAATCTGGGCTGTTTGGCCATTACCCACTCTGTATCTAGCACCTTCAGCAATTAAATATCGAGCCTTAAGGATACTCTGCCAAGCATAGGACCCGGATTTGACTTGAGCTGAAAAAATATCACCCGAAGGGAAGAACTTAGCCTTGAAAACCTGGTAGAATAGGGACTCTTTATCATGGACCAGCCGCCACACTTGTTTGGCTAACATGGCATCATTGAATTTCCTAAGCTCTTTAAAACCCATCCCACCTTCAATTTTTGGCAAGCACAAAGACTCCTAATTTTTCCAATGAATCTTCCGCCTCTCACCACGTTGACCCTAAAAGAAATTATTTATCATAACCTCAATCTCATGACAAAGACTCATAGGTAGTTGGAAGCAACTTATAGCAAGGGTGGGAATTGCTTGAACAATAGCTTTCAATAACACCTCCCTTCCGGCTTGTGACAAGAGCTTCTCCTTCCACCCTTGGAGTTTCCCCCAAATCCTCTCCTTTATATAGATAAATCTTTCCTTCTTTTTTCTTCCCACCATTGCCGGCAACCCAAGATACTTTTCATACTCCTTAATTTCCAGTACACCTAGGAAGTTCTTCAAATCTATTTTGGTGCTATCAAGGACAGATTTTCCAAAGAAGAGGTTTGTCTTGGCGCCATTTATTTTTTGCCCGAATGCTCTCTCATATTGGGCTAAGGCAGATTGAATTGCTTGCACGTCACCCATGTTCGCACGACAAAAAATCAAACTATCATCGGCAAAGAATAGATGCAAAATTTGTGGCCCATTCTTACAAAGGGAGAAGCCCCTAAGGTCACCCGCTGCCATGGCTTTTTTAAGCAGCCTATTTAAACCCTCCGAGCACAACAAAAATAGGTAGGGAGATAGAGGATCACCTTGGCGAATCCCCCTTGTTGGCTTGATGAAACCTCAAGGTACTCCATTGATTAAAATGGAATATGAGACGGATTTGATTGTTGCCATCACCAACTCTACCCATCTACCATGGAAACCCATCTTCTGTATTAAGCTCTCCAAAAAAATCCACTCCACCCTATCGTAGGCCTTGCTCATATCCAATTTCATTGCCATGTAACCCTCCTTACCCCTTTTTTTTATCTTCATGTGGTGCAGCGTTTCAAAAGCCACCAAGATGTTATCTGAGATAGCTTTATCAAATTGAAAAGCACTCTGGGATTCTGATACAACATAAGGCAAAAGACTTTTCATACGATTAGCTAACACTTTAGAAATTAGCTTATACAAAATGTTACATAAAGATATGGGCCTAAAATCAGAAACTCTTTTCGAGTTTTTTAATTTTGAGATAAGGGTGATAAAAGTATGGTTTAGACTGGCGGAAATAATACCTAAGTTAAGACAAGAGAGTACTGCACAAGACACATCATCACCAATGGAATCCCAATAATGTTGATAGAGGATAGGGGGCATGCCATCCGAGCCCGACGCTTTCGAAGGCACCATTTGTTTTAACGCCATATCCACCTCTTGCTTCAAGAAAGGTTTCACCAAATCTGCATTCATTGAATCTGGTACAACCCAAGATATAGTGGCCAACACTTCCTCCAACTGATTCAAGTTTGAGGTTGAGAAGAGCTCACTATAATAATCAATAAACAACTGTGCAACTTGGTCATCCCCTTCAACCCACACGCCATTAGAATTTCTTAGGCGTTTGATGCCATTTTTCCTACACCTCTAAGAAGCTTTACCATGAAAGTAATGTGTGTTTTGGTCCCCTTCTTTAAGCCAATGCAGCTTGGAGCGTTGCTGTTAGCATTACCACTTCACACCGCTTCCCCTTCCGTCGCCTTAACCTGCTGCTTCTTCTCAACTAATGCCCAAGATATATTTACAAAGGAAGCATTACTCCATTCTTTCAATTTCCTCTGACAGTGTTTCACGTTAGCCTCAACCACTGACATAGGATTAGATGAGGAAAAGGAACTTTCCCAAGCTGCTGCCACAGTGGTATGACATGATTCTTCATTCAACCATACTTGTTCAAACCTCCAAGGTCTTTGGTTTCAGATAGGTAGCCCCTCCATATGAATACTTAAAGGCTTATGATCCGAGAAAACCATATCTAGATGAGTGATAGAATAACCCGTGCACCCATAATTTAATTAAGGAGGATGACTTGAATGACCAATCCATGTACCCCAAAAATCATAATTGCATTACATGCATCAATTTGTTCTTGCATTACATGCATCATTTTGTCTTTGCATTACATGCATTAATTCATTCATTGCATATCATAAAAATAATCTTGAGATTCTAATGGTCGCAGTGGTGTTTCCGATTATCAAATCAGACTATCGGATCGAAAGATATCGCATGATCAAGTTTGCATGGTCAACATGCATTGTGTCTAGGTAGAACACATGATCAATTTAAATTAATTTTGATTGGTTAAACAATTAAATTAATTAAATAATTTTGTGATTGGTTGATAATTAGTGTTTAAAATAGGGATGCATGCATGGGAATAAAAGGAATGATTGGATAACAATAAAATTGTGGATAATCTGAACTTTATCAAGATTTATTTTAGGGTATTTATCTACAAGATAATTGTTCTTAAATATCCTGAATTATCCAAAAAAAGAGATGAAAAATCATAGGCGGAGGATGAAAATGCGTCTAGGTACAAGGACCGGCCAAAAAACCCTAGAAGAGGAGTCCAACCGGCACCCGAACACGAAAATGCATTTGGAGCCATAGGGCCAATTCGGCACTTTTGGAGTGCCGAACGGCACTCTAAAAGGACCGAATTTCCTTGATGTAGGCTTTGGCCCAACGGCCTTCGGGTGACAATTATGCATACCCTTTTCAATCTTTTTGCAAAAGGATGCGTCCGAATTCAAACCCTAATCGTCCGTACTTATTTTTTAGAGTCTTCTGGCCTCTATAAATAGAGATTGAACCTCATAATTCAGCACATTTCTTTTTACACTCTGAGAGGCATACGTTTTTGACTCTCAAACCACCCATATTTTCTGATCCTTTCTCTGAATGTTACTGCTTAAATTAGGGTTTTTAGGTTTCAAAGAGAATTGAACAAATTTCTTTGAACCCTAAAACATCCTCTCAAGAACAAAGTGTGGTCATGCAAGAGGTTGTTTCCTTCACCATTTTTTTTTTGTAATGTGATGATGCATGTTATATCTCTTTCTTCTTTTCAAATATCCATAACATGAATTGTTAATTGTAGTTTTGTTAAAGCATGATTGTTTTTTATGTGATTGTTATTTCTTTTTATTGAATGTCAATAAATTTGCATGTGAACAATTATTTTTCTTAAAACAAAACAGATCTGCATCTTTATAAGATGTAGATCTGAATTTTTCTCAATACAAAAAACATATCTGCATCTTGATAAGATGTAGATCTGAGTTTTTCTCAATATAAAAATAGATCTACATCTTCCTTAGATGTAGATCTGAGTTTTCTTAAACAAAAAGAGATCTGCATCTTTATGAGATGCAGATCTAAATTTTTCTCAAATCAAAACTGATTTACATCTTTCTTAAGATGCAAATCTAATTTTCTTAATACATGCAAATTGATGAAATAAAGAAAGAGATTATGTATTACTGCGTTTGTGTTTATTTTAATTCATGATTGCATAAATTTAGATTATGAGTGGAATTCTCTTCTTAGAAAATCTTTTTTTAAAATATATAGCAAAACAGATCTGAATTTTCAAAAAAAAAAAAATTCTTTTAAATATGACAAAATAGATTTGAATTTTTATCATAAAAAAACCCTTCTTTTTTTACATCCCACAAAACAGATCTATATTTTGACAAACTAAAATCAATTTTTTTTAACAATAAAAACAGATCTGATTTTTTTAAACAAAAGAAGAGATTTCATTCATAAATAAATTTGTGTGATTTAAGTTTTGTCTCACATGTTCAACATATCATTCTTGACATGCATAACACCTTCCCATTCCGTAACCTAGCCTCCGGATTTAGGTTTTTGGTTTAGTAGATCTAGCCTTGTCTTTATTTATTTTGGGTAGAATGTAACTAGGACAATAGGCCATGTAATTATTTGGTAGATTGTAACTAGGACTCAAAGCTATGTAATTTTCAAGTTTTTCAAGATATGTAATTTTTATTCAATCAATGAATGGAACTATTCAGTCATGTATTTTGTAATTAGTATTTTTTCTTATTTTTTGTATAAAGAAAAATAAGAGGCAACTCCATACCACTTACTCAAAATGAGAGGTGCCTTAAAAGGTACCCGAATCTCTTTTTTGAGGGACGCTTTTCGTCGAGGTCTCTCACAGTGGTGACTCCACTGGGGATGTCAAGGGCTAAGCTTCGTATTAGGCTTATGTGACCAAATATGTACCTTTGTTTTGCATGGTCTTGCATGATATAGTTGTTTGTTTATTTATTTATGTTTGATGGGATGTTGCATAATATTGTGGTGTATGATATTTTGTTGTTTGTTTTGGTTGTTAAAATCTTTCCTAAACTTTCATAGTGTGTGCCATCCAAACAACAATGTATGTACCCCTTTCAACAATTTGTGGTAGTAGTAACCATGGATCACCGGTCTTCATTAGATTCGGGTACCTAGTGGCGAACTCACCAACTCATAGCCCAAAGTCACTAGATTATTTCTTGCTGACTGTAAAGGACAAATCATGTCGTTTGGACCAACGCAATGTTCATTACATTACAAGTTGGGAGGTGTAACGTCCTGGCTATGGGAAACAATGAAACAACAAACCTACCCTACAACATAATGACTTAGAACGTACCCTTAGGTCGGTCCCAGTTAAAATTGCATTGCATGTTGTGTGTGTTTGTTTTGATTGACTGATGGATGTGGATAAGGTCTTAGCTTTGATTAACCTGACCAAGCCTGTCATTAGGGGAGAATTTGGTCAAGATCTGAAGGAAGGCTACAAAGAGAACCAAAGCCCGATACTCAAGCCAATAGCTCTGGCTCCAAGCCTGCCACTCCTATCACAATACTGAAGCCTTCAAGCATAGAAGAGACTCCACTGCTGCAACACCACAACCCCATCCTCGACCTCCAAGACAGTTCAAGTCACATGAAGTTTAAAGCTCCTAGTAACATGGTAGAAGAGGGAGAACACCCAAACACAAAGGAACCCATAAACACCCAAGAGCTACTGTTAGGATCATAGATTGTATTGTATTGCTGATGCAAGCTAGAAATTAGTTACTAGCAGTAGTGCAGATACCTACCAACTGTAGGTGGTTATGGCAATTGGTTATTAGATAGAGTAGGATTGATTGAGGAAGGTATAAAAAAGGGCATTACTGTTGTATTGAGGGGAAATAAAAATGAACTCATTTCAGTTTCTCTTTATCTCTCTAATTCTCTAAAACTTCTTTCTTTCTCTTTCCTTCCTTGGAGGCCCAGCTGACCTCGAATCCAGCTATACAATCAAACCAGAGATTTCAATCCTAACAATTGGTATCAGAGCATCAATCCTGTGACAACAATGGCTGAAACTTGTTTTGCCATTCAGACCAAGTTCTTGAATGAGATGAATTAGAACATCAAGGCCATGACTCAGAATATCAATGTCATTCTGCAAAAGCTAAATTCCAAGGAAGCTAGACCACATTCTTCCCAAGAACCTGTAACCCCAGTCAGAAATTCTTTAGCTATATCCTTCATGAAACCCATTAAGCTTGAATTTTCTCATTTTTCAGGGGAAGATCCTGCTAGTTGGGTTTATAAAGCCAATCAATACTTTGGCTATTATCAAACACTAGTTGCAGAAAAGTTGTTGGTTGCTTCTTTTCACATAGATCAAGAAGCTCTGGTCTGGTATCAAGAAGCTGGGGTGTTCTCAGATTGGGAAACATTGGTACAAGCACTACATGTAAGGTTTGGTTCCACACCATATGATGATCCTATGGAGGCCTTCGTTCGGCTGAGACATATTTCAACAATGGGTATGTATAAGGCAGAATTTGAAGCTTTGTCCAATGAGAATCATATATCAAGCAATGCTCTAGCCATTGCTTTGCAAAAATCAATCAAGAATGATTTTCCTAGGTTCAAGGGTGAAGAACATGTGGCTTGGGTTTGTAAAGCAAACCGATACTTCAACTATTACAAGACCCCAGATCATGAAAAGCTTTCGATGGCCTATTTTCACATGGATGGGGAAGCATTAGTGTGGTTCAAAAATGCTGAAGATATTGGGCTATTTGATAGTTGGGATGCCTTTGTTCAAGAACTACAAGTCAAATTTGGATCTACCGCTTGTGACAATCCAATGAAGGCTACTATTCAAGAAACACCTATTCTTATGAGTAATCCAATGTTCATTGGCATTAACCAAACTCATGTTCCACCAAATGGGTTTGTTCATGTAATCAAGAATGAAGATGCAGACTTACCACACACTCATGCTTATGTTTCACCAAATGGGTCAGTTCATGTAATCAAGAATGAAGACGTAGACTTACCACACATTCTCATTGAGGGCCAAATCTCGTTACTTAGTGGCTGTCATAAAGCCAAGGAACAAGATGTTTCTTTTCTTGGTGATAGCTGTGGGGTAAATGACGGATTCCATAGCCGAAATGATCACAATTTTTATAAGAAAATAAGTTCTACATCGACTTATGGTGTTGGTAGCAGTAGTGCGTTACTTGCCAAGTTCTATAGCCAAGGTGATCATAACTTTTATAAGAAATCAAATCTTGATTCAAGGGCTTTACGTACTAGGAAGCAAGATTACTTGGTGGGAAGCAAGATTGGTAGTTCTGCTTTTGATTGTACAGGGAAGAAATATGGTGTTGCTGATCTTTTGAAGTGTGCAAGACCTTTCACTATTAAGGTTACTGTGGGTAGGGATGTGAAAAGGAAATTACTAGTATATCTAGTGTACATGGAGTCAAGGCTATCAACTATTGGAGTTGATGATTATGGTTTATGGATTAATTTCAATATGATTGCTTTGGGTTATGCTCCTATTTCATGGGTTGTGATTCATTGCGATGGAGCTGCTGTGAAGAAATGGAGAGAATATTTGGTGGGAAGGCCATTTGTGGTGAAGACTGATCAGTGGAGCCTTAATTATCTACTGGAACTGAAGATTGGGACACCAACCTAGCAGAAATGGGTGTATGCATTTGTGGTGCTGCTGGGGTATGCATTTTTGGTGGAGTACAAGAAAGGAAAAGAAAATCTAGTGGTTGATGATGCACCATCCATAAAAGTTGAGACTAGTGGGACTGTTGTTGATTTTCATGCAGAAGATCCTCCAGCTAATGGTGGCTTAGGAGATTTTCTAGTTGATGGTGTTTCAAAAGATCCTTCAGCTGATGGTGGTTTAGGAGATTCTCCAACTGATAACGTTTTAGAAGATTTTCTAGCTAAGGGTGGTTTAGGTGATTCCGTTTTATGTAAGATTTATTTTCCAACTCCAGCTTGGTTGGATGATCTTAAGGCTAGTAATGTCCATGGTTAGGAGATACAAGACATTTTACAGGGTCCAGTTGGTTTACTCCAGCCATTGCCCATTCCAGACTCAAGACTTCATCCCACCTTCCATGACTCAAGGCCTAAATCCTTCCCACCTACGGATTTAGATGGCACTCTTAATCCAGAACCCATAGCTATTCTGCAGGACAGAACTCATCAGCTAAGGAGTCGGACCATCACGCAAGTTTTAGTCAAATGGCAAGGAGGAAGTCAGGTAGATACTACTTGGGAAAATCTATATTTGCTTTGGAAACAATTCCCTCACCTTGTGGGCAAGGTGCTTTAATGGGGGAGGTATTGTTAGGATCATAGATTGTATTGTATTGCTGATGCAAGCTAGAAATTAGTTACTAGCAGTTAGTGCAGATACCTACCAACTGTAGGTGGTTATGGCAGTTGGTTATTAGATAGAGTAGGATTGATTGAGGAAGGTATAAAATGGGGCATTGCTGTTGTATTAAGGGGCAATAAGAATGAACTCATTTCAGTTTCTCTCTATCTCTCTAATTCTCTAAAACTTCTCTCTCTCTTTCCTTCCTTAAAGACCCAGCTAACCTCAAATCCAGCTATACAATCAAACCATAGATTTCAATCCTAACAGCTACTCAACACTATGGTAGCTAGTCAGATTCAGCTGAGGGAAGACATGAACCGTATGATACAACAGTTTCAGAATTTGAAGAGTAATCAAGAGGGGGACAAGGCTGATCATGATCCACCAACCCTAGAAAATGAGAAGAAGATCAACGAGAGGATGAATAAAATAGAGGAGATGATTAGAAGAGCCCGCAAGATGGAGGAACTTATGAACTACGATTCACTCTCCCTGTTCCCTAATGCAAGGCTGCCACCCAAGTTCAAGATGCCAACCCTAGACAAGTTTGATGGGATCAACTACCCAAAGTCCCATCTGAAGATGTATATAAGGGCTATGCAGCCCCTAGGCGCAACTGAAGAGGTACTTGCCCATATGTTCCAAAACACACTAACTGGAGCAGCTATTAGGTGGTTCCTCAACCTGGATAATGCAAGAGCAAGAAGTTGGGAGGACATCTGCCAAGAGTTTCACAAGCAATACAAGTACAATATAGAAGTGGACATCACAAGAAGAGACCTTGAGACTACCAAGCAAGAGCCGAAAGAATCCTTCTCTGCTTTCATTACCAAGGGGAGAGCCAAGGCTACACAGATGATGAGTAGGTCGAATGAAGAAGAACAGTTAGCCATGGTTGTAAAGAACTTATTGCTTGTATACCATAAATATTTGTTTGCACAATATTTTCCCAATTTTAAAGCTTTAATTGCTGCCGGAACTCAAATAGAGGATGCTATAAACAATGGCACTATAAAGACTGATGACCTTCCAAGATTTAGAAAGAATGTAGGGTCTAATTCTAAGGCTGCAGAAATTTCCAATATTCATAAAAATGATCCTTATCAATTGATTGCACCCATTGCACCTGTGCAAGTACCCCAAGGGCCTAGACCCAAGAAAGAATTTCATGAGTTGTACATGCCCATGAGTCAAGTGTTTGACAAGCTAAAAGCAAAAGGGTACTGAAGCCCTTAGACCCAAGACCAATTCCAAACCCCTTGCCCTCAAAGTTTGATATGAATAAAAGATGTGCTTACCATCAAATCCTTGGTCATGACACTGACCGTTATTTCACCCTTCGTCATGCAATTCAAGACCTAATAGACAATAAAGTGATTGCGCTGCCTACAAGGCCTAGCATCACTAACAATCTCTTGCCCAATCACAATTTTGGGAAAGCACCAAGGGTTAATTTCTTGATGATCGAAAAAGAGAATAAGGAAGACCCGTCTGACTTGATCTATGACCAACCCGAGTGTTTCATGATGACATGGGAAGAATTAATGGATAGAACCTCTATTACCACCACATGATCTAACATATGGAATGAAGTACCAGAACAGGAAAACAACCAAACATCCACAAATGAGGGAAGACACTTCAAACCCCAAGAGAATAGCTAAACATCCACAAATGGGGGGAGACACTTCAAACCCCAAGAGAATAACCAAACACTCATAAATGGGGGGAGACACTTCAAACCCTGAGACACTGATCCCCATGATTCAACCAAAATTGCCCACATCACAAGAGGGGGAGACACTTCAAACCCCCACATTTAAAGACCTACAACTCAGTGGAAGCTCTGAACAGATCCACTCAACAAACACCCGCCGAAGAAGATGAAGTCCTCAAGCAACTACAGAAGACACAAGCCAACATATCCCTATGGGGTTTACTCATGGCCTCATACAAACATTGACAAAACCTAGTAGACTTGCTCAACCAAATCCAAGTCCCAACAACCACAACCTCCCAAGATCTGAATGCTATGATTGGGTCCATAAATAGTGAACTCACTATTTCCTATCCCGACAAGGATCTGACCAAGAAAGGGAAGTACCATAACGTTCCGTTGCATATCACTGTAGATTCCATGGGGAAGAGAATACCGATGGTTTTGGTGGATGATGGTAGTGCCTTGAATGTCTGTCCTTTGAAGACTGCAAGCTGCCTTGGCCTAAGCATTGAAGACTTTGTGCCTATCGATCAACATGTGAGGGCATACGACAACAGTAGAAGAGAAGTCTTGGGAACCATAACATTAGAGCTTATCATAGGACCGATGGTCAAGAAGGTGGATTTCCAAGTCCTTAATATAGCCTCATGCTTCAATATGCTCCTTGGGCAACCATGGATCCATGACACAGAAGCCGTACCTTCTTCCCTATATCAAAAGGTTCGGTTTCCACATGAAGGGGCTATTGTGACCATCTATGGAGATACTTTGACTGTGCCTAAACTCGTTTATGGTATTGATTTTGAGAAAGAGCCATTGACCTTGGATGGCTTTGAGATTGAGAAGCCTAGCTTTGAAAAGAAAGGAGAAGAAGTTGAAAAGATCCCAATGGACTTTGCCCCTTATGGTAACAACAATGTGGTACCAATGATGAGGAGAATGAACTACCTTACTAGGATGAATTTGAGGAGAGTTGTGAAGAAACCAACCATTCAAGACTTGGCAATTCCTACTACAACACCAGTTTTTGGGCTAGGCTATAAGCCCACAATGATTTGTTGGAAATGGAAGTAAGAAGGATGGCCCGAGCCAAGGCCAAAGCAAAAGGACTTCCTTGTCCTCCAAAACCTCTGAAGCCCTACACTTCTACACTGAATGGGAAGTTTGTAAAAGCTGGAGAAAGTCAACATTATTGGGGATTCCTAGAATCGAGATTCGATCCTATAACAAAGATAATGGTGCCCGGTTTCGAGATACTACTTGATTGCAACAATAAGGTTCTAAAATTGAAGAAAAAAGATACCACCCGGGTTCTTACTGATTGGGCTGATCATATGGATCCTGACGCCATGACTACACTCATTGGAGATCATATTTACAAAATAGAAGAATAAGAATATTGGGAGGCCTGCCAGCATACATTGAAGAGCCCATATGAACTAGGAGCCAATGATAGAGATGAGGAAGGAGGAACAGCCCTTAGTGATGATGAAGATGGAAGTGAAGACAAGAATGATAGTAGTAGTGACAACAGCAGCAGTGACAGTGGACATGATGATAATAACAGCAGCACCAACAGTGATGACAACAGCAATAGAAGTTATGATAACCCGTATAGCGGAGATGATTGGGGTGAACCCCCTAGTGAAAGAGAAGATGAAGATGCAGACCTATTCTATGAGGAATATGACAGTGATGTGGACTACTATGATCAAGATATTAAAGATGATACTGAAGCTAACAGGTGAAGCAATACTGATAGTAATCAATACAGGCTGATAAATGTGTTAGAGAATGTAAGAGAGGAGAATGCACAAGACAATCAAATGTATCATAAAGAATATCCTTATGGGCATCTTTCAGATTGGACGATATCACTAATGTTAGCTCAAGGTCTGGCCCTAGGTATGACAAGCATGGAAGAGAGGTTCCTGAATTGGGGTCGTATTATGATTCAGAACCAAGTACACTAACCCTACATATTGTAGAGGATGATGACATAGATGCCAGGTTGGCCGCTCTAGACCAAAAACTGATGGTCCATAGTCTCAGAATCATGACACTTAAGAATGCTGAACATAATGAGGGGAGAATGGAAGGAAGTGAACCAAAGCATCTCCCTCAACCCACTAATTTAGGCAATAGAGGCAAGTATGAGCTATTTGATGAATGGATGGATAGCATGGAGCGCCTAGATGCTTTTGTGACCGACAAGCCCACAGATATGGAGGTTGAAAAAGAAGCTACGGATTATATGGATGTAGACCCCACAGTACTGATGCTGAGGGAAGAAAGAGCTTACTGGGAGCCACCTGCCATTGTGGAAGCCACGACCGAGTTAAGGAACTGGGCATGGGAGGGAGCTGCCCACCCCATAGAGGACTCTGTGAGGAAAATCAAGACCGTCAAGTCAGTCACTTTCGCCAAGAAGATCAAGACCGCCGAGCCAGTCACTCCTACCAAGAGCATTGTTTCCGTTCCTATTGAGTCTATTTCTGCTAGTGTCTCTATTCCTATTAAATCTGTTTGTGATTGTTTTCCAATTAAGTCTGTAGAGTCTATTTTCCTTTTAATATGATTTCTGACTCTGCTTATTTGCTGGCTTTGAATGTTTTTATTTCTGAAATTGGTAAAGAAAATTTTAATAATAAGGAATTAAAACATGGATACCTAGAACCTATAAAAGAAGAAACCCAACCCATTTGAATGCTTGAAAATGTACAAAAACACAAGAGCTATTTAGACCCCCAAATTAAAGTTACGGCTCAATTGATTTTACTCTAACTTAATACTAAGTGCGGAATAGAGTAAATGCGAGCGGATAAACAAACAAGCTACTCTAATCCATATTCATAATAACATAGCAGTAAAATGAAAGGTAAAAGAGTAGGGAAGAAAGATGTAAACATAAGATAACACGCCGATGTGTTATCGAAGAGGAAACCGAAAAATTCGGCGAAAAACCTCTCCGCTACCCTCCAAGCAGTAATCGATCCACTAGAAAATCAGTTGGGATACATGGGTTAGTAAGAGACCCTCCAAGCCTAATCTACCCGCTGTACCTAAGCCCTCCCTCCAACCTCCTACTACAACAAGACTTCTCGGAACCGTGTCCTTTCTAGCTTTCCGGATCCCGCAACAAGCTCCATGTTGCATCCGCCATCCTTGGCTTCTTCCAATACTTCCCAGCCACACCAAAGCCTCACTTGACACTCGCAAAGGGTGTGGTAAGTGTTTGGGCTATCAACCTCTCAATGGTATGGAAATGGAAAGGTAGGAGATGAGGAAATTCTACAACCAAATGTGTAAAGAATTGTTGGTATAACAATCTCTAACTCTCAAGGTTTGTAGTTAGGGTTTTCTCTTAGAAGCACTCATCAACATTTGTGGGTAATGTGGGTATATATAGTGTGGGTACAGAAAGTGTGTATCAGATAGGATAATCTGGCAAAACAGAATGTTTCGCGAGTGTCTCGCGGGAAGGCCTTACCCGCGAGCTACTCGCGAAACACAACTGTCTCCATCCTGTCCTGACTCTTCGCATTCCAGTCATGTGTAGGGCACATGCATCATTTCGCAGGATGCTTAGTCGCGAGCTACTCGCGAAAACTCTTCAGTCTTCAATTTGCTTAAGTCTTCACACTCTCTCTCTCACACACACAACCCTTATAATTAAATCTCACAATAAATATAGGGTACAAAAGATTGAATAAAATTACAATCAAATTTGGCACAGAATAAAATCCAACAAAACACATAGTTATAAATTACAACTTTACACCATTAACCCAGGAACTGATGATGAGCCCAAAATGATCCAAGTAGGCAATACCCTAATTGCCTCAGAGAAAGATGCATTAGTGGCACTGCTGACAGAGTTCAAAGAGATCTTTGCCTGGTCATATGAAGACATGCCTGGGATTGATACAGATATAGTACAACACTGCATTCCAACAGATCCAACCATGAAGCCGGTCAAGCAGAAGTTAAGCAGAATGAAGCCAAAATGGACTCTCAAGATCAAAGAAGAAGTAGAAAAACAGTACAATGCAGGATTTCTAAGAGTGGTCAACTATCTAGAATGGTTAGCTAATGTAGTTCCGGTACCAAAGAAGGATGGGAAGGTCCAAATGTGTGTAGATTTTCGAGATCTGAATAAGGCCAGACTAAAAGATGATTTTCCTTTGCCTCACATTGACGTCCTGATGGACAACACAGCAGGGCATGCTTTGCTCTCGTTTATGGATGGATTTTCAAGATACAATCAGATTAAGATAGCTCCAGAAGATATGGAGAAAACCTCCTTTATCATTCCAAGGGGGACATACTACTACCAGGTCATGCTATTTGGCCTTAAGAATGCTGGTGCTACTTACCAACGAGCAGCCACCACTTTGCTGCAAGATTTGATCCACAAAGAAGTAGAAGTTTATGTTGATGACATGATAGTAAAGTCCAAAGACCGTGAAAGGCACATACCGGCTTTGAGGAAGTTCTTTGAGAGAATCTGGTTTTACAAGTTGCGGTTGAATCCAAAGAAGTGTACTTTCGGAGTCACATCCGGAAAATTGTTAGGGTTTATGGTAAGCCAGAAGGGAATAGAAGTTGATCCTGAAAAAATCAAGGCAATTGTAGAGATGAAGCCTCCAAGGACTGAAAAGGAGATCCGAGGATTTCTAGGGAGGATACAGTACAACCGCAGGTTCGTAACCCAACTCACTATGACGTTTGAACCAATCTTCAGACTACTCAAGAAAGAAGTCCCTACAGTGTGGAATGAACAATGCCAAGAAGCCTTCGAGAAGATCAAGAGTTATCTGATGAAACCACCAATACTTGTCCCACCAGTTCCTGAAAAGCCATTGTTGTTGTATCTCACCACTACAGATACAGCAATGAGGGCTTTACTTGCTCAATACCTAGAGGAGACTAGAAAGGAGAATGTGATTTACTACATCAGCAAGAAGATGTTGCCTTATGAAGAGAAGTATTCACCATTAGAGAAGACATGTGTAGCACTTGTATGGGCAGCCCATAAACTCAGACATTACATGCTTGCTTACAAGGTTTTGTTGATTGCAAGAATGGATCCTTTGAAGTACTTAATGGAAAAACCTGTGCAAGATGGAAAGACTACTAAATGGGTTTTGCTTTTGTCAGAATTTGATATTAAGTATGTGACTCAGAAATCTGTGAAAGGAAGAGTAATTGCCGAACACTTAGCCTATTGTTTACCAAAAGAAGCTGAAGAGATCCAAGGAGACTTTCCGGATGAAGACATCATGGGGATTGAAGTAGAATCATGGAAGATGTATTTTGATGTAGCAACAAATCAAAACGGAAGTAGAATTGGAGTTCTCTTAATTTCTCAAAAAGGGGCATACATTCCATTTTTCGGCAGACTCAACTTTCCTGCTACCAACAATGCCACAGAATATGAAGCTTGCATTATGGGCCTACAAGCAGCCTTAGGCCTAGGAGTGAAAGAGTTGGAGGTGTATGGAGACTCGGCTCTAATAATCTCTCAGGCACGGAATAAATGAAAGATTAAAGAAGAAAGGCTTATGCCTTATCATCAATGTCTCCAGAAGTGGTCATCAAAATTCAGCAAGATCCAATATCAGTATGTGCCGAGAATGCATAATCAAATTGCAGATGCTTTAGCAACCATGGCATCTATGATGGATGGGCCAAAAGAAGATGAAGCTAGACCGATAGTGTTGGAATGAAAAGAAGAACCAGCCTACTGCATGACAATAGAAGAAGATGAGGAAAAGAATGGGGAAGGCGAATAGTACTCAAACATCCTACAATACCTCAAGAATGGAACATACTTGGAGTCTGCAGACAAGAATGATTAGTTAACCATCCAGAGGTTGTCTACTAATTAATCATTTGTGGTGAAAGGCTTTACCAAAGATCATATGATGGAATTCATCTCCTTTGTGTAACTGCCAAGGAAGCACAACAGATAATTGAAGAGGTTCATGAGTCAAGTTATGGGCCACATATGAATGCACATATGCTATCAAGGAAGATAATGAGACAGGGTTACTAATGGACCACTATGGAAGCCGACTATGTGGCTTATGTTCGAAGATGCCATCAATGCCAAGTCCATGGAGATTTGAAGCACATACCACCCATGCCATTACATACCATGACATCACCTTGGCCATTCTCTACATGGGGAATAGACATTATTGGGAAGATCCACCCTACAGCATCCATTGGCCATGAATTTATACTTGTAGCCATTGATTACTTTACTAAATGGGTAGAAGCTGCCTCATTCAAGGTTTTGAATTCATAGAAAGTTGCTCAGTTTATTCAGACCAATATCATCTGCAGATACGAGGTACCGCATGAAACTATCTCCAACAATGGGCAGCATTTCAAGGGAGAAACAGAAAAGTTGCTATGACAATTTAATATTCAGCACCATAAGTCTTCACCTTATCGTCCTCAGACTAATGGAGCAGTTAAGGCTGCTAATAAAAACATTGGATGAATCTTGAAGAAGAACACAAAGAACTACAAGGACTGGCACTTACAGTTGCCCTATGCACTCTGGGGGTATAGAACATCAATCCGATCTTCCACAGGAGCCACTCCTTATTCATTGATGTATGGGATGGAAGCAGTCCTTCCCATTGAAATGGGTGTCCGTTCACTAAGGACAGTACTGGAAAGTGAAATCTCTAAAGCAGATTGGTTGCAGAGCAGATATAACCAATTGTGCATGCTAAATGAGAAAAGACTCAAAGCCTTGTATCACATTCAAGGATATCAGAGGAGGCTTAGGAAAGCTTTCGACAAGAAAGTGAGAACCAGAGATTTGAAGTTGGGGGACTTAATGTTGAAAGAAATTCGAGCCCCGGTTCAAGATGCAAATGGGAAGTTCAAGCAAAATTGGGTAGGCCCATACCTTATCAAGCAGATATATTCTGGGGGAGCAGTAAGATTGATGGACATGGATGCAAACCCTTTCACTGAGCCAACCAACATGGATCAATTGAAGAAATATCACGTCTGAGGTGGTTGTAAATTAAGTTATTTCCTTTCCTAGGTTTGACTTGAAAAAAAAAAAAGAGCTCGCTAGGCTGAAAACCCGAAAAGGCGGTCTAGGCAAAAGTTAGAGCAACGAAAAAAAACAGAAAAGGTAGGTTGAAAATCTGAAAGGGCAGTCTACGCAAAAGGAGAGTTAAAAAAAAAAAAAAAAAAAAAAAAAAAAAAAAGTAAAAAGTGAGAGTGGTGAGAGAGCTTGCTAGATTGAAAACCCGAAAGGGTGACCTAGGCAAAAGTTAAGGCAAAAAAAAAAAAAACAAACAAAAAACCATCATCATCCATGAAGTACGTGATGACCTAATCCTTCTATCAAGGGGGTACGTAGGCAACCATGCATTGGTTCGGTCACAATTTCCCAAAACCCACCATTTTCCCATTAACCAAAATTACCAAAAATTCAACCATTCCATTACACAAAATCCAAAAGCCCAAACCCTAAACCAAACCATAAAAATTCCAAAACCCCAAAAGCCTACACCTTAAACAGAATCCCTAACCTGCAAATCCTAAATAATTCCTAAACATAAGAGTTTTTTTACATCAACTTCTAAAATAAACATGATTCAAAGCAAAAAAATAAAAATAATAAGGCCACTTTGTCTTCAATCTTTTCTTTTTCTATTGATCATCAATTCCCTCTGTGATAGGTACTTTGTCAACATTGTCCTTTCTTTTGAGTTCATAGTTGTCTTCATCGGGTCTTTCCCAGTTGTCTCTGAGAAATTGTTCTCTCATAGCAATCCTTTCAGCTTCCTTGTCAACAATCTTGTCTATCAACCAGTTAGAGTATTCTGTAGTCATCTTGTGGAAGTGAACCTTGACAAAAGATTGGTCCACTCGGTCAGCCATTTCTAAACCCAATAGCATGTTCTGTATAGAAGTAGGATTTGTATCCACAGGAGAGAAAAGGTCTTCTTCTTTTGCCACCAGGTATTCCTTACTTATATTTGAATTGCATCAAGAGTCTGTCTCCCTTGTAGAAAGTTGCTCTCCGCAATCCAACAAGGAAAATATGATCTGATCCTGGAGACCTCAGTAAAAGGGGTGGGCACTTCCACCAATAACAGTCCCATTGAATTGAGGTACTAGATTTCTTGTCTAAGAATTTCACGCAGTCTGTTAGGACATATGTGTTTCACTTGTTAAGAACATATGTCATTCTTTTATGTAATTGGCTAATCCTTTGACAAAACGCACTTTACTTGTATTTGGTAGATCTAGGATGTGTTTAATACTTCAAGAAACATGTTGTTTAAGTCTAGTATTAAAGTCATGAAGATTGGACCAAGAAACAAGTGAAGAAAAGCTGTTCACTAAAGCTGGACAGATAGCTCGACACCTTTCGATAGCTAGGCTATCTATCGAGCTCTTCAATTGATTGTTATGACAATCTTGACACCTCTCGATAGCTGGTGGATCGATCGAGAAAGCTCCTGTCTCCCTGACAGCTCCTCGATAGCTTCTCGAGAGCTATATCTGTCGAAGTTTAAAGCTCGACACCTCCCGATCGATCGAGGTTACAGGAATTCAGATTTTTAGATCTGATTTTCGGCCTATGCTGACATGTATGTGTAGGGTTTCTTTTCTCACAACCCTAGACCTATATAAGGCTTATTTTAGAGGCCGTTACATAAGAGATATACAAGGAGAACATATGCAAAAGGTGACCGATGCCTTATTCTCTCTGAAAGAAGCTACTGCGTCTTTGCGCCTTAGAGTTTTGTAATCAAGTGCTTCTTGATCTTCATTATTGATGAAGTGAAGAACTTTGTAGCCAACATCTTCTTCTAGTTGGTGATTGAAGTCGCGTACTGGGATCCACGCAATTGGTTAGTCACGTACTGGGATTCATGCAACAAAAACGGTGGCGTTCATATATTAAAGAGTTCAGAGGTTTTGAACCGGTAGAAGGTTTCTGCTGTGAGTTCATCTACTGGGATTGTAGAGTCTAGGGACAAAAGTTTTGTACTAGATCTGAAACTTCTCTTTACTATAGTGGATTGCTTTTCGAGAAGGTTTCCCCTCCGGTTTTTTTACTGTGAAACTAGTTTATTTCATTGGTTTTCCTGGGTCATCATATCTTGTCTTATTTACTTTTCCGCTGCATTCATTATTGATATGATATTGATGTTTGTTTGTTTTAACAAGGTTTATTCATAATTAATCTAATTAACAACTTGGGTTAGTAACTTGTTAATTCTATCAATCGGGGTTTAAATTTCCTAACAAGTGGTATCAAAGCAAGCACACTCTGATTAGGGTTAATCTTTGATGTGTGATCCATTGACCCCTGTTGTCATGGAAGCTCTTGATTGCTTTGATTTGCATGATCTTGTGTTGAATGATGATGATGATGTTCAAGATGCCTATTGCAAGCTTTATAATTTTTGTATGAAATCTCTTGAATGTTCAACAAAATTAAAAGCTAAATTTAAAAAGGTCAAGCTTGAAAAGGATGATTTGATTGCAAAATTGGATGAAGCCAATAATTTGAATGAGAAATTTAAAAATCAAATTTCATCTCAAGAGGACAAAATTAAGAGTTTGGAAGAGCAACTAGTTGAATCTAAAATTGAAGTTGAAAATTTAACTAGTGCCAAACTTCTTGTTGAGCCTAACTCAAAGGAAAAATGTGTTTATATTCCTCCATTTAAAAGGAATAATGAAGAGTTGAAGGCTAATTCTACTAGGATAGACTAAGGTAAAATATCTGATGTTAACGCTGAAGTTTCTAAACCTATGTCTAAAACTCCTCCTAGGTTGAATGAAAAATCTGTTTTTGTCCCCATTTGTCATCATTGTCATATTGTTGGTCATATTAGGCCAAATTGTCCTAAGTTGAGGTCTCTGTCAACCTCTAAGGTTAGACCTCCTTCTGGGAAGCATAGTAGTTTGAAAACTACTCATGTTTGTCACCATTATGGTGTTTCTGGACACATTTGTCCTAATTGCTTTAAGTTGTATCCTCATAAGTAATTGTCCAAACGGTCACAGGTTTCCTCTCAAGGACCTATACTTTTGTTTGGAGAGTTATTAAAAGCTTTGAGCTTTTTAACTCAATTTCAGGAGAATTTTAATTCTTCTATGTCCTTTAGTAGACATACTAGGACACGTGCCTTTTCATCTTCACGGCCAAAGTCTCGTGCTGTGTGGGTAAGAAAGGAGCCTAAGACTTAATTGTCTTTTCTGTTTGTCCTCTCCTTTAATTCTTTCTATCTAAAGCAGGACTCTTTTTGCTTGATTTCTTATCTGCTTTTGGAATCATGCTTTCATGCATCTGCATCTTTCTATCATGCCTTCATGCATATGCATCTTTCTTTCATGCTTTCAGTGTGTGTTTTGTGTACATTGGTACTTGTGTACCTTGGATGGCCATTGAAACAAAATTTTCTAAACTTTGTATCTCTTGTAACTTAGATGAGTATTTCTATGCATAACTAAGCAAGTGAGTTTTGTGGCTTGTGTTTGTGATGAGTAAGATTAAGTTATCTCTTGTAATTAACACTCGTATCACTCTTTTTGACGGGAAGGATTAGAAAATTCTAAGAGAAAGGCATAAATAACTATCTCACCACTATTACCCGCCAATCATAATTTGACACCTATATGCTTCGGCATAGCAAAAGTGTAGTGTCAATGACATTTGTGTGCTTCGGCATAGCAAAATTCGAATGTCAAATGCTTACCATCGTTGGGCATTTTCTTTTCTCTCTCTTATATGCCCATGCATGATTTGCTAAAATAAATATATGCAAAGAAAATGAAAAGCAAAAAGATCAAATATGCTTTAAATATGATTGCAAGCGTGTATTCTAGGAAATGTGGGAGTTATAGGATGTACCTCGAAGGTGATAGTCCCCATCAAACAGTTATGATTGTGTGTGAGTTAGAGTGATTTTCTCATATCTCAAATCGTCATAACATGTATACACTTATGCAATCTTGTGATGCTTTTCACACACAACACGCAATATTCTTTGCTACTCTTGATACATGTGCAGGTACAATGTGATTTGGCCATCACAAGGTTTTACATGTGTTAATGTATACTCACTAAACTGTCTTGACTTGTTTTTGAAATATAAAATTGGTTAGACTTGTTTAGTGTGTGTGTGTGTTTTGGGATCTATGTGCTTCACATTTTTCTTGTTGAGAGATTTGTTTTTCACATGTTTTGCATCCTTCTATTATCTTGTCATCCATAGCATCTTGTTTCATTACATTCATGCATTTATATGGATTCTTTGTACCCCTTTGATCATCTTTGATCATCTTTATATTTCTTGGGTGAAGCTTTCTAGCTTCTTGGACCCTTTGTCAATCATGACAAAAAGGGGGAGAAAATGTGGAGACTTTGTGGTTTCTTTTTAAAGATTCTACATGTTAGGGGGAGAAATACATGCCTCTGTAAGGGGGAGATGTGTTTCATCTTGTTAGGAGGAGTGCTTACTTCCTTCTTCTTGTACACCGATCTTGTGACCATAATTACATACATTGTGCTTATCTTTGATGATGTATGTCTTCTTCACCTATCCTTACATGTGTTGTTTCTTTTCTATCTCTATACACATGTTTCTTATATCTTATATGCAATCTATTATTTATGTTTCACACTAAGATGCCTAGATGAGTTTTGTTTAAAGTGTTTCAGAAATACAGGTTGTCAAAGTCTACTTGCCATAACTCTCTTCCTGCAAAGTTTTTCAAGAGTTTGTGTTATGATAGATTTTATTGTATTCAACAAGTGAATATGAGTTGAGTGATTTATGACTTCTCTCATATGCTCATTTGTTTGTTGTGGTTTTGTCACGGATTGCCAAAGGGGGAGATTCTTAAGACATATGTGTTTCACTTGTTAAGAACATATGTCATTCTTTTATGTAATTGGCTAATCCTTTGACAAAACGCACTTTACTTGTATTTGGTAGATCTAGGATGTGTTTAATACTTCAAGAAACATGTTGTTCAAGTCTAGTATTAAAACCATGAAGATTGGACCAAGAAACAAGTGAAGAAAAGTTGTTCACTAAAGCTGGACATATAGCTCGACACCTGCGGACAAATATCTCGACAGCTGCTCGACACCTCTCGACAGCTAGGCTATCTATCGAGCTCTTCAGTTGATTGTTATTGTAATCTCGACACCTCTCGGTAGCTGGTGGATTGATCGAGAAAGCTCTTGTCTCCTCGACAGCTCCTCGATACCTTCTCGATAGCTGTATCTGTCGAAATTTAAAACTCAACACCTCCTCGACACCTCCCGATTGATCGAGGTTACGAGAATTCAGATTTTCAGATCTGATTTTCAGCCCATGCTGACATGTATGTGTAGGGTTTCTTTTCTCACAACCCTAAACCTATATAAGGCTTATTTTAGAGGCCGTTATATAAGAGATATACAAGGAGAACATATGCAAAAGGTGATCAATGCCTTATTCTCTATGAAAGAAGTTACTGCGTCTTTGCGCCTTAGGGTTTTGTAACCAAGTGCTTCTTGATCTTCATTATTGATGAAGTGAAGAACTTTGCAGCCAACATCTTCTTCTAGTTGGTGATTGAAGTTGCGTACTGGGATCCGCACAATTGGTTAGTCACGTACTGGGATTTGTGTAACAAAAAGGGTGGCGTTCATATATTAAAGAGTTCAGAGGTTTTGAAGCGGTAAAAGATTTCTGCTGTGAGTTCATCTACGGGGATTGTAGAGTCTAGGGACAAAACTTTTGTACTAGATCTGAAACTTCTCTTTACTATAGTGAATTGCTTTTCGGGAAGATTTCCCCCAGGTTTTTTACTATGAAACTAGTTTGTTTCATTGGTTTTCCTGGGTCATCATATCTTGTCTTATTTACTTTTCCGCTACATTCATTATTGACATGATATTGATGTTTGTTTGTTTTAACAAGGTTTATTCATAATTAATCTAATTAACAACTTGGGTTAATAACTTGTTAATTCTGTCAACCGGGGTCTAAATTTCCCAACACAGTCACTCTCAGTTTGGCATTAAGTCTTGATTACAGCCCTGGTAAGAAAACTGCTAGGCCCGTAATTACCGGTTGTAGGCTTGGCAATCATGTCCAGTCGTTCCATTAGCCATATCTACAAAGTCAAAGGACTCCCTAAAAAGTTTTGAGTTTCTCCACCATGAAATACAACATCCAATCCTAGAAGAGTTTCTGCCAAGATCAAAGAAACAGGGTTATCACCATCTTTAATTTGATTCACAACACTTATAGCTCGAGCATCCACAAAGCTGTGTCTTCCAGAGCAAAGCAAAAGTTCTCCCACAAAGCATAAAGCCAAACCGAAGTTTTTTTGCATGTTGTCGGTCACTCCATGGGTGCATTTGTAAATCAGCCGAGAGATAATGGCACAAAGATTCACCATATGACCTTCAATCATACTATCAGTAATGGAAGTAGGAAGACCAAGAGAATGGAAGTAGGAAGACCAAGAGCATCAAACAAAGATTCCTTATGCCTGGGGTCACATGAAACTGCTATAGATTTTTTACCCGAATCGTAGCCCAAGATAGTAGAGAATTCTTCAATTTTTGGACAGAGTTCAGCAATGTTAAACCGGAACACATGATCTTCGAGATCCCAGAATTTCATAGCAGCATGAAGGAAGTCCCACTTGATTTTGACATTCCTCAGAGCCTTGATTCCCTCTAATTTAAAGGCTGTAAAATTGGTTTTGGTACTAAAATCAAAGCTACGAACCCATCTATTGATGTCATGAATTGTTGAATGAGAAAAATTATGATTGCTAGCCATGGATGACTTTTGCTTGTAATTATTGTGTTTGGCTAACCTTTATGCAGAGATTTGTCGCAGGAGAATCGTATAAATAAGCTACATCAATTCCTAATTAGGTTTGAAATAGGTTTCAGAGAGTTTGTAGCTGACTAGGAGAGAGTTTCATGATCACAAACGAAGTAAATGTTTTTCAAAAAACACGAAAACGCAAAGCGCGCATTAGGAGACCATGAGAAGTCGGCCCACCATGGCGTAAGCGTCATGGTGTGGCTCAGTGCAATTTGGCACTCTAGAAGTGTCGAACGGCACTCCAAAAGTGCCGAACAGCACTCCAAAAGTGCCGAATGGCACTCTTCAGTTACCAAGTGGCACACAGCCCTTTAGTCTTACACTTATGCAATTCCATGCAGTTTCATGTTCTCGTGTAATTTTTTAAGATCGTTTGACACTCAAAAAGATTTTTTTATAATCAAGCTGAGACATTCTAACAAGTCTAACACACTTGTTTTCAAAAAATCATCACCTGCATCATTGTTCTCAAAAACTGATCAACTCAAGTTTTCTTAAGACTCATGGATTTATGCCCCAAACTAGGGGCATTCGCCCACGCCTCATGCATTTTCAAAAAAAAAAACCACCATCATTTTTTTTAAAAAAAAAAAAGAAGAGAAGAAAAAATCATCATAAAGATTTCCAAGAATCATGCATCCTTTTGTATACTAGGGGCATTCACCCATGGCTCATTTTTCAAAAAAACAACCATCATTTTTTTTTTCAAAAAAAAAAATCAAGATTTTCAAAAATCATGCATTCATTTTAAACTAGGGGCATTCGACTCCACCTCATGCAAGTAAGTGCAGATTCCAACAGATCCAAGAAAGATAAGTTTAAATTAGTACTACAAGATCTCATCAGGTGAATTCTAAACTTGTCTTAGTTAAAGTTTCTACATAATCCAAGGTGATACCAAGGACAAAGAGCTAAACATGGAAAATAATACAAGATTGTCTAAGAAACACTTCCTTTTGTTTTGCAGGAAAAATAAACATTCAAGTCATGCATCATTAGGACTCCGAGTCAGCCTGCGGGAGGATCTCCTTGATCCACCTCTAGAGGAGCCACCTTTAGTATTTCCTTCCTGACTTGCGAAAAACCGAGGATCGTACTGACGATTTTCAAGTTCGAGGCTCCTGATCCTTTACTCTAAAGCTCTCCTGGTAGAGTCAGCAGTTTCCATTCGATGTGTCTAAAAAGTTAGCAAAATCAAGTGTTAAAGACACTATCAAGCAAAGCTCAAGCCAAAGATGCTCAAAAAGGCACATGGTATACCCAGTTAGAATCATTGATCACATATTGGGAGGACTAAGTATGAGCCAATGACTGTAAGCCTCTAATCATCCGCATGCTTTCTTCCACAAGATCCACATCAACCTGAAGCATAACTCTACCGAGTTAGAATCCATTCAAGAAATAAGGACAAAGAACTGAACATTCAAGAACACACCGGATCGGGCCAAGGAGCATTTGGCACATGCTTTGGCCTAGTCAAAGGCATGGAACTATACGTTCCATCTGGATTCATCACATTATACTACCATGCCAGAAAATGAGGATAAGTCTCTGTGAAAGAACTAGAAGAACCACCAACATGGTGAGGAGAGGGAATCTCTTCCTCTTCCTCTTCCTCTTCCTCTTCCTCTTCCTCTCCTTCAGAAGATGGAGGCTGAAAATCCAACATGCAAATATTGTTACCAAGCAAAAATATGGAAAAGGAATTGGCAAAACTTTGATCTTAGCAAGGAAGGAAAATACCGTTCTGCCAACCAGGCAGCCTTGCAGATGATCCCGAACAAATTCGAAATAATCCCCTTTTACTCCTATAGCAACAATGTAGCCATCACGGGCTCGAGCAATTTCTTCATCAGCCAAAAGGCCAGCCAACCGAATAGTGTGACAAGGATGAGCTAGAATTATGGCAGGAGGATGCACATGTTCAACTTGGGGTAGCACCCGATTAGCAAGATACCAGTACTTTCCATGCCCACATTCAAACAATACTTGGCAGCTATTCAGTTCTAGAGCTCGCTCACACTCAGTATACCCCTCACATCCAGCCCAAGGATTTAAGTTCATCTAAAAAGTCACAAAGAAACTCAGAAAGAGAAGAGACTGGATCATAACCAAGTGCCAAGGATTTAAAAAGGAGAAAGAAAGAACTCACATAATCAATTGTCAATCACCAAGCGCCAAATCTCCAAAGAACGCCTAGAGGGTGGAGACAAGTGATGTTTGGGCAACCAACAAAGAAATCTAGGAAAAATGCCAGTAACCTTCTCCCGGATTTCGGGACCAACCCCGAAATACTCATACATCCAAACTTAAAAAATTCACAATACCATTACCACATAGCCAAAATAATTTCCCCAACCTACACATAGCCACAATAAATACCAAACCTCACATGCCAAACAAATGGAGCCCCACCCAAGCTTGAAAGACTCCGCCTAGAGAGTTGGGTCATGAAATGTATCAGAGTAGCATAGGCCATGCCACCCCACTCATAATTCCGGATTTGTTCAATTTTTCTTAAGCTCCCCAAGTAGCGCATATTCACAGTATTGCCTAAATCCAGACGCAAAAAATTCCCAATAAAAAGAAGCATGAACATACGAGCACCCTTTGCCACAATCTCACATTGGGGAATACTCTCACATAACCAAGACAAAGGAACATTGTTATTCCTCATTCTAGAAGGCATTACACCTAGAAGTTTCTTGAGCTCAGTTGAAGTAAGGGAATCATTGACAAGAATTCTTTTACCACCCAACCTCAGACTAGTGATGACAGAAAAGTCATAAGGTGTCAACATCACCTCCCCAATGTTTGGAAAATGGAATGTACAAGTATTGTCCCAGAAGTGCTCTGCCAAGGCAAGAAGTAACTGAAGATCTTTATACTCATGTGTCTCATGATTTGACAAAACTTCAAAGAAGGTGCCAAAGCCCGCTTCATTGATGACATTTTTTATGCTAGGAGACAATGCTGCCCATGCACTTTTCAACATTTGGAGACTCCCTCGACTTTTAAGGCTCTGCAACATAAAAATTCAACTCAGCAATTTCCATAACCCAAAACATATAACCAAAAATTTCCATACCCAAAAACAAATATATATATCAATACCCCACCACCACAAAATCAAATCAATGCCCCACCAAAATGTCACCACTACCAAATTTATCACATATCCATACAACCACCAAATTTTGCCATAGCCATGCAAAAAGAAAATTTCTACATGTCCAAGAAAAAATTCCCACAACTTCATGCACAAATAAATTCTCACATACCCAACAAAATTTTTCCACAATACCCACAAAATTTGCCAATACCCATAAATATATCCATGCACATACCCACAAAATTTTGCCATGTTCATAAAACAAAGTTACACATGCCCACAAGTTTTCCCACATACATCATGAACACATTCATACAAGTCAAACACAAAGTTTTCACAATGCCAATACTCCCAAAATCCAAACCAAAGTTCATCCAACAACATCACAAAGTACCTACATTGTCAAAATTCCAAAAGCCACCATCATTGCCCAAATTGCACCATGATCAAAGAAAAAAACACACTTCAAGAATGCTCCAAAGCCAACATTCCAAACATGATCAATCCCACAATGCCCCCAAAATTTCAAAAGTGACAATATCTCACCATGAAACTTTCAATGAAACATGCAACAACATTTTTCCAAGCAAAGAAACCAAAGAAAAACTCACCTTGGTGTCCACATGACAATATAGAGCATGGGTCCTAGGGTCTTGAAGAAGTCCATCATCATCATTTCAGTCAAATGTTGGATCATATTTCTTACCATGAGAAGCTAAAAAAGAAGATCCCTTGGAGGAAGAAGCCATTTTAATTCAAAGAAAATGGGTTTCATCAAAAATGGGTGTGGGATGAAAATGCTCAAAACACAAAGATCTAAAGAAATATTGATAGAGATGGAAGAGGGAGAGTTGAGAAGCTTAGAAAAGTGCTTTTTATGAGAAGAAATGGTAAGATGAAGAAGAAAAATCAAGAGGAAGAAGAAGGTGAATAGTGTCAATAGAGGAAGAGAAGTTGATGGAAGATGAAGATAAAAAGCAAAAATAGAGAAACAATGAACTGGGGGGCCAAAATTTCGGCCCCCACACTCTTTAACTCAGCAAAAGCTGAGTTGACTCAGTTAACCAAAAAAAAAAAAAAATCAAACTTTAGATTTCATGATCAAAATTCCAAGCCTTAATTTTCAAAATTCTAAGGCTCTAAATTTCAGATTTCAAATAAAAAATTTCTAAGTTCCAAAGTCTTAGAATTTGAAATAAGAATTTCAAAACTTCCAAGTTTCAAAGATCAAATGTTTCTCAAAAGAAAAATATTTTGTTAATTAAACTTTTTTTGACAAAATTCAAATCAAGAGTGAGCAAATGAAAATCACACATCTCAGAAACAGTGCGACCATGAAGCACCTGTCAGTTAAAGTTTAATTTAAAATTTTGACTTTTTGCAGAAAGCAAATCCAGATCGAGGTAGAAGAGACCCCTTTGATCATCAGTTCAGTTCTAGATTATCAAAGTAGAGGAGATCCCTTTGATCATCATTCCAAAGCCAGATTGAGGTAGAGGAGACCCCCTTGATTATCATTTCAGTTCCAAATTATCAAAGTAGAGGAGATCCCTTTGATCAACATTCCATTCCAGATCAAAGTAGAGGAGACCCCCTTAATCATCATCTCAGTTCCAGATTATCAAAGTAGAGGAGATCAATTTAATCATCATCCCAAAGACAGGTCGAGGTAAAGGAGATCCACTTGATCATCATTTCAGTTCCAGATTATCAAAGTAGAGGAGATCCCTTTGATCATCATCCCAAAGACAGGTCGAGATAGAGGAGATCCCCTTGATCATCAGTTCAGTTCCAGATTATCAAAGTAGAGGAGATCCTTTTGATCATCATTCTAAAGCCAAATCGAGGTAGAGGAGACCCCCTTGATCATCATTTTAGTTCCAGATTATCAAAGTAGAGGAGATCCCTTTGATCATAATTCCGAAGCCAAATCGAGGTAGAGGAGATCCCCTTGATCATCATTTCAGTTCCAAATTATCGAGGTAGATGAGACTCCCTTGATTATCATCTCAGTTCCAGATTATCAAAGTAGAGGAGATCCCTTTGATCATCATTCCAAATTCAGATCGTGGTAAAGGAGACCCCCTTGATCATCATTTCAGTTCCAGATTATCAAAGTAGAGGAGATCCCCTTGATCATCATTCCAAAGCCAGATCAAGATCAAAGTAGAGGAGATCCCTTTGATCGTCATCCCAGACAACTCCATTTTCAAGATTAAGACAGGAAAATTTCCTGGTCACCCCAATTGCTAAGAATCATTCACCAGCTAAGTCTAGTATTTTCATTTTTTTGAGTCAAAAGATAAAGCTAGTTCTATGTTCTAAGGTTTTAGGTTCGAGGGCTAGGTAATCTTTGAAGATTCAACCTCAATTAAAACATGGTCGCTAAAATCAATGTCTTTGTTTTACATTAACATTTGCTTTTCAAGCTCTGTCAATGAGGGAAATTCTGTAGACACCCAATTTTGCACCCATAATTTAATTAAGGAGAATGACTTGAATGACCAATCCATGTACCCCAAAAATCATAATTGCATTACACGCATCAATTTGTTCTTGCATTACATGCATCATTTTGTCTTTGCATTGCATGCATTAATTCATTCATTGCATATCATAAAAATGATCTTGAAATTCTAACGGTCGCAGCGGTATTTTCGGTTATCAAATCGGACTATCGGATCAAAAAATATCACATGATCAAGTTTGCATGGTCAACATGCATTGTGTCTAGGTAGAATCGACCACACATGATCAATTTAAATTAATTCTGATTGGTTAAACAATTAAATTAATTAAATAATTTTGTGATTGGTTGATAATTAGTGTTTAAAATAGGGATGCATGCACGGGAATAAAATGGATGATTGGATAACCATAAAATTGTGGATAATTTGAACTTTATCAAGATTTATTTTAGGATATTTATCTACAAGATAATTGTTCTTAAATATCTTGAATTATCCAAAAAAAAGATGAAAAATCATAGGCGGAGGATGAAAACGCGTCTAGGTATAAGGACCAGCCAAAAAACCCTAAAAGAGGAGTCCAAACGGCACTGAACACGAAAGTGCATTCGGAGCCATAGGGCCAATTCGGCACTTTTGGAGTGCTGAACGGCACTCTAAAAGGGCCGAATTTCCCTGATGTGGGGTTTGGCCCAACGGCCTTCAGGTGACGATTATGCATACCCTTTTCGATCTTTTCGCAAAAGGATGCGTCCAGATTCAAACCCTAATCATCCGTACCTATTTTTTAGAGTCTTTTGTCCTCTATAAATAGAGACTGAACCTCATAATTCAGCACCTTTTTTTTTACGCTCTTAGAGGCATACGTTTTTACTCTCAAACCACCCATATTTTCTGATCCCCTCTCTGAGTATTGCTGCTTAAATTAGGGTTTTTAGGTTTCAAAGGGAATTGAACAAATTTCTTTGAACCCTAAAACATCCTCTCAATAATAAAGCGTGCTCATGCAAGAGGTTGCTTCTTTCACCCTTTTTTTCTTGTGTGTGATGATGCATGTTATATCTCTTTCTTTTTTTCAAATATCCATAACATGAATTGTCAATTGTTGTTTTGTTAAAGCATGATTGTTTTTTATGTGATTGTTATAATCTTTTTCTTCAATGTCAATAAATTTGCATGTTAACAATTATTTTTCTTAAAACAAAACAGATCTGCATCTTTATAAGATGTAGATCTGAATTTTTCTCAATACAAAAAACAGATATGCATCTTTATAAGATGTAGATCTGAGTTTTTCTCAATATAAAAATAGATCTACATCTCCCTTAGATGTAGATCTGAGTTTTCTCAAACAAAAAGAGATCTGCATCTTTATGAGATGCAAATCTAAATTCTTCTCAAATCAAAACTGATTTACATCTTTCTTAAGATGCAAATATGATTTTCATAATACATGCAAATTGTTGAAATAAAGAAAGAGATTATGTATTACTGTGTTTGTGTTTATTTTAATTCATGATTGCATAAATTTAGATTATGAGTGGAATTCTCTTATTAGAAAATCTTTTTTTTAAATATATAGCAAAACAGATCTGAATTTTTGTCATCAAAAAATCATTCTTTTAAATATAAGAAAATAGTTCTGAATTTTTATCATAAAAAACCCTTCTTTTTTTACATCCCACAAAACAGATCTATATTTTGACAAACTAAAATCAACTTTTTTTAACAATAAAAACAGATATGATTTTTTTAAACAAAAGAAGAGATTTCATTCATAAATAAATTTGTGTGATTTAAGTTTTGTCTCACATGTTCAACATATCATTCTTGACATGCATAAGAAAGTACATTGGTCACAAGAGTCTAGAAGACCAGACTTTGTCTGGGCGGAATGAGTGCCTAACACCTTCCCATTCCGTAACCTAGCCTCCGGATTTAGGTTTTTGGTTTAGTAGATCTAGTCTTGTCTTTATTTATTTTGGGTAGAATGTAACTAGGACAATAGGCCATGTATTATTTGGTAGATTGTAACTAGGACCCAAAGCTATGTAATTTTCAAGTTTTTCAAGATATGTAATTTTTATTCAATCAATGAATGGAACTATTTAGTCATGTATTTTGTAATTATTATTTTTTCTTATTTTTTTGTATAAAGAAAAATAAGTGGCAACTCCATACCGCTTACCCAAAAAGAGAGGTGCCTTAAAAGGTACCCGAATCTCTTATTTGAGGGACGCTTTTCGTCGAGGTCTCTCACAGGTCAAAACTTCAGTATGTTGGGTAATTGCGCGTAGTGTTGATGGTACACATATTCTCAAGATGGAATTCATAATCTCTTACTATAGAGATACAAAATATCCCCTTGAGATAAGTTTAATTGGAACTGTTTATTCTACATCAGCCACTTTAGTAAAGAGTTACTAAAGTTTATATATAATGAAATTAGTATTAAATATATGAATAACTAAAAGACTAAACAGAGGACTCAACGAATAAAAGAATGATTTACAAAGTGACGGTTTATTATGACTTTATTCACTATGGATGTTTTATGGAGGGATCAAATGATATTATATTAGAGCCTTAGGATATAATTTATTAATAAGACCTAAAATGCAATTATATTTCCATAGTGGTACTTGTTATATAATTAATGGTAACTTTGGGCTAGTCAAGAATTGATGGAAGCCCGAAGTCCATTAGAGCTAGAGCCTTATTTGTCCCTTTGGTTCCATCCCAAGACTCACACTAAAGCCTAATTGGGCTAACTCAAAAGGCTAAGCCAATTAGATAATCAGTTATTTATTTAATAAAAAGTTATTAAATAAAATAACTGCATAAGCAATTAAAAAGTACGTTCGACTAAGAAAAGAAAACAATTTTCTTTATATCATCTCAAGAACAAACTTTTCCAAAAAGAAAGAGAACGTATGTAAAAAATTATTGAAAGACCACACATCTCGAGCACCATGTGGAATTTGGATGAAAATTGAACTATCTAGTTCTTGTTTTTGTATTTCACTATATAAAGGTACGCTTTCTATTCTTTATTAATTCTAGAATTCAAGATTGTGTGTTATCTCTTGTGAATGAAGTAAATTATTGTGTTGATTCCGCTACTTGTTTTGTATAAGATATAAAACTATGTTTTCCAACAATTCGAACAGGTGCCAAAACGCCACAAGAAGTGATAGAGCCACCGACATATTCTCAAACCCCAAATGCATTTTTTGATTTAACAAAGTGCTTATTTTTTACAAGATTCCGAACAAAGAAAAAGATATTGTGATTCAATTGTCTCCTTGTACTATATATAAAAATGTATAAAACAATTCATATACAAGGTGCAATTGATATTCAGTTGGTGCCTGTAGTATTGGTTATATAATATCTCATACAGAAGTGATGTCATGGCTTTGCTGGCCGTGGCTATGGAATATATATATTTCTAGTCTCTTCGGGGCTTCAATAAGGGCGAAATTCTTGTCAGCATATCTGTTAATAAAATCAGTAAAACCTAAAGGCATAACAACGGTTAAGATTTTATTTATTTATTTATTTATTGTTTGGAGAAGAATAATAAGATGATAGGTTATAAAAGTACAATAAAAATGATGTCACTGTTTATCTTAAAATAAAAATAATATTGTACTAATCATAATTTGTCACCTCAATAATTTTGAAATTTCTTATTAAATTTGTTACGTCCACAGTTTTGTTGTAATAAAATTAAAGAGAATCGATCCAATGTCTGTATTGTATTGCAAATTGTCTTCGTGGTTTGTTCTAGTTAGTGGCGGAATTGGGGTTTATGAGATATCCAAGTAGTAATGACATCTTTTTTATGGTGTACTATTTATGTGGTTTGAACTTCTGCTCCGCTATCTATATATATTAAAAGAAAAAAAAAGATAAGTGGCGGAACCAAGAAAGATTAAATATCTTTTAAATTCTGTATAAGTATTACCTATAGATAGAAATGGTTCAATGGGGAGAGCAATAATGTCTAAGAACATTTGACTAACTATTGTTTCGGGCTGTTGAGTTGTTATTTCCAGGAAAATTTATCAACCGCGTTGTGATTGGTGTGTGGCGGTGATTTGAGCCTATAGCTTGAGGCTCTAGGAATTTTATTTTATTTATTGTTTACACACCAGGGGACACAAGTGTTGGAGTGGGTTGTGTTTCAAGAACTTAGCATTGTGCTTTGTGTCCCACATTGGTTAGGAGTGAACCATGCATGTTATGTGTTTATAAGCCACTTTCCACCTTAAGTGGTAACTTGAAAGATAATAAGCTAGGTGCTAGAGTTGGGCTTGGCTTGGGTTTATGCTTGACTCTACCTCTATTGGGCTGTATCATTTTCCTTTCTTTTCCTTTTAGCCTTTTTAGCTTAGCCCATTGGTCTTTACCCAAGCATCCCGTTGGGCATGCACAGTGATGCACAATGACCGTTGGAGCCAGCCCACTATTCTCTCATTTCCTTTGGCTTATAAAACCCTTCAGCCCTCATTTCTTTTTCTTGTATTTTCCTTTTCCAGCCGCATTCCACAGCTTCTCTACTCCTCTGTTTTCTTCTCTTCTCCCACAAAACTTTATACACTTGTTTTGGGTGTAAGGAAAGGCAAAATAAGAAGGTTGTTCTTTTTCTTTTTCTTTTTTTGAGAAACCAGACCATTATGTCTGAGACTTTATTCAAAACTGAAAAACTTAGTGAACATCCCTTACAATAAGATCATCCCTTAAAACAAGAGGGGCAATGTCTGATGGAGTGTCTTCCAACCAGACCTGAAGACCTGTCACTGTGCTCGCTTTCTTTGCTAGAGCATCAATGACTGAATTACAAGTATGGGGTACATGATTAAATTCTATCAATTGAAAACCTGAAACTAGTGCACGAATGTCCTCTATAATATTTCCATAGCTAGCCAGATTGTCGTTGTCCTTGGTAAGCACATTTATGATCACAGCTGAGTCCCTTTCAATGAGGCAAGCCAATTTCTGCCACAAAATGCACAGCTTGGCGATACGCTAGAGCCTCCACAGCTGCTACTGATTGAGGCAGCGAAATGGGCATCGAAAGAGCACCTATTACTTCCCCAGCATAATCACGCACAATCACTCCAATGCCTGCTAAATTGGATGAGCTGAATGTAGCCGCATCGAAGTTCACCTTATAAATGTCATGGTCAGTGGATCTCCATTGCTGCATAATGACTGGACCAGGGGGTGCTAGGGTCTCGTTTTGAACTGCAAGGAATTCTTAGAGAAGTGTACCTGCCATACTACAAATATTGGAGAGTGGATGAACTGGTTGCCCAAAGTGCCTAGCATTACGCCTATTCCATAGGAGTCAAGTCGTGATTGAGAAAAGTTCCAGTCTGAATTCATCCTGAGAATGCATGAACCTGGAAAGGATATCGCTGAAAGACACAGTCTGGGATGATACTTCTTGGTGGAACCAATCCATTGAGTGCCACACACACGCTATTTCTTTGCAAAACCAGAGAGCATGCAGAGTATCCTCAGGTTGTTCTTTGCAACCCTCACAGGTTGCTGTTGTGACAATGTGACGATGATGGAGATTCGCTATAGTGGGTAGAGCATTATTACAAGCCTTCCAAATGAAATGCTTGTTTTTGTTTAGAGCACAGAGATGCCAAATGCCATTCCAGAACTGCCTCTGAGCTTCTAGATTTGAAGTACCTGTACTAGAAGCGGAATCACATGATATAATCAATTTGTAAGCGCTACTAGTAGTGAACATACCCGAGGGAGTACAAGCCCAAATTATTCGGTCGGGGGGAGCCTTTCACTCAATGGAATGCCTAGAATTGCCGAGGCTTCATGGGGCAGAAACAGTTGTTGCACCACATCAGCTTTCCATACTGCACTGTCTTGGTCTATAAGCTCACTCACCTTAGCATCAGGTGGCATCTGAGGGATTGGGGAAACAACAGACTTGCTCGACTGTGAAGGCAGCCACTTCTCCTGTTTTATATGCATTGATTCTCCATTTCCAATGTGCCATACCATCCCTTTTCGGATCACATCTCTTGTGCTAAGGATGCTCTTCCATGCATAGGACCCTTGAGTCTTTTGCCTCTAAAATCGAGCAATTCGGGAAAAATATGGCTTTGAAAACTCGATGGCATAAGGAGTCCGGGTTATTAATCATCCTCCAAACTTGCTTATCTATTAGGGCTTCATTGAACTTCTCAATTTCTTTGAAGCCCAAGCCCCCTACTTCTTTGGCCTCACATAGTCTCTCCCACTTCACCCAATGCACCTTCCTACTATCACCACTATAACCCCACCAAAACTTACGGACTAAGACCTCCAATTCTTTTATAAGACCCCTTGGGAGCTTAAAGCAACTCATCGTGTGTGTCGGAATTGCCTGAATGACTGATTTGATTAGAACTTCCCTCCTAGCTTGGAATAAAAGCTTTTCCTTCCATTCTTGGAGTTTTTTCCACACCCTTTCCTTCAAATAAAAAGAGCTTTGCCTCTTTGCTCGGCCTACAAGTGCGGGTAGACCAAATATTTTTCATATTGTCTAATAGTTGGGACACCCAGAAGTTGTTGGATCTGAACCTGAGTATCATGAAGGGTATTGGAACTGAAAAAAATATTTGTCTTGTCCCGATTAATTTTTTGCCCCGAACCTCTATCATAAACTGCTAGGATATCAAGGATTTTTTGACATTCATCCTCTTTTGCTCGACAAAATAGCATACTATCATCTGCAAAAAATAAATGTGAGACTCTTAGGCCATTTCTGCAAATTGACACCCCTTGAATAAGCCCCTCAACTTCAGCTTTGTGAATCAAGCTTTGGAGTCCCATTGCACACATTAGGAATAGATATGGAGATAATGGGTCGCCCTGTCGCAATCCCCAACTCGGTTTGATATTTCCTACAGGTTGCCCATTAAGAAGAACAGAATAAGAGACAGAATTTAAACAAGACATGATAAGACTTACCATCCTCTCCCCAAGTCCCAAATGTCTTATGATTTTTTCCAAGAAAACCCACTCCATCTAGTCATACGCTTTACTCATATCCAGTTTGAATGCCATATATCCCAACTTCCCTTAGGTTTTTCTCTTTAGATAATGCAATGTTTCAAATGCCACAAGGATATTATTAGAAATTAGTCTCCCCGACAAGAAAGCACTTTAGGATTCAAGAATAGCTTGAGCTAGGAATTTCTTCAACCGATTCACCATAACTTTTGAAATGAGTTTATAAATGACGTTGCATAAGCTTATTGGCCGAAAATCAACCACCTTTTTTGGATGTTGGACTTTTGGGATCAGCGTAATGAAAGTGGTATTAAGGGATTCATGCACAACACCTGTTTTAAGGGCCTTAAGAACAACAGCAGTTACATCATTACCCACAATATGCCAAAAATATTTATAAAATAGGGGAGACATACTGTCGGGGCCTGGGGCAGTAAGTGGTGCCATTTGTTTAAGTGCAAGCCGAACCTCCTCTATCTAAAAGTCTCGGACTAACAAGCTTGTTGCCTCCTCGGACATGGTAGGTTAGATACCGTTCAAAATCTCTTCAAAGCCCGATGGATCAAAGGAAGTGAATAAAGAGTTAAAGTACCACTTAAGCACACTACCCATCCGAGATTCATCATCCACTCACATCCCTGCATCATTTTCCAATCCCTTATTGAAGTTGCATCGGTTTTGTTGGGTAGCACGACAGTGAAAAAATCTAGTGTTACTGTCACCTTCCTTGAGCCAGGCATTGCGTGATCTCTGTTTCCACATTGCCTCCTCTTTGTTTTTGAGGCTTTGAATGTCTCCCCTCAGTTTATATATCAATTATGAGTTGGTTCTGTAGCTTCCATTCTCCTCAGCCACCTTAAGTTCTTGAAGTTTTTAGGTTAAAGAAATCCTGACATGACCAAAAGTCTTTTTATTCCACACCTTCAAATTATCTTGGTAGGTCAGAATTTTTCCATTAAGCTTCTAGACCGAATCAGTACCAGTAGGCATTCCCCAAGAATTTTGCACCACCTCTTCGCAGGAGCTTTCTTTCAACCACATGGACTCGAAGCAAAATGGCCGACCCTTCCTATAAAAACGTTTGAGCTCAGAATCTGCAGCAAGTATAAGCGGCTTATGGTCTGAATGGAAAGCATTAAGATGGTGAATACGAATGACCAGAAATCGGAGAATCCACTCAATAGATGCTACTGCTCTATCCAATCGAACCCAAACATTTTGATCACCTGGTCGACGATTACACCAAGTGAAGGGAAACCCACTGAAACCAAGATCCTTAAGACGGCAACATCCAATGCATCCCTAAACCCCTGCATTTGTCTTTCTGGTCGATCTAACCAGCCTTGCTTCTTTTCCGCAAACAATATTTCATTAAAATCTCCCAGATAGACCCAAGGCAAAGAAAACCGCTGACATAAGACTCGTAACAAAGACCATGAGTTTTCCCGGTTGGCTGTTTCAGGTTCTCCGTAGAAACCCGTGAAACGCCAGGCATCATCAACTCCATGGTTAATAATGGCATCAATATGGTTAGCCGAAAAAGACTGAACATCCACATCAAAACCACTTTTCCAATACAATGCTAAACCACCTCCCGTGTTGATACGTGGAACAACAAAGATACTGTATCTTCCTACCAACCCTCTCCATAACAAATTTTTCAACTTTGGTTTCCATTAAAAAAACCATTTTGGGATCTTTATTTGTCACCAAGGCAACAAGTTCATCTTTTGTCTGTGGGTTCCCAAGCCCATGACAGTTTCAGCTTAGGCAACTCATTGCTCTCGATGGTGCTAGGCCTTAGCAATCACCTTAAAATTGTTGTCTTCGTTCTGAGAACCAAAGTGTAAGGTTGAATTTATTCAATCATGTGTTGGCTTTATTCCGTGCCAAATTTGCTTATAATTTCAGCAATTAGATACCCTATATTTAGGTGGGAATTATGTAAGGCTTGTGTGTGAGAGAGTGTGAAGAAAACTCAAGTTGTGTGCATTCAAAGGAGTCTCGCAACTGGATCTTGTGACTAACTCGCGATTGGCAAGTCGCCAAAGTGGCACACGTGTGAAACATGCAGGGAACTGAAGGGTCATGACAGCTGAAGCACTACAGGACAAAAAAATATAGTCTGGCCTGAAAATTATCTCGTGACTCAAACTTGCGACTAGTTCCAGCCGCGAGGCCAAGTCGCCAGAATCCCCTGTTTGGATGAAAACTAACTTTTCACATTTCTCACGTACCCTACTATAAATACTCTTATACCCATGAAATGTAGAGAGCTTCTAGAGAGAATTTTGAGAGAGAAACCCTAGAGAAAACCAAGATTGACTCATCCACAATCTTTGATATTTCATTCTCCAAATTCCTCTACTCTCACCCTTTCCATTGACATATCCTTGAGAGGTACATTTGCCAAATCCTTATCTCACCATACCCATATCAGTGAGGAGGTATTTTGGTGCTTAGGAAGCAATTCGGAGATGACCAATTTACTTTATTGATGCAATGGGCTTGTTGCGGGATCCGGGAAGCTAAAGAAGACGTTTAAGCTTAACCATGTTGGAGTAAGAAGCTTGGAGGGCTTAGGTGCATTGGGTAGATTAGGCTTTGAGGGTCTTCTGCTATTCATGTATCCCAACTTTATTCTTTAGTGGATCATTTTACCACTTGGAGGGCAACGGAGAGGTTTTTTGTTGAGTTTTTCGATTTTCTCTTCGCTAACACGTGCCGGTGTTATCCTTGTGTTTGCATCTCTCTTCCCTTAATCTTTAACCATTAATTGCTGCTGTGTTTGTGATTAATTATGTGTTAAAGTAGTTTGCCAAATTGGGTATTGCTTATATTTCATATTCCGCACATATATTGTTTGAATATAAGTTTGTGTTGGTAATTTTGGAATTGGGAGTCTAAACATTCATTAGTGTCTTACACACTAATTGAATTTTCAATTGGTATCAGAACGGGTGCACTTGCTGTAGTTTCATTACCTAAGTGTGATCCTAGACCCCTTAGCTATAGATGAAGCTATGGAAAAGGCTATATTGAATTGTGGTTTAAATGTTTGTGATAATGACTCTATGAGTATGTTTGAAGATTGTCCTAACAATGAACTCCTAGAGTTATTAAAAACAAAGAAACATGCTAGAATGTTTGTTCACATGCTGAAATATTTTGAAAATGAGAACCATATCCTACACAATAGTCTATGTGAGTCAAATTCTTTGAATAAGAAGTATAAAAGAAGGAATAAAATATTGTGTGAGAAGGTTGATGATCTTGAAAAGAAAATTCAATCTAACAAGAGAGTGGAAAATGAAGATAATTTTCTGTTTAAAGGTCAAGAGTGCTTGTCCCATGCTTGTTTATTTGTGCACACCTCTTTAAAGGTATTTAATTCGTGTTTATGGTATCTTGATAGTTGTTGCTCTCGCCATATGACAGGAGATAAATCATTGTTTAAGTCACTCAAAGAGAAGGTCGGTGACTATGTGACATTTGGCGATGGAAGCCATGCTCAAGTACTTAGCAAAGGGAGTGTTGAGATACCGGGGCTACCTCTATTGAAGGATGTCTTATATTTCAAAGGGCTTAAGGCAAATCTCTTTAGGGGAACACGTTTTTGAGTTTGGAATCTACGGTGGCAGAACAGTGCTAATTTTGGAATCTACGGTGCTGATCTGTTCACCACTTGCCTGAGTTGACTCAGTGTCCGTTGCTCTCCACCGTCTGATCTTAACCGAGTCATCTTCTCTGATTCTCAGAAGAGTCCCAACCTTCCTCAAGTCCCATCATGGACCCCACCACCACCACCACAACCACAACCTCCATCTCCACCGGCAGTAGCTAAAGACGCCAAGCCAGCTAACCTAGGACAACCAAGCCTACACAAAAACGAAGTCGCTGGAGTCTCATCTAGCTCACGTGAAATCGAGTCTGCACCACTGCTTCTTAGAAAGCTTCTCGATTGTGCTCGTTTAGCAGAATCCAAACCCGATCGAGCCGTGAAAACACTGATTGCACTCAAAAATCTGTTTCAAAACACGAATATCCAACCGAGTGAGTGGGCTATTACTTCTCTGAAGCACTATATAGCAGACTGTCAGTACAAGCAGAGAAAAGCATGACTATGGTTCAAACCACTTCCGAAGACTTCACGCTCACTTACAAAGCTCTAAACGATGCTTGCCCCTTACCTGAAATCAAAACCGAGGAATCACTCGGTTTTCAGAAGGGGAACACATTTAAGGGGAACACGTTTTTGAATTTTTTTTAGCATATTTATTACTTTTGCTGTTGGGGAGGTGGGTTCATCAAATTGTAGATCCCACCAGATTGTAGCAACAGAGAGATTGAAAGCTTTTAGGATCACGTGGTGGTGCCATTCACTTGCAATATGTTGTGATTCCTCGGTTTTGGTTTTAGGTAAGGGCCTTAAATGTTCTTTCTTTTCTTTTCTTTTTTCTTTTTAAAGACTTTTTTTTTTTTAATTCCGAAAAAAAAAAAAAAAAAAAAAAAAACTGAAAGTTAACGGCAGCCCATAACTAGGATTTAACGAAATCCTGCTTTGACAAAAATTGAAAGTTAGAGATCTGAATTGACAAAACTAAAAATTAGAGGACTGAAATGAAAAAGAGTGAAAGTTAGAGGGTCAATTTTGCATTTTTGTCAAAAAAAAAAAAAAAAAAACCCTAATCTCTACATTTCTCATTTCAGCCCCATTCTTTCTCAAAACGCAGCCTTCTAACTGTTCACTTTTGTTCAAAAAAATTCACATGTTCTTCTTCAAACTTCTCTAAACAAAAACTGATCCACAAACAAAGCCCAAAGAAATCCAAAGAATGTTTGAGGCGCAGCGTTTGATAGATTTGCAAGACAATCCGAATTTTGGAGACCCAAAGTCATGGCTTTCAGGTGACAACGACTTTGAACCCAAAAAAATGGAAATACGTCCATTTTTTAAGCAAAGGTAATTATTGGTGTGTGTGGGTGTGGATTATTTGTTTATTTTTTATTTCTGTATTAGTGGTATATATATGTTTTTTCTATTTTTAGTTTCATGGGTTTTAAAATATTGGGAATTTCAAGAATTCAGAATTTGGAGTTTCTTTAGCAGTAACGTTGGAGCATTTGTTTGTGTTTTTGAATATTTTTGGAAAAATGGGATTGGTTAGGATCGGAAAGCTAGCAGTTCGTTTACACGGCGGGGTTCAATGATCTACACAAAGACACCTTCAACAGAGTCTTTATCCAAGAAAGTAAAATTTTACACTCTTACCCAAACATGAGTAGCCCCTTAAATAGTAGTATAGATAAGAACATACCTTCAATGAAATGTTTGGGTCTTAAATTCCTTTGCATTTACTTCAACTCCACCCTTTCTTTCCTATACAGAAAATAGAGAATCAACTTTGTTAGAAAATAGTTGCAAAATGCAAAGTTAAATGAGAAAGAAAAAAAAAATGTACCAACTGCTCATGTGAGGATTTTGTCAATGAATTTTCTGATTCTTAAAGTTTCTTAAATTCCTTTGCATTTACTTCAATTTTACCATCTCATCACTACACAGAAAATAGAGAATCAATTGTGTTAGAATATAATTGCAAATGATGAATCTGTAAGCGATTGCTATATACGTAAAGTTTGAAAGAGAAAAATGATACTGGGAAAGTTATCTTTAAAGATAAAATTATAAAATTGTGGAGGAAACTTCTAAATAATAGGCAAACTTTCAGGAATAAAAATACCTAAAACATTTTTTTTTTTTAAATGTAAAACCGTGTTGGTCAGTAGGCTATTAGTAGAGGATTCTAAAATCCTAAAATTTAGGATTTATTTTGCTTGAAATTGTAAAAAAATAAAAAATAAAAAATTGTGATCCTATTTTGTAGGCAATGTTTTAGTAAAAGTTAGAAGTGTATTTTTTACCGGACTATCCTTTAATTTTGTTCCTACTTAAACCTAGAAAATAGGGGTATTTTGGAACAAAATAAAAAATAAAAAAAATCTGGTCTAAACAAAAGCAGCCTCTTAAATAGTAGTATAAATAATTAAATATACCTTGCTTGCCTTTTACTTTTGTATAGAATTTTTTAAAATTCGGGTCTTTTATGTTTGAATTTAGTCTAGAAATGTGCCAGGAAATTGCCTTTTACTTGACTTTGACTTTTTGGATGAAGGAAGATGCCAGGAAATTGCCATGATAAAAATATGTTTTAAAATTGTGATGGTACCAAATGGATGTCTTCTCATTTTTTTAATAATTATTCTTCTCATTTTTTTAATAATTATTCTTCTCATTTTTTTCTTCTTATGTAATGTGACACACATGAAGTACATTAAAATAGTCAACATAATTGATATATGCGAAACTCTATAGTAAAAGTTTCAAAAAGTTTGAAAAATACTACTATGATCAAAATTTTACTATCAAGAGTTTCTAGGAAAAGAAGTTTTATTATTTATTTTAATAATCTACCTTAAATTTAGGTCTTGCATGCTATGGTTGCTCTATATGGCTAATCACTCAATGTAAGTGTTACAAAGTTATTTATATGACATAATTTTTTCATTATTTTTTAAATAAAAATCTATGACATAATTTTGTCATATAACTCTTTATAAGTACATTAAAACTATATATGTACTTACATATTTTTCTTTAAACAACACTTTATCACTAAAGTTTTAGAAAAATTGAAGTATTACTCCAATTAAAATTCAATAACAAAAGTTTCACAAAATTTAAAATAAGTTGCATTATTTATGCTGTGTTTGGTTCTATGTAAAATGTTTTCCAAGTGTAAAATACTTTCAGGTGAAAATATTTTTTGGAAAAGAAAATATTTTCAGGTGTTTGGTGGCATTTTAAAAAATACTTTGAAAAATATTTTTTAGTGTTTGGTTGTGTTCTTGAAAATACTATAGAAAACACATTTTCTACTTGATGCTCATATTTTCTCATCTTCCAAACAAATATATAATATCATTTCTCAATAGATAAACACAAAAGAAACAAAACCAAACAAAAAAATTCATCAAATCCTGTCAAATTGAGAGAAGAAGGAAGAGAGAGAGGTGATTGGGTTCGACCTAGAGGCGGCGGAGGCAACTGGGTCACGGTGGGTCGCTCGTCTTGCGGTGGTTTGCTCGACATGGGTAGAGAGAAAAATGGTAGATCGGTGACATGGGTGGCAGAGGGAGGAAGAGAGAAACAGGGCAGATCGGCGGTGGGGTTGAGCTTTGCTTGATCGGCGGTGAGAGGCACAACCCAGACGGCGATGGAGTTGATCTCAAGTTCAGGTGACCGGCCTCTCTCTCTGACGGTGGGCGGCTCTCTCTCACTCTTGGTTCGGTTCTTTTTTTCTGGAAATGGTTTGAATGTAAAATAGATGTGTAATCTATTTTACACTTTAGGCCTTCATATTTTACAGTCAACGGAAATGATTTTCCGTTTGACTTAGTTTTCCGGCCAAACCAAACACCCCTGGTGGTGGAAAATATTTTCCGAATTCTTTTTACACCCGAAACAAATACAGCCTTAATTTAAATTATTTTATAATCTATTTTTATTATTATAGAAACTTGATCTTATATGATGATATGCCTTCGTCATGTAATTCATAGCAATTTTTGTTCTTTTGTTTCAAAGTGTATTTTGTTATTGTTGTTTTTTTCTATTTACACATGATTTTTTTTTTATTGTGTCATAATGCTGGTCAAGAGACTAAAAATATATTTGTTAGTTATATATTTTATCCATTACATTTTTCTATTACCTGCTTGATTTAATAGCATTAGAATTCCCATTTAGCTCTGTACATTGGATTAAGTATAGATCTTCAAGAACGAGGCTTATTAAGGTACATATTCTAGTCCCTCTAAAAAAATAAACAAGTTACATGGTCTAGTACTATTGGTATATCATTGTAAAGCAAGGCCTATACCTAACGGGATCTTCTCTAATCTTGTCCACTATGTTGTCTATTTTATGGTTCAAATTTTATATTTTGGATCTAATAATAAACGGATAACCATATCATTTTAAATTTTGAATAACATGGTAAATTATACATCTTTAAATTTATAAAATTTGAATAGGATAGGATCATTTCCACTCCATAAATAGAGATAAAAGTAATGAGTAAGCAATCATTTAGACACATTAGTTAAATTATTATACATTCCCTAAACCAATTACCTGAGAAAGCTCAAGTTCATTATGCCTCGGGCAATAAAGTAAAGATACAAGACAATAAAACAAAGAAGTTGGTCCCGTCAATTGATTTGTTTTTTATCTGAAACCTAAGGGACAATGGTTCTGCTTGAATTTAGTGATTTGGAATTTCCTAATACAATATTAAACTATATAAAATTTGTGGGTTGCATTCATTTTGTTCCTCATGAAGACATGTTTTACTAGGTTCTGACAGTGCTGCCATATTTGAAATTTATGTTTGTAAAATTACATCATGCAGGGTTATGTTACACTTGAATCTTTATTACTATGAAAAACATCGTAATGCCCGTTATCAATTTAAGAAATAAAAGACTTTTGAACCCTCAATATCAGTCTGTTATCCAACACAATACCTGTAACTTCGGGAACTTCAAGCTCATATTGTTCATGGGTTGAGAACAAGAATCGAAATCTATGATATCTAATCTCTCATTGTTCCTCAGTAGCTCACTGGTAAAGCATTTGCTTGTTAATTGGCTGGTCATTGGTTTTACTTGATACGTTTAACAAAATTTAGTATTGTAAGAAGTCTTAATCTTTATACAGAAGGGTTGAGGTATACACTACTGTTCATCTATAAGTTCCTGGCATAAAGTTGTTAGTTTAAATATATATGGTGGGTTTAAAGAATGCCAAAAACACATGGTTGACACCTTTCGAAGGGTGGATCCATTTAACCTTTTTGTTTATATACAAATTATATGTCCTCTGGCCTTAAATGATAGCCACAACTAGCGTGTTTCTTGTATAACTCAAGGATCTTTTCTAACACCCCCTTTGTTTTTTCTTGAAGGTTGCGGAATCAATTTCTTTTGTTAATTTTTGTTGAGGTCTATGGATTGCTGAGATATATATGTGCAAACCGGAATACAATTAGTTGATTAGACTGAATGACTAGATGATGTGTGATTTATTGGTAAATATGTTTTCTGACATTTAGTTACATATTTCAGGATGCTAGGCAAAGGCCTGATGCGAAAACACTGCTTTCTCATCCTTGGATACAAAATTCTAGGCGTGCCTTGCAATCTTCTCTCCGTCATAGTGGAACATTAAGGTAGAAGTTGTGAAGTTCATTTTATTTGGTGTCTTTGATGGAGCAAATCCTTGTTTCATTCATGCATTTTATGGGTCAATTTATTTTAATTTCTGTAATTTGTCTATGCTTTTTTAATAAATATTAATATGGGTATCAATTTGTTTTTGTATAGATTTGGGTTTCTTTTAGATGGTATCAATTTGATTCTAGGGTTTTGAGGCTCTTCTTGTGTAAAATGTAATGGGGATTGGTGGTGAATAAAGCTAATTTCATCTGATTAATTTGCATCACAGAAACTTCATGACAACTCACCAAATCACCATACACACATGTACAAAAATGCATACTTTCAGACACAAATACCCACATACATACATATATGCATGTCGAATTTTCACGTCAATTTTCAATTAGACCATGAAAAATGAAGTGGGTCAAACCAAGTGATTAATCCAACAAACTTAAGACAAGCAAAGATTTAACATCGTCCAATGCAACACATAAATCATAAATGCAAAACAAATTGGATGAACCATACGATCTCTAACCTGAGAAGTTTAATTGTCAGACTGATGAAACTAAGAACTGGTTGTGCAGAGAAAGAAAGAGTTCGACGAATAGTTGTTGAGACTGAGTCAGATGCGTTTGCTTGGTCTGAAAATCTTATGAAAGAGTCAGATTTTGACCGTTTTTTTTACAACGACAGATTTTTATGGTTTACCTTTTTTTGGGTATTCTTATTCCTTGCGTTTTTTTTTTATGACCGGATTTTTATTTTTTTTATTTTTTTTTACCCGTAAATTAGAAACACGCCAAATTTCACTACTGATGAAACTGAAATGGATGACTTTTATCTCAATTCTCATAAAAAATAAAAAAATAAATAAAAACTGAAATAGATGACTTTTTTGTTCATTACTTATTTTTAGTAGGATTATGTACACAAGTTTTTTTTTTTTGGGTAAAAAATTAAATATGACAAGTTTTTATTGGTTCTAATTTGAATATACCATTTAAATTACTTTTTTGGTCTATTAGTAATAATCTACTATATAAAATTTTTTATGAAAATATTATGGATATAACATTACTCTTACTTTTTATATGAAACTATCGCCTGCAGACTTACAGTTGACCAATTCAACAAATTAAAGTGTTGGTTTTTTTTTTTTTTAAATCATTCCTGTGTAATTTTAGTTAATGACCTATTTAATGAGTTACGTGACTTATTTAAAATAATACATATAGATTTTTTTTTTTTAATTCAATAATTACAATGAGGGATGTAGATGAATTTATAAATTAACACATAATAGGATAGATGATATTCTTCCAAACCAATTTGGAGGTGAATTTTTAACTTTTTGTTAATTTTCGTTTGTTTTAATGAAAAACCTGATCTGAAGATAATTTTTTGCGTTTTTCCATGTTTAGTAATATCATAAAAAAATTGTTTAAATTAAAATTATCTCTTAATTTTCCTTATATAGCTTGACATGAGATAAAGTTGTTTTCTATAATATTTTCTAAAAACCGACTTTATTTTACCTTAAGCTGAATAAGTAAAGTCAAAAAATAGTTTCCAACTCATTTTAAAGTTGCAATTTTTTTTATGAGATAAAAGTTGCTATTAAACATAAGAAAATGGGATATTTTTCAAGAAAAAACTTTTTGAACAATGATATATTTTAGAAAATTTTAATGTCAAAACAAATGGAAGGAGACAATATTTTAAAGGAATTTTTAGGACAAAGTTAAATCTTTCAAGTTCCAAAAAATAACACTCTTCGAAAATTCCTATTTAGTAAGGGGGTTGGAGGTTCATACAATTTTGTTATCGCCGTTGTCTGTATATAAGAGTAATTAATTTGTTTTTTCACTTTTATATTGGAGGAATTTTTCATCAACAATAGTGTGTATGTATTGGGTCTACACTCATAATCAATGGTGTAAATTGACCATTTTGAACTTGGGGACTAGACAGCAAACACAAATTAAGAGGTATCAAAATGTATTTTTGCTTATCGTCTTTTCTCCACACACACAAAAAAAAAAAAAAAAAAAAAAAAGAAAAAAAAAAAAAAGAAAAAAAAAGGTATTTTTGCCAAAAACAAAAGTAAAAGAAACCAAATCTGTTTTTTCATGTGGTATTGTGGTAATCTTCAGCAAAAAAAAAAAATGTGGTATTGTGGTAATCATAGCCCCACATAAGCTATGATGTTTGAAGTCTTGAAGTAAAACGAAAGGGTGAGGGATAAAAAAAAGAAAAAAAAAAAGAAGGGTGTGATTCGTGGGGTATGATATAAAATTTATTTAGTACCATGTTATTTTTATTATTATCTTTTACTTGACGTATCAAAAATTTGTAAAAATATATTTTAAGGATGTTTAAATGTTTTTTCTTTACTTAATTTTACCATGTTATAAAAATTTAATATTTATTCGTATTTTGATTCTCAACCAAAATACTATATATATATATATATATATTTTTTTTTTCATACTTTAATCATAATTAATTACTAAATTGATTATGATTTAAAAACCTTGGTAATACTTTTTGATGATACACAGAAAATCAGTAGGTTGAATGCTCCGAGTTTCAATGGGCTAGTGGTTGCTTGGAAGGCCTGAAAAGAAAGAAACACAAGATCAAAGGTGACCAGGGTGAACTGGCCCAGAACCCTCCGATGCTTAAGTTAGTTTTCCCTTTAGAATTCAAGAATTCCAACGTTAAGAGTAGTGGAAACTTACTTTCATTTGATGTGGATAAGTCTTTATATAGTGAGCTCTAGAGTGATTACTTGTTTAGTAACTTCCTCGACGTGTATGGAAGTTAGAAGGTTCAGACTTAACTTCTACAACTGCTATAGAAGTTAGAAGGTTCAATCTTGTCTTCTACAACTGCCATTAGAAGTTAAGAACTTAGTGGGAAGTTATAGTGATGAACAAGGGTTTTGCTCATATTTCAAAATAGTAGAACGTGGCCTGAATTATAAGCTTTTGAACATAAATTCATTCTGAAAATTTCTAAGTGTTGAGAGGTCGTCTGGGTGCTTTCATGATGGACAACCTTCTTACCCTCGGACGACCTTCTTATACTAGACGACCTTCTTATATTGGGATAACCTTCTTGAACTTGGACGACACTATAGATGAACTGGAGATGGTCCAATTATTGGTTCACCATCACTTTTTATTTATTAGACCTTGGTAATACATTGAATATAAATCTTTGCTAATTTCTTTTTTCTTTTTGGAAGGCCTCGACATACATACATACATACATACATACATACATATATATATATATATATATACACGCATGTTGGATTTTCTTATTACACATTTCAAGAAGGTTACTATCTGGATAACCTTAAATCTACATTAAAAATTTATTAGTTTATATGGAACTTTTTAACACAAAAAGTCATTTTAATATAGGTTGACTACAATAAGGCATGATAACCAACAATGACAAGTTTATATTAGTAATGAATTATTCTAAATTTTTATAAAAATTTCTGTACAAAAGTTTAACAATAGTTAGTAAAAAAAACTGATAAATTTAGAATAAAAATGTAAAATTTATCAAGTACCAAAACACTTGTAATGGCAAATCTTTCCATAACCCATTGAAAAAAGAAAAAAAATACTAAGTAAAATTCACACATAATATTTTTAAATACACTTTAATAATTAAAATTTTAAAACAATGAATTTAATTATTGATGGTGAACTAAAAGTCGGACCATCTCCAATTTGTCTATAGAGTCATCCAGGACCAAGAAGATTAACCCAACATAGGAAGGCCATCCACCATGGGTAGGTCGTCCATGGGTATGAAGGTTGTCCATCAGGGAAACCGTTGGACGATCTCTCAACACTTAGAAAATTTTCAGAATGGATTTACATACAAAAGCTTATGATTCGGACCACGTTCTACTATTTAGAAGTATGAGCAAAATCCTTGTTCATTGCTATAACTTTCCACTAAGTTCTTAACTTCTAATGGTAGTTGTAGAACATAAGATTGAACCTTCCAACTTCTATAGCAGTTGTGGAAGTTAAGTCTGAATCTTATAACTTTTGTACACGTTAAGAAAGTTACTAAATAAGTAACCACTCCAAAGCTCACTATATAAGGACTCATCCACATCAAATAAAAGTAAGTTTCCACTACTCTTAAAGTTGGAATTCTTGAGTTTTAGAGAGAAAAACTAACTTAAGTATCGGAAGGTTCTTGGCCAGTTCACCCCGGTCACCTTTGATCTTGTGTCTTTTTCTTTTCAAGCCTTCCAAGCAACCATTAGCCCATTGAAGCTCGGAGCATTCAACCTACTAATTTTCTTTGCATCATCAGTTGGCGCCGTTTGTGAGAACTTAAATTTGTGATTTGCAATTTATCTTCCTAAGACAAAAGTTTGTATGGTCCGGACAAGGTCGATGACCACTAGTCTAGGCCAACAGGAGAATGGGAATGCTTCCAGCCATCCCAACCACGCTCATCAGTCAACACCAGCCATGCAACCGTCTTCCATCCAACAAATACAGTCCATGGCAGCTGCCATGGCAGAGCTGACCATTCAGAATCAAGAATTGACTCAGGAAATTAACCAAAGGAGGCAACGTCATGAACGATGTACGGAAGGGCAAGCTCAGAGTCAAGAAGTTAGAGAAGGAGAAAATGCTGAGCACGAGAACCACTCAAGGGGTACCGCTTCACGAATGGTGCCACACTTGGAGAGGGAGATGGATCAAATGAGGAGGGTCATGGAAGAGATGAGGGAATATGAGAAGGACGAATCACGTATATGATTTAGTTCATCGAACTGATTCCCTTTTCATGGCTTCCATCAATAGTCACCACCTATCTTCCAAGTTCAAGATGCCTTCCTTGGACTTATATGATGGAACACGTGACTCGTGTGATCACATAGCAACTTTCAAGACTACGATGCACCTTCAAGGGGTTCTAAATGAGATAATGTGCAGAGCCTTCCCAACCACCCTTAAAAGGCTAGCACAAGTGTGGTTTAGCAAGATACCTCCGAATATTGTTGGTTCTTTTGAAGAGTTGAGCAAGTTGTTTGTAACAACTTTATCGGAGGACAAAGGCACAAATGCTCTTCGTCCAGTTTGTTAGCTATAGAGCAAGGAGAAAACGAGAGCTTACGGTCCTTCATTACTCGCTTCAATAGGGAGGCCTTAACGGTAGACGAGATGGATGACAAGTTACTATTGGCAGTCTTCCATAATAGAGTTAGTTCCGATTTGTTCATTCACAAGCTCTATGATCAAGAGCCATAGACCATGGCTGAACTCGTCCATTCATCCCAAATCTTCATGAATGCAGAGGATGCAATCATTGCCAAGAAGAGGAAGAGAGCAGAGCGAATGGAAGCAGACCTCCCGCGCCATCCTGAACAAGGACCTCATCCAAAGAAGGCCAGGATAGGAGTGAAGAAAGATAGAGACAATAGGAAGGTAGGGTCGACCTCAAGAAGGAGTCAGCACTATACACCCTTGAATGCTCCACTTGATCAAGTGCTTATGCAAATCCAGGACGACCCGTCCTTGAAGTGGCCAAAGAAGATGAAGGGAGATCCTAATAAGCGTAATAAAAATAAGTGTTGCCACTTCCATAGAAATCACGGGCATGACACAGACGAGTGTTATGACTTAAAGCAGCAAATAGAGAATCTTATCAGACAGGGAAAGTTGAGACATTTTCTTGGACAAGATCATAAAGATGAAAAGTTGAAAGGAAAGATAGAAGAGCCATCACGACTCCCACTTAGAGAGATAAGAGTTATTATAGGAGGAACTTCGACAGGGCAGTCTTCCAAGTCAAGGAAAACATACCTAAAGGTGATACAGAATGTCCAACTCTCTGGACGACCACCAAGGACGAGGGGGGCAGACGAGCAAGTCATTATGTTCATAAATGAGGACGCTAGAAGAGTCCATCACCCACATGACGATGCGATCATCATCACTTTACTTATTGCGGACTATACGACTAGAAGGGTGTTGATGGATAATGGGAGTTTGACAAACATCTTATATTACCCCGCCTTCTAACAAATGAGGGTTGGACGAGATCAACTTCATCCAGTGTGTTCACCCTCAGTGGGATTTAGAGGAATGAAAATGCAACCTATGGGCATTATTACATTACCTGTAGTAGTAGAAGCATATCCATAACAGATAACCAAGGAAGTGAATTTCCTCGTGGTGGACTGTTCATCTTCTTATAACGCCATCATTGGAATACCAACTTTAAACAGTTGGAAGGCAGTAACATCTACCTACCGTCTATCTGTCAAATTCCCAACAGACTATAGGATAGGACAAGTGTAAGGAGATCAGTTAACTGCTAGAGAATTTTACCTAGCCATGTTGGCTATGGACGAGCATGTGCAGACAATGAGCATAGAGGATAGAAGAGTTGTTGCAGAGCCCACCGAAGTTTTGGAAGACATCCCTCTAGAAGAAGGTAATCCCGAGAAGTTTACTAAAATTGGAACAAGTATGGAGGAGAAGACGAAACAAGACCTCGTCCAGTTCTTAAGGAATATTATTGACGTTTTTGCATGGAGTCATGAAGACATATCAGGAATTGACCCAAGTGTTATTACACATCGATTGAATGTACACCATCTTCCAAGTCTGTTCGTCAGAAGAAGGGGGTCTTTGCTCCTGAGCAAAACAATGCTATTAAGGAAGAGGTCTAGAAGTTAACCACAGCAAAATTTATTCAGGAAGTCTATTACCCAGATTGGTTAGCTAACGTGGTGATGGTCAAGAAGGCAAATGACAAGTGGAGGATGTGTATAGACTTCACTGATTTGAACAAAGCTTGCCCTAAAGATAGTTATCCTTTGCCACGCATTGATCAGTTGGTGGATTCAACGGTAGGTCATCAGTTGCTAAGCTTCATGGACGTCTTCTTAGGGTATAATCAAATAAATATGGACGAGACAGATCAAGAGAAGATATCCTTCATTACCAGTCAAGATTTATTTTGTTATCTTATAATGCCCTTCGGTTTGAAGAATGCGGGGATAACTTATCAGAGGTTAGTCAATCACATGTTCCATCCACAAATAGGATGAAATGTAGAGGTGCATGTGGACGATATGCTAGTGAAGAGCTTGGACGAGGAGAAACATCTAGACGACCTACAGGACACATTTAACACACTTAGACGATACAATATGAAGCTGAATCCAAGTAAGTGTGCCTTCAGGATTTCGTCAGGGAAGTTTCTAGAATTCATAGTTTCACAAAGGGGAATTGAAGCGAATCCAGATAAAATCCAAGCCATACTGAACATGGAACCACCAAAGAATGTCAAGGAAGTCCAATCCCTCACTGGACGAGTTGTAGCTCTAAACAGGTTTGTTTCAAAAGCTACAGATAAATGCTTACCTTTTTTCAAAGTTTTCAAGAAGGCATTCAAATGGACGGACGAGTGCCAAAAGGCCTTCTAGGATCTTAAAGTTTATCTTACCACTACTCCCTTGCTAAGTCCATCCATACCAAGTGAGAAGTTATATTTATACTTAGTAATGTCCCCACATGCAGTAAGTTTAGCATTAATTAAGGAAGAAGGAAAGGTGCAAAAGCCTGTTTATTATACAAGCTGAGTACTAAGGGGAGCAGAAGGACGATATCCAATAATGGAAAAATTGGCTTTTGCATTAATAACGGCTTCCAGGAAGCCAAGGCATTACTTCCAGGCTCATGTCATCAATGTCATGACATATCATCCGCTCAAGAAGGCGATGAACAAGTTGGAAACCGCAAGACGACTGATCCTATGCGCCGTTGAGCTTAGTGAGTTTGACATCAAGTACCAACCAAGAAATGCAATAAAGGCTCAGGCTCAAGCTCTAGAAGATTTCATTATAGAATTCATTCCAAATCATGATGGTTTAGATGGGGTGGAAGAGGTTAAAACATGGGTCGTTCATGTGGATGGGTCGTCCACATTATATGCAGGAGGAATAGGAGTTGTGTTGTAGTCTCCAGAAGGAGATAAATTAAAATATAAGGTTCGTCTACAATATCAAAAAATCAACAATGAAGTTGAGTTTGAAGCCCTTCTTAAAGTGCTAGAATTGGCTAAGTCCTTAGAGGCAGAGTCAATAGTTGTCTAGGGAGATTCTCAGTTGGTTATAGGTCAAGTGAATGGAACGTGTGAAGCTAAAGAAGAATGGATGAAGAAATATCTTAATAAGGTGAGACGTCTTGTTAAGAAATTTAAAGAAACTAGTTTCATTCAAGTCCCAAGGGAAGAAAACATGGAAGCAAATGTCTTAGCGAAGGAAGCATCAGCAAATGGATCGGTGGGCGAGTCTGATGAAGTCCAATACATGCCAAGCATAGATCTTCCAGAGGTATAATAGATAGAAGGTGAAGAAAATTGGATGACCCCAATAGTCACCCACCTAAAAGATGGAAGGCTTCTAGAAGAAAGAGACGAGGCCAGAAAGCTAAGGATCAGATCAGCTAAGTACGTCCTTATAGATGAGGTGTTATACAAAAGAGGTTTTTCTCAGCTTTACCTAAGGTGTTTAGCTCCAGACGAAGCAAACTATGTGTTGAGAGAAGTCCATGAGGGAGCATGTGGCAACCATTCAAGAGCTAGAGCACTCGTCCACAAGGTCATCCGTGTAGGTTATTACTGGCCAACCATTCAAGCAGATGCTAAGGCTTATGTGAAGGTGTGCGATGAATGTCAGCGATTCAGTAAAGTCCCTAGACAATCGTCGGAGTACCTTATCCCAATGATGGCCCCATGGCCCTTTGCACAATAGGGATTGGATATTTTGGGCCTCTTTCCAATTGGAACCAGGCAGATGAAGTTTTTGATGGTGAGGATTGATTACTTCATTAAGTGGGTGGAAGCTGAACCCTTAGCAAAAATTACACAACAGAATGTCAAAAATTTCGTCTAGAAGAGCATTGTATGCAGATATGGGGTACCTAGGATACTAGTGTCTAACAATGGACGACAATTTGATAACACACCTTTCAAAGATTTTTGCGAGCAACTTGGAATCAAGAATCATTATTCCACCTACAAGCAAATGGACAAGCAGAAGTTGCAAACCGATCCTTGCTGAAAATTATCAAGACTTGGCTTGAGGGGGCAAAGGGAATATGGTCAGACAAGTTACCAAGTGTTCTATGGGCTTACAGAACGACTGTGAGGACCCCCACAGGGGAAACTCCTTTCGAACTAGCCTATAGAAATGAAGCAGTCATACCTGCAGAAATGCACATGGCTAACCACAGGGTGATGAAGTATCAGGATGAAGAGAATGAAGAACAGCTTCGTCTTAACCTTGATCTTATTGATGAGGTAAGGATGGATGCAGAGCAGAGGACAGTAAGATACAAAAGTCTTATGGCTAGGCAATATGATGCAATAGTGAAACTCAGGCGCTTCAACATTGGGGACCTCATCCTTAAAAAGGTCTCTTTGGCAACCAGAAACCCAGCTCATGGAAAGCTATGGCCTAATTAGGAAGGATCTTATAGGGTTATCAACTGCAAAAGGCAAGGATCATATTACTTAGAAGCCCTAGATGGACGGAAGCTAGAGCACCCTTGGAATGTTGAGCATCTAAGAAGATACTATTAATGAAGAGTCAGCCTGGATGAGCATCATGGACGAAGTTGAAATTATGTGTTGTTTTCCTCGTATTTGCTTATGTTTATTGCTACTACTGCATGCTATTAAATATTTTAATTCCCTAAAAGTGCATTAGTTTCTAACTTCTGCACTATCTATGGACGAATTTGTGATGGACGAAGTCATGTACTTAGTCATTCTGTTTGTACATAAGTATTTCTAATTCCTTAAGGCACTAGCTTCTAAGCATGTGTTATGCTTGTGGACGATGTTTATGTTATGTACATACAGTTTGGATTTTCAATGTATATAATGTTGTATGAATTTCCAATTTTTGTGATTTCATTCAAACTAATCCACAAGAAAGCTAAAGGCCCAAGACGAGTAAAATCTCTGGACGCAGAGATGTAACGTCTATAAGCTTTCCTTAAAAAAAGCATAAAGCAAAGAAAAATAAACCAAGGTATATTCGTCTAACCGTTGGACGAGGTAAAACCTAAGGTATACTCGTCTAATTAATGGACGAGGAAAAACGTGCACATAAGAATATTTCAAAGTCCATGGATGAATTTAACCAGCCAAACAGTCCAATCTCAGGACGAGTAAATGCTGGAAACGTCTTGACCAAAGACGAATAAAGGATCGTCCAACTTATGGACGAAGAATAATGCAAGCTATAAGTCAAATATATGGACGAATAAAGCTAGCAAAAAAAGATACCATTCATAGACGTGTTATACTTGTGAAATGTAAAGAATGGTAAAAGTGTTGAGCATGAAAAATTTATTTTAACATGGACGATGTAGATAAAAAATTCGTTCATATAGTCAAGATGAGATGAAATGTCCTCATAAGTGGATGGATCACACTTAAAACCATAGAAATAATATGGACGATGTAAACAAAATTCGTTCATAATTGTTATTTCTTTGTCATGTGATGTTCCTTTGAGTGATTGTTTTAAGTGATTACGAATATTTTATTTTGGTTTTTGTCTTCCTCATCTCATTAGTGTTTTCATTTGAATTTTTAAGAAAATAAATTCATTCTTGTTTTAATAAAATTATTTACTTATTATATATTCATTATTCACATTTTGGTTTAATTTATGACAACATTTACACAAATTTTTATTTCAAAAATTCTCCTCTACCTTTTTTTTTTTTTTTCGCATTTGAACTTGTACACTAGCGTGTTTTTATTTATTTATTTATTTAAGGAAAAAGAGTTACGATTATCATGTATAAGGCTGCAACCAACATTTTTGCTTGTATTATGTAAAAGAGTTACGTTATCATGTATAAGACTAACAATGTAGCTCAATCAAAGACCACATTTCACCTCTCAATTCACATACCAATTCCATGTAATGACAAAATTAAGAAAACTGCAATGTCTGCAATACTTTTTACAACAAATCTTATGTGATAAGTTGTTATTGACTGTAATTGACAGGCAAAAAAAAACCAATAACAACTTACCACCAGATTTGTTGGGAAAATGTTTTGGACGTAGCATTTCTCAAAAATCAAAGGAGTGAGTCTCACATTTTAATTGATCCTATCAAAAGATATTCTAAACCTCTTTTTGTTTCGTAGAAAATAACTTCCAGCCAAAAAAAATGAATGTGTCATTGAAGTTCATTCGGCACGTCTATCAAGCTTGATACAGGCATATGAGGTGCATTGCTTGATGCTTGCAAGGCCCACCGTAAAATATAGAATATAGATTGGTAAATATGTGTCATATAATATCTTTGAATTGGATCATAGTGGCAGTTCCATATGTGGAGAAGACTAACATATATGCATGAGTAAGAAAGTGAGGTGGGATTGCAGTAAGTAGAACAATGATGAAATTACACAGAGATTAACATGGACAAAGCCTCACATGAATGGGAAGACGGGTATATTTACGGTTGCTCTTAACGTAATTTTTCAGTTTTATTTTTGATTTTATTTACAATTCTCATCATCAAATATCAGAGCCAAACAAGGAAATTTATAAATCATGGGATTTTAAATAGAATAATTTACAAGCCTCTACATATATAGTAATGGAACCTGATTTAAATCCCCTTTTGAGGTAAATGGAAGTGTGTGACTAGCTCTTTTGAACATATAAAACCAGTGAGAATCAATAGAATGTAGTATAATACAAATCAATCAATATATATATTAACAGGAGAAATCTCATGTGAAAAAGTATGAGGTTCTACCAAGTAACACATTTTTCGAAACTCTCTCATTTAGGCTTTCTTCTCATCAAAGTATAAAAACATAGACCTTATGTGAGAGACCATGAGATTCTGTCAAGTAGCACATTCCTTGAAACTCTCTTGTTTAGGCTTTCACCTCACCACTCTTTACATATTGTGGATTATAAATAAAATTCTTTTAACAGAGTATTACTATTTTCACTAAGTGTTTAACATATCACTGCCATACTTCAATAACATAAACGTGACATCATACAAAAAAATTAACAATGATATTACAAAAAAATTAATACTAACTCCAATGCATTGAGGAAACAAAAACTATGATTAAACAAACAATCAACTTATTAGTTACACCACATAATATTTTGAATATTTTATATAATTTTCTCACATAGCAGCTTATAGAATTATCTATACATCACGCAAGCCCATTGCTAGTACATCAAATAGCTGTCTCAACTAAGATTCAAGGTGCTATATAGTATATAAAACAATCAAATGGAATGATTTACAGGCCTCTAGATAGTTGTGGAAACCTGACTTAAATCCCAACCCTAGTCAAGGCGAACTCATATAAAGCCTGTAAAAGACTTCTAGACTTTCCCTCTTCAGGCAACTTTAAAAGGCAAGCAACTTTTGAGAACCCATAATGGTGCACAAACATAGAATCTTCCTTCACTTCTTGTCTCACCTCTGCGTCAAGAAGGTTATTTGGTTTCGTTAGTGCCCACTGCATGGCCCATATGGCCAAAGGGCGCATGTAACATATAGATCTGTATTGGTCCTTGTTGTTCCAAGCTTCCGGAGTTTGAAAAGAATAACTGTGCACAAAATGGTAACTTGCTAATAATCTATAAGAAGGAAATTTAGGTATCACCTAAATGAATTAAGCAACAGTTTAACTAAAAAATTCTTCCAAGAACAAACTGGGCAAAAAGTGTCTTGAATTACATCATGAATATCCAGTTTTGTGTTGTATTTCAGAATCAAGAAAAGATCTAATGGTTTGAGCAATTGCCCTACATCTTAATAAAATATATATATATATATTAATATATATATATATATATATATGGTACTAATAAACAAAGATGTGAAGTGCAAGCAACCATTTAGGTTTTCTTTTCTTCTTTCCTTTCATTTTTTGCCTTCTATACCTTTGCCTATTTCTTGCCAGATAAGATGTCATGACCTCAAGGTGACAGCACAGAGCCCGATTTATGTAAAAAAGTTCATATGGGCTTTTTTTTTTTTTTTTTTTTTTTTTTTTTTGTCTTGAGAAAATTTCATATGGGCTTTAGTTTTGAATAGTGGGATTAAAATTATTACTGCGAATGGTTCAAAATGAAACTCTAAGCCAAAAGAAATATTATCAAGAAAATAAGCTAATAGCATGCTAAATCCACATCCTTTCTTTTTTGATGAAAATATCCTCACGCTTTTGGCTCTTGTAAATAAAGATAAAGTTATATAAAGTTGCATAAGTGATATGATTTTATCAGGCCGCAAAGTCAAAGAAAATATCAATTTGATTTAGGCAAACTATTGAATCTACGAACAGTTAATGACATAGATTTGCACGAAAATTTGTACAAGATTGACAATTATATATATATTGCAAGGAGGGGGAGGAGTAATAGGAATATAGGATTAACCAAGCATCCTTATCAAAAACAAGGAAAACGAAACGAGCAAAGTTCACTTCTGTTTGATGCGACAAACAGTCATAATAGCTTTTGGTTATTAATCTTGAGCTGCTTGAGTTAATAAAACAAACTAATTCTAGAAGAAAAGGCAAACAAAGAGCTAACTCACCCAAGTCCTTCTTTAGACCATGCAGCTTCGTAGACTCCAAATGCAGTCTGAAATGCCATATCAACCATATCTTCATGGATCATTGTTGCAGCAACAGCATATGTGACTCCAGACCATATTTCTCTTGATTGCAGGGATGACATGTCAACATTTCCATCAGGTAACATCCCATTGACAGCTCCCCACCTTCCATTCTTCAACTTTGAGACATTGTAATTAAAGACCTTTTCTAGTGCACTTTTGGCCTTGTCTTCGTCAACAATTGGTAGAAGACCGCATGCTCTAGCATACCTACAGAGTTAATACGCAGAAACTTCTAATCCACCACCATTGTTACTGAAAGAAATAAAATAACCATGCATGACACAGTACAGAAAAAATAATAATAATCTAAAATAAAATAAAATAAAATAAAAAAGACCATTTTAAGGTCAAGAGTATGGACACTTAAGTTCTCCAACATTTTTTAAAAAAATACAAAAATTATTTTTTTACACAATACAGCAATAAATCCATAGTCCCAAAATTTTGGAGTTAGCTGCTAGTAGAGGATACCCCAACTTGTGTTTGTAAGGGTTCTATTCATAATAAAGTAACTAAATTTTATACTAGCTGGTAGCCTACAACCACCCCCCCTTCCTTTTCTGGGCTTAGGACTGGCAATGAACAAAATATATGACACAAAGCACCGACATAGGTGGAGTTATGCACTTGTATATGTATTTCTATACAAAATATAACATAGGCTCTAGATAAATCCAGAAATTGTCCCACATGGAGACTAGTGTAAGTATAATGTATACTAGAAACCATTTGGTAAACATGCTAATTGCTAAAGATATTTCCCTGGCCTTGGATAAAAAAAATCAGAGGATTTTATCCTGATTTTAAAAGCAAAATTTGGATAAGCAAGCACACGCATGCGCATGCACACACACATGCACGCGCACACGCATATGCAAGCATAAATTGAAAGAACCATTCTTAATGTTCTTAAAGAATATGATATTAAAAAAAATATCTAGAAAATTGCTTCAGTCACAACATACCATTGTCCAGCTAATTGGTCAGCTTGAATGGATGAACTTGAACTTCTGCCACTGCTGTCATAATTGAAGTAAGAACCATTCCATAATTTATCATACACAGCTTTTGCCTTCTGAAACTTAAACCAAAAGTAATCCTCAGATGCCTTATCACCTACTTCACGTGCCATGGCAGACGCAGCCTGCAAGGCTGCCACCCACAACCCTCCACTGTATGCACTCACACCAGAGACAGACCATGTATCATAAGTTTGATCAGGGAAGCCTTCGTTCTCAATCATCCCATCTCCATCCTTGTCAAATTGTTCCATATAAGCCATTGCAACATAAACAGAGGGCCAAACAGCTTGTGCAAAATTCTTATCACCTGTGGCAACCACATCCCTATAAACTTGGAGGACAAATTTTGGATTCAAGTCTTTCCACCTGTCAGTGTTATAAAGGCTATAAGCATTAACTTCAAACCATGGGTCATTCATTCCAATATCATGAGGAACAGCTCCAAGCACCTTTCTACCGACCCACTCTCCATCATGTAGAAGTTTCATCTTACTGGGATCATGCATCATTACTGCCGCCGCAAAGTCTCTTTGGATGCTAAGTTCAAGGTTTGGAAAAAGCATGACTAATGCAAAAGATGAGTAGAAATGGACATCGTAAGTGTTCCACATGTGATATTCAATCCCTTCAAGATAAAGGAATTGCCCAATGTTTTCTTCTCCTTTCTGAAGAAGATTTGGCCCAAATGCAGAGTTTGATGAAGTTGTGGTGTGGATTTGATCAAGTACTGAAGTCATCCTTTCAAGAATATCACCAGCGGTATCATTTTGATGGGGTACATCGATTATGTCTTTCAAACCTGGCCTGGAACTATCAAGGGAAAACTTCCTTTGTACAATGCTTGCTAAATTATGAACCGGCGGTGATCCATCTGCAAAAATAAAAACTAACTCGTGGTTTCTTATTACTTGAGTCAACAATCACAAAAACGTTTTTGATACAACACCACCCAAGTCTTAGTCCCAAAATTTTGGTGTTGGCTAAGCTTTAATAGAATAGAGGAAACCTCATGTAAACAGGATGCGCACACAATGCTGTCCCAAAACATGAAGACAAGCTCCACAATACCTGTCCAAATTGTCCCCCCTGAATTGAGAAAATAGAGCTCGTTGAAGATAGTTATAGGGTACCTGTAGAAAACCATCAGAATAAGTTAGAGCCTGACTATACATGCACAACAAATAACACGTCAAAACTCACCATTCAGGAAACCTCTTGTCTTCAAGAATAGGTCTTTGCCATGCATCTATCTGGGACTCCCAATGGCTATTCTCTATATTCAGAAAGAATAAAACAAAAATAAGGGCATTGAAGTAACAATTTCTTCACAATAAAAACAATTTATTTTTTGTATTAGAACTCCCTATCAATCAAAAATCTTATGAATGTATGGGCATTATGGCCAACTTTATTACATATGAGTTGAACTATAGTTTATATTCTTGCTTTCAAACTTGGAGTAAAACTTTAAAATCCTAGAGTTGAAACAAATCATCAATGTACAACACACACACTGGAACATTACCAAGAATAGCATAATGTGCAATCTTTGCAGCTGCATCCCCACGGGTACCATAGAATTTAGTGTAACGCCTGTTGATAAAAATTTTCAACAAATAGATAACTTTTTGAAATGTGATATTTCTCAAACAAAATTTTGGCTAGCCACCTGTAATAAGTTTTTCCACTCGAAAAGTTTACTTCAGGGCAGTCCCATGCCAATGAAAATGTTACAGAACGTACTGCATTTGAAGGAATTGTAAGAGAAGCAGCAATGGCTGCCCCAATAGATGATCCTGGTTCTGAAGGCACTGACGTTTCTGTAGAACTAAGGCGGTCAAAGGATCCATACTGTTAGAAAAGAAATACGCATATCAAGTTATGTGAGAAATGAAGATAAAGCTATTTCTTTTTATGCATAACAGAAGAGAAATAAAGATAGGTCAGATTCCTTTGAGGAAATTTGATGCCGGATGGCTAGGTAGAAAAATAGAGATAAGGGAAAAGAAAAAAAAGAAAAAAGACAAATTGTACTATTCACTACCTAGAATCTGCCTAACCTCAGCACCTATGTTACTTGCAATCACCACCAAACTTAGAGAAACTTCTCAAATGAAAAAAAAAAAAAAATTATTTCAAATTTCAATGCTTCAAGCCATTCTTGGAGCCTCTCTTCAATAGGCATCAAGAAGTACATCAAGCCTCAGTTACATTCCATAAAATCATGAACAACATTAAATTCAAAATTCAATAGTAAAACTCTAGAAAAATATGAAATTCAAAATTCAAAAAATTAAATCTGAGATTTCAAACAAAATTTAAATAAAAAATAATTTTGGTTGTGCTCCCAGCATCAAAATGTCCCTTTGACAGTGGGACGGGAGAGGCAAAACTACCAAAGGTGAAAACACAAAGAAAATTCTTTTTAAAATAGTTGTTAAATGATTATTTCATCTATACGCAACTTAAGATTTTGAGATCAATGTTATTTATCAAATCTCACTTAGACAGTAACAGTTTCATATTCTTAAGGCATAATGCCAAATCTTATAGTTTTTGATCTACAAACCCAATTGTCAGATTTGACTGAAATTGTAATTTAGCTAAACCAAGTGCAACAAGTCTAGTCCAACCCAATTAAGGACGCGTGTGGATATGACCAAAGAGCAAGACAAAAGCCAAGATAGTTAAATTTACAAAGTAGTTGTTCAGTAGTTGGTTAAATGGACAATCTTGAGCTTTTTTCTTGATACTTGCTGTGTAAGATCCCTAGTATAAATACTAGGAGCCATGTAATCGGTCTTATATTGAACATTGATACAAATTCCTCTATTTCTTCACTAGGCTCTCTACCTAATTCCCGTTCTTCTTCTTTGGAGGCTGGCTAGCTCAAAGAAAGTCAAATCCCACTTGATTCCCACACTTTTTTTAACCAAAATCATCAAGATATGTTATTCTTCTTCAAGCTCATGATAATCTTAGATAAAATGGTGAAAAGAAGATGATTGGTTCAGGTAAAGAAAAAAAAGATAAGACAGCCAATCTGTCACCAAGAAAAAGCCAGGCAATATTAATTAATCAGGTTCCAATCTGCTGAAACCAAAATCCTTCTTGAGTTGTGAATACAAAATCCAAGATATGGATTAAAACTTAAAAGCCTGGCACGAATATGCAAATGTAGGAAACTGATGAGATGTCTTTTATTTTATTTTATTTTTTATTTTGATAAGGAAGGGAAACTTTCTAAAGAAGAGCCCTATAGACTTGTCTCGAGCCAGTAAAACCTGGGACAACTGACTACACCCACCAGAACCTTTCTAATGGAATGTGCATGTAAAATATGGGAAGTCTACCAACCTCCTTGATTTCCTGCCACATGTCTTTTGCAGTGATACCCTGAGAGTTACCGGATATCACAAAGTAAGGGCACTCAGAGACATGAACACCATCAGTCTCCTCTGCTGCAATTGCAAAAGTCACAGGTGGCCGTTCATTTGCAGTCCTGTAGTGGCATGTGAGGGGTATTGCATGGAGAGTATCAGAACATATACCATATAATGATTGAACTGGTCAAACAAAGGGAGGATTTGAAAAGACTGTACTTGTGATGTAGAAGTACACCATGCACACCATCCTTCATCCTAGCAGAATAAATAATCTTATGGGTTAGCATAAACAATTGGCATGGTATAAAATAGATAAGCAATCTTCACACACACGTATGCTGGCACAAATATCTAATCCTTCACAAACAAACACAAGCACGCATATGTATCTAATTATAATTTCAAAAATCAATAAAAGAAAAGGTAAGATATATAAAGAAGAAGTCAAGCAAATGACAAATTTCTTACATTATTTTTGAATTGAAGTGCTGACCAGAAAATTCAGAAAGCCCCCCAACAGAATTCTAAAATGGCATTGACAAGAAGATTTTGCATTAGTTTTAATGACTTCCGGCACATCAGATTCTTCTCAGGAATCTACATAAAATATACTTGGTAACTCCAAGAAGGAAAAAGCTTTAAAGAAATACAACTAACATAAGTATGGAACCAAAGGACATAAATTTGAAAGTGATGAACACATGAAAAGGAGACATACTGCCCATGTGAAAAGCAAGGTAACATCTGCAGCAGTCTTTCCAGAATTGTACAGCTGAAGAAAATTAAAACCACAACTCAATACTGAGGCTAACTATATATCTGATATTGACAACCATGTATCTAATAGATCCTTTCCTACCGTGTAAGTAAAAACTGATACAGGGAAGCTGCTCTCCTTGTAATTATGGGGGATAACAGGTGAAATTTGACGACAAACCATTTTAAGTTCCGGATCAGGTTCTCCTGGATTTAAAAAGAACCGGGCGACCAATGCATGAGACAAATTTTCCATGATAAAGATCATTGTAGACTGAGAAGTATACCACTTAACGATTACCCTCATATACAGTCCATGACCTTGGGAATAAAGCATGATACGTAGAGTTGCCTCCATTCAGATTCCAGTCCCAAGATCCAATCCCTGAAACATCAGTTTCTCTGTGGAAGACATAGTATTCAGTAAGTTCAAGCACAAATGAAATGAAGCTCCCAAGAATTTCTGAAGCATTCAAATTAACAGTGCAGCTAATAGTTGCTTACTTAAGCACCTCTGGGCTCCCTGGGCACAACACTGTTGAATATTTTTCACCACTTGAGCGCTTAACAAAAACCTGCCCAAGTATTTGTATTCCAAATTTTGCAGAAACTTGATAATAACCAATGAAAGATACTAATGATAACAGATGTTCCGTTCTTCATTTTATTTCCATCCAATGAAAGATCAACTGTAATATCAACTATAGAAAATAGAAACAAAAATTGATCTAAGTAACATTAAGTGCTTCAATGAGCTTTTCATCAAAGACTCATCCCAACATTTTCTGATCAACCATTGAAAGTCTTTGACCATTTCCCACCATCTGGGGTCACATATCCTGTATATTGTATAAATTTCTCATAGCCATGGATGACATCATCCTTCATATTTCTTTGTAAAACGTGTAAACTAGGACCAAATCAGCCACGTGCATTTTATTTAATGATGATATCAGAACTAAATACCAAACCAAAGATCCATAAAAAAAAGATGTGTTAAAAGTCTCCTTTAATTTCTTGGTTTCGACAAGAATCAAGCCTTGGTTCCAAAATTTTGGTATCACCTATGGTCCTATGGACCCTCAACAAACTAGTAAAGATTGACCACAAGAACTCTTTACTGCCATTCTATTCTATCTGGTGTCATACTCTTTATTACTTCCTTAATTTATGTGTCCTACTTTACTACTTCTAGTAATGTTATTTTTTGTTTTCCTCTATCTCTTTTTGTTCCCTCAACCAAAATCAACTTACTCTTTCTCACTGCTGCATAAATCACTCTATTTTGAACAAAGTAAAACTTTAAACCTATTTCTTAAAAGTTCAAAAACAGATTAAAACAGTTGAATCTGTCCTCAAAAGCATTATGATAATAGCTGTTTTAGGATAAATGGACCAGATAGGGCCAAGGAATGCCTCAACATATCACCCCTTTAGTTAAATTGGGAAGACAGATACGGCATTGCATTTTGACAGCTACACAAGGTCTCTAACACTAGAAAAAACATAGCCCTAGATAAAAGAATATTTATAATATCTCCTTCAACATATCAATGAAAAAATACTTCAACAATATATTCATTGAACTTACCGAAAATTGATTTGCTAAAACTGGTTTCTCTTCACATATTTTAGGGAATAGTTGCCAGCGCTGAAACTCACCTCTGTAACTCCTTCCTATGCTTCCTGAGCTGAACATTATATTTTTACAAGAGATGATTATGTTCTAAAACTCACTAAAAAGAAGCAATATACAATAATTTGGGTAAGATCCGAAAGTTTTCAGCTGGTTATAATTAGTAAAGATAATGCCAAACAATGTGAGTAAATATTCTCAGCTTCACATTTTTTTCACATGAACTTCTTTTTAATTGGTCAACTACAAATGCACCTGGTTGCTCTTAAACCCATAACCTCACCCTCAAACTTACTTTTACAAGGGGAGAAGGTGCCATTTGAGCTAGAGCTCATTGGCATTTTCTTCACATAAAGTTATATAATGTTCAATAATAAATATCTTCTACTAGAAACACAAATGTCTAGTATATGTATTAAAGAATGTATAATATGTATGGCTTTTATGTTACATTAGTAATAAACATCTATCATGAGTGATTAAGATTGAACACATACCCTATACCACCTAAGGGAATACCATGACAAGAAGTTACAAGGCGTCTAGCAAATAGATTGATAGCAACCCCCTGCAAAGAGAACAGAAAGATGCTCCAGGATCCCTTACCATAACCAATGCACCAATACAAGCTGGATAGGTAAAAAGAAAGAAAGTTACATTTCTTTTAGCAGCCTCTTCTCGGACATGGCGCCACAGCCGAAATAATATTGGAGCCTACCAAATATAACAAACAATATAGTTGGCACCCATGAAACCATAGTAAAGGGGCTAAGGTCCTAATGTTCGTGAATTTGTCATGTGATTCTGATGCATCAGCAAGACCATGGTAAGGATGCAGAAATATAAGCAAGTTAAAAATATCTGTGAAGGAAAGCATAAGCACATACATACGCAACAGATATGTGTGCGTGTGCGTGTGTATTGTATGTATGTATGTACAGATCTGCATGTATGTTTTTGTGTGTGTATATGTCCTTAGGCCTTTCAAAAAAGCAATCAACACATTTATATGCTTGATTATATAAAATAAGAGAAGCAAAGGATTTTAAGGGTCCAAAGAGAAAAGGTATTAAATCTAAATCTGTAAGCATACCATCTGAACTCTCTCTTTCAAACTTAGAGTGAACTCAGAAAGGGCACTTCCCTCACTGTTTAACTTTCGCTGCCAGGTCAGTAATGCAGGTTTACCAGGGTCAACCTTAGACAAACAAAAGAAAAAAAATATTAGACAAGCAATTAAGTGTTTGAAACATCGAGCTCAAAACAATTGTCAGTTAAGAGTCATATCACAAAATATTGAAAAAGAATACTTGACTACTTTCTGTAATCTTAAAAGTAGTTGTGTCATCCATAGTTTTCATAACTGGACCAGCCAGTTCGACTGGGTTCACTAGAAACCGGAGGTCAAGCCGGTTTTTTCTACCAGTTTAGGGGAGTGTGTTTTGGAAAAAATTTGATTAAATGCACCCGAGGGAACTCGAATGTGTCTATGTCACAAATTGTTATATTAATTTTATGTAATTGAATTAATAATTTTTATTTTGTCATGGTTTGACGGTTGAAAACTAATCCGACCTCAAAAACTTTGAACCTCTACCTTTTTTTAGTTCTACTGTGGTGTCATCTACTGCATCAACGATTATGCTAAAATGATTTCAGAGATCGACTTAGAAAATGATAACTTGATGGCAAAGCTCACCTATCATGCCAATTACATCCATAAACGCATTACCTGTTGCAACAATGTCTTTACATACGTCTCTAGAACATAACCCATAGCAGTTAGATTTTGCAGCTGAATTAATTGGAACAGACCTATGATCCCCCAGAAGGATTTGCAGCTTGGAGACTATAATTCTTATAAAAAAACCTTTGCAAGGTGATTTATGAAAGATTTCTAAATAAATAAAACCTCCATAGTATGGTTTAAACAGATTTAAAGAGAACCTTTGCAACTCTTTCAGAGACAACAAACATCTTTGATGTCTAAAATGCTGAACTTTTCTGGATAAAATTGCATATGACAAACCAGAACCCTATGAAGCCGACTAAGGATAGAGATGGTAATCTGCACAGCAAAATCCAAGTAAAATACACTTTTGTACTTGAATCTACTTCTACTATTTATAATGGCCCATCCCTTCATTCAATGGAGTAGATGCCCAAGCACTTGATTTAGCCATGACTTGCTACTCACATATTTAAAAGCCTAAATTTCAGGGTTGATGTAGTTATTTCCACTGATGTGAAGATGATTTATAGTATCCCCCTCCCCCCCTCCAAAACAAGAGAGAGAGAGAGAGAGAGAGAGAGAGAGAGAGAGAGGTGAAGATGCAAGGATAGAGGAGCAGCAAAAAGTAAATACAAAGACAATTAGCTCTACCTCAACTTCAAGACCCATCGGGTGCATGTGTAATTTACCAATCAAAAGAAAAGGTAAATATAAACATTGTATGCAAAAAAAAATCATTCAACAATCGGCCAAGTATGGGATAAACCATGTCTCTGGCAACAAAAAAGATGGGATTGATTATCTGGCCTCTTGTAATGTAGTTAAAATTTTATGTTAAGTTTATAAAACTATGTGCTACCACCTGTATATTTCAGTGTTGTTTACTTAACAGTATTCATGCCTAGGGGTAATTCTATACTCATTTGTTCTGAAAACTTACAGAATTATAGATAGAAGACAATAAAGTTAAATAAGTAATAAATAATCAAAATGACAGAAAAAATACCTAAGGTTTGCTGATTTCTCTCTCTATGAACATAACTAGCATCATTACTAATATAGAATAAGCTATACTCATTAGCTTACAACCAAAGGCAGAAAGACAAGAAAGGAATTTCTACCGCTGAGTACAACACATCTAAATGTTGCAGCAGTTTAGAAAGTAGGCAGAAAAGCTAATTAAAAAGCTTGACAACTATAAACAGAAATCACTTCACCTTTTCAAGAACAGTATACACCATTTAAACCTTTCAAACATATAGAGAAAGTTCCATTGTAGTCCTTAGAAAGTAAAAGGGAGAAGCTGTCTCAGTATATAACCAAGTACCTTATTAGTTGAAGACTTAGAAAGTTCCCTCTCTTCTTCAACAAGACCATTTCCCAACTCCTTCCCCTCAAACATCTTTCCTGTATTAAACAAAGAACAACCACATCAGGCCATTTGCATTTTATATAATTCATCACACAGTTCACATTCTTTTGAAGCCCATTTGGTTACCAAGAAGTCAGAAGACAATGGTATAAACATAGAAATATTACAAACATTCTAACCCCATATGTACAAAATTCCAATTCTCTTTTCCTTTCTCCGTTGTCTCATAAACCAGAAATAGCATTATAATTTCTTTCCCAAATCAATTACTACAATATTTCATAGGCTGAACAGTTGTGGATGGCCTCTAGTTATAAACTTAAAACTATCATTATAATTCATGTGAACTAGTTTGATTTTGTACAGCGCACTTCCCATCATAAACAGAGCTCAATTGAAGTTATGCTCAACATTATTTAAGCATACTGAATGCACAGCACTGGAAATCACATTAGCAACATATTTACACAAAAATTGAAAGGTTATAAATTCCAATTCTGTTGCTCAATAACACATTCCCATGAATGCATATATCAATACGATAAGTGTTAAAACAGATTTTTTTATTTTTTATTTTTAACGTTGAGGGTAAGGCAACCTATGTTGGGTGCAAGTATTGTTTTAGGAGTAGAATTTAGTGTTTTACCTTTGGAGAGATGTTACTGTTATGCTAGATATGAAGGAAAAACAGAGTATTGCAGCACAACTATTTGTAATTTTCCTTGTTCTTTTTCCGGATGTTACATACATCATTTTACAACTCACATCTATATATAGATGAGTTAGGAGTTTAGGATGACTACAAGCTTCAAGAATACTACAGAAGTTTGCTTCATTTCTTTTTAATTGACACTTGTCCATGAGGTCTCCACTTGCATGCTTGTTCAATTTTGCTGCTGTTGGATTCTTCAATTGTTGACACCTAGGTTTCAGATGCTTCTTTCTTTGACACTTCGGGAGCCACTTGTCAATTACAAATTACATTTTAACAACCTACAATCACCTTTCACAGCTCCCACAAAAGTGGGAGCATTTGTGTAGTGGTTACAACCTTTTTTAGGCCTTCAATTCACCAAAATAATATCGCAACTACAACAAAACTTCCAACTTCTGTAAAATTTATACCAAATCTCTCTCCCTCACACACACACACGCTACATATTCATAAGAATCATAACCCATTTCATATCAAAATTCATCTGATTACTTTGCATCATAGAAACTTCATTACTCACCAATCACCTACAGTCACACACCCACAAAACCATCATATATTATCCAATAACCCATTAACTTCATATACTATTCATAACCCATTTCACAGCAAAATTCATCAGATCAAAACTCACCAATCACCTACACACACAAAAGCATCATATACAATCCAATAACCTATTAACTTCATAAATTATCCATAAACCATTTCTAAACAAAATTTCATCTGATTAGGTTTGTACCCTTATTGTCCTATCCTTTCTTAATTCATATATGCGCCATCATGCAAGAATTTGTTTTGTCATTTTATTTACAACTAGTCGCAGACCCCGCGCGTTGTGCGTGATAAAATTTTTAGAGTGGTCTCATTAATATAAATATATATATATTTCAATTTGAACTAATTTAATAAATAATAATGTAATTCATAATCATAATTCATTTATTATAGCGACAATCACAAATGTAATATATATAATTTTTGTCGTACCAAAATCAAAACAATACAATTTTTTTCAAGAATTCAAAAAGTAAGTTAGTGAAAATATTAATTTCTTAATAAAATTTCTTTATATTATTTTGTGTATCATCAAAAAGTATATAAATTTTGAAAATTATTATTTTAGTTTTAAATAAACTTTCTCAAATCCAATTTTTCTACCATACAATCAAAAATGCCGAGAAATGTAACTAATAAAAAAATTAAAAAAAAAAAAACCTCATTAAAACTACAATTTAAAATAAAAAAGAAAGGGAAAAATAAAAGATTGTAACCATTTTTCCCTTAAAAAAAAAACAAAGAATACAATTCCAAAGGGGAAAAAAGTAGAGAAATTTTTTTGAAAAAAGAAGAAGTATTGTATTAATGCTGTCATAATCTAATCTAACTTCTAATCCAATATGTGAAAAATAAATAGATAAATAAATAATTTTAAACATAAAATTGAATTTGTTTTCTTAAAAATCTCAAATAATACACTAATAAGATCATAAGGAAGATGAAGAATAACATAAAATATTTGTAAACACTTAAGACAATTACCCAATCATCTAAGAACATCATATAAAAAATACATAACAATTTACTACTAATTTGTTAAATAAAATACTTCTAAATAGTGAAAGAAAATTGCACAAAGACCATTGTCTTCAACTGAACTAACTGTTCTTCATTAGCTTGTTCAAATTATCTTGTAGTTTTCCAAATAAGCTAAAACCTAACAACAACACAAAATATAACATATTATAATATGAATTTTTTTTCAAATTAGATCAACAACAAACACCATTCATTAAAAGTATTTAGTGTTGTAAATAAAATGATAAAAAAAATATTTGCATTCAGAAACACATATGAATTAGTCAAAATAGGACAATGAGGGTACAAACCTCTAGTTGGAGATCCTTCTATGGGCAGCTATCAAGTTGTATCTTTTCTACCATCAATGATTAAGCAAGACCTGTGAATACATTTTTTATAGACAATTTTTTAAAAAATATTTTTTATTCTTCATTGATTTCATTTTTTAGTTATAAGCAATCAAAAGTAGAATTCTAAAAAACACAAACATTCATCAATCTAAGGTAGAAATGCAAGAAAAATAATAATAATAATCCAAACAAAAATGAAAAAAAAAAAAAAAAAAAGTTGAGAGAGAGAGAGAGTGTGTCACACCCCAAACCCGATACCCGGATTTGTGACCATGACCGGCATGCTAATATCAAGCTTAAACCTGATATTAACAAGAACCAACTTAACTTTTTCCAAAACTTTTACAAAAACTTCTCTCTTTCTTTTCATTCTTGTTCCTTTACTTAAATGATATAACTTTCCACTTGATATTCAGAGCATCTACATTGTACCTCAAAGAATAACATAATCCACCATGAAAGCTCGAAAATGTGTTGAAAACACAAGAGCTGTTTAGACCCCCAATTAAAATTACAGCTAGATTGCTTTTACTCTAACTTATCTAAGTGCGGAAACAAGAGTAAATGGAGCGCAATAAACCGATACTACTCTAGTGCATAAACATAAACAACAAACATTAAAAGTAAAGCACAAGAGTGAGGGAAGAGAGAATGCAAACACAAGATAACACGCCGATGTATTATCGAAGAGGAAACCGAAGAACTCGGTGAAAAACCTCTTCGTTGCCCTCCAAGCGGTAATCAATCCACTAGACAATTAGTTGGGATACATGGGTTAGCAAGAGACCCTCTAAGCCTAATCTACCCGATATACCTAAGCCCTCCAAGCTCCTACTCCAACAAGGCTTCCCGGAACCGTGTCTTGTCTAGCTTTCCAGATCCCGCAATACACCCAACTGCATCTGTCAATGATCCACTAGAGAATGTAGTTGGGATACATGAATAGCAGAAGACCCTCCAAGCCTAATCCATCCAATGTACCTAAGCCCTCCAAGCTCCTACTCCAACGAGGTTATGCCAAACCTTTGTATTCTCTAGCTTACCGGATCCCGCTATAGCCCATAGCATCAACTAAGCCTCACCGGCTTCTTTTGGCAATTCCCCAAAACTTCCCAACCTCCAAAACACTCTCTACACTCTGAAAATGTGTGGGTTGTGTTTGGGTACAAATCTCCTCTCAAGGTATGACAATGAGAGAGGGATGGAGAAGAGGCTACAATGATTTCTCACTAAGGATGAGTAGCTCTCTCTCAAAAAGATGGGTGTGTGTGTTGTAGAAAACCTATCTAGGGTTTTTCTCTCTGAATGGCCTCTCTTTACATTTGTGGGTAATGAAAGTATATATAGTATGGGTGAAGGGTATGAAAGTCTCACTTAAAAATCCTTCAGGCCGAATGTTTCGCGACTGTCTTGCAGGAAGGCCTTACCTGCGAGACACTCGCGAAAACGACAGCTTGGCACGACTCTTCAACTTCCAGTCATGAGCTCCTCACGTGCTATTTCGCGACTTAGCTTCTTGTGAGCTTCTCGCGAAATTCACTGATTCTTCATTTAAGCTTGAGTCTTCACCAACTTAATACTAAACCCAATACAATAAAATCTCACAAAATACAAGGAACAAAATTAAAACAATTACAACACTTTTTGTCATGGAATAAAGCCAACATAAAATATAGTTGTAAATCACAACTTTACAATCTCCCCATTTAGCTATTCCGTGACAAAACACCCTATAACAGACTCTAGACTTGAACGTGAGTTTGGGAACAATGGCAAAACTCACTCACACCTAAATCTAGAAGCTGTGTAGCACTTGGAACATATATACCTGTAGCCTGAAACACTTGCACAAAACACATTAGACCCTCAAGGTAAATCAAGTGATAAAAGGACAAGTATAATGTAACAAATAAAATGCGAACAAGTAAACATCATGTGAAACATGTAAGCAACTTGACCATACACCAAAACAGTCATATATAAATGACTATAATGATCATATAGCAAAGCAAATGATCATCCGAACATGCAACCAATAAATGCATGTCCAACACACGACCAATGCAGAATATACGAAGTATATGCACCTAGGAACAAAATCCTACTAGGGTACAAGTGTGAAGTACTCAAGACATATTAGCAATATCTAAAAGTACAAAGAAAATGCTACAAAATCATTGAGATAGTCACAAAGCATAGATACAAAACATAACTCAAAGCACCATAAAACAACGAGAAAACAAGCATAAAGTAAAACAAGGTTTTCTTAAAAAATAATGTCTTCTCCCCCTTGGTATATGCATCTCCCCTATGGCTTTCTCCCCCTACAAATGTGCACGAGGTAGAATTACTCCCTCTAAGAGTGTGCACATGAGTCATATAGAAATGATAATACAAACTGGTATACTCTCCGGTATACTCTCTCCCTTTTTGTCACGAATAGACAAATCAATCAAGAGGAAGAAGGGAAAAAAAGATATGAACAAGGGTAAAATATGATGCATGAGGGGTGCAAAATGAATGAGAAAATGAAGCTCAAACGAAAGACAAAAAAAATGCTACAAAGCATAAAGTAGACATGACATGCTAAGGATGATGGAACATGATATGGACCTAGGCATGATATAAACACAAGACCATGTTATATGTGCTAAGAAGTCTAAAAAGACTTAACTTGCATGAGTGAATGTGAAAACATGTCAAGTGATCAAGTGTGTGCAGCAAAGGTGCATCTAGTGTGCATGTGAGATGCATGACCAATGCATGAATAAGCACTCACGGGGCAAAGTGTATAAAACACACCACCAATGATCAAAACATGATAAACATGAATAATTATGGTGATCCCCAAAGTTTGGTACTCATCGGAGTCCAAAACAACGAGAAAATGTCATTTAGGCATTTTATCAAATACTTAGAGTGCACACACTACACATGTATGTTAAACAATGCAAGAACATATGAAAATTTTGCCTAAATACACGTTATTTTTGCCACAAGGGGCCAACAACCAAAGCAAATCATCATTTAAAACAAAGCCCAATCAAAAAAATTGACAAAAATTAAGTTTTCCAACTCCCATTTGAAAAAATCCCAACTATGAACATAAAACCCCCAAAAACATAATTTAAGGATCAAAATCAATGAAAAGAGTTAAAGATTATCTTAGAGATGTTAATGGAATGAAAAACACTTGAATTTAGTTGGGTTTTGATGTAGAAACATTAAAACAGGGGTTTTGGAGAGGATGAGAAACGTTTAAAACAAATGACCCACGAAATGCCCTTTAAAAAGCTAATCTGGAAATTTTTGCGAGAAGCTGACTCGCGAAAGTACTCGCGAAATTTTCGCGGGTAAGCTTTACTCACGAGCTACTCACGAAACTCTCTGTCCAAAGCTGAAAAAAAAAATTTTAAATTGGACCATTTAACTCCCAGTTGAGCTTACACATGAAATGGGTCACAAAAACACCCAGAAAACATGTTTTTCACACAAAAACAACTTGAAAAACTTTGAAAAACATGGGTGATACAAATCACTTCCAAAAGCAAACAAAAAGAACAAAAATCTTTTTGGTTTGATCCATATAAGGTTGAGCACACACACATCACATTTGAACATGTACAATTACACAAATGAAATAGATATTCATTGAACATTAAACTTGTGTGTTGTGTGTGTGAATCAAGTGTGGAATAGTCCTTAGATCAAAGTAAAGCTTCAATGATTAATTCAATCAAGTCATACACAACTAGTACTAAATCAAGTGGTCTATCTCAATTATAGAAATGAGCATATATGACCTCCCAGAAGAGAATGATTACAAAACTCAGAAGTTTTTCATTTGGCTTCTGCATAAATCATAACATTTAATCCTTTTTGGATAATACATCTCTTTTTGAGATCGATGCTTGAAATTTTTGATATTTCAACATTGAGAGATAGCCTTTGGCTTTTTTTTTTTTTTTTTAGCACCATACATTTCAATACAAGAGTCGCTTTCCCTTTTTCCTAGTCAAATACTAGTGTATGCGACAGGCTTTTGCAGCTCATAATCTCTTTTTCATTTTGAGATTTACATTTGGTGAGCTCTAATGCAAAAACATAAAAATAAAGTGGGAAGAGATATAGGCACAAGTCTATGCAAGTATCAAGACCATCAAGACTATTGACCAATTATTTATGACAAGCTTGAACATCGATTTACAACAATCACATATAGTTTTCCTACAAAGATAAATGTGCATACATAATAAGCTAAGCTCGTAAATGCACTACGCCATTAGTACGAAGGTACTAGGCCAAACTCACATGAAAAATGTACTCAAACATATACGATCAAACTTTTTGAATGTTTCACTTTTTATGTGGTTTTGGATTTTTACACACATAAAACAAAGACATAAAAGTAAGATCAAAAACAAAAACAAAACAATGCATATAAAGAGATGCATGATGCACAAATGCATGACAATAAAGCATCTAATGCATGAAGGGTCCTACAAAGATCGAAAGAATTAGATCAAGGACCAAAAGAGCATAAGCTCAACCATAGGAACCCTTCCCCATCCAAATGGAATGATTGTTTGGAATGAGTGTCTCATGAGAAGTGAGACGAGGGTTGGAAGAATAAGAACCAGAGATGCACATAGACAAAGAGTTAAGAGCATTAAACACTTTCTTTAACAATATGCTATTTTCACTCAAATCCGATTTACCATTTTTAGCACAACTTCCAAACAGCTCAAGTTTCTCTTTTCTTTTTATTCTTTTAAGAACTTGAAACTTAGAGTAATATGGTCTAAGATGACCAAAGGCACCACAATGGTGACAAAAAATGTGTTTAGGTCCACTAGGCTTTATAGGGAGGGATCTAGCACCATGGTTTTGTTCTTTCTTCAACATGGAGCATTGAGGTCTTATGTGACCGATCACACCACAATGGTGGCAAGTAGGAACAAACTTAGATCCACTCAATTCCCTAGGATGGAACCTAAATAGAGGCTTAGGCTTAAGAGCCTTTCTCTCCACTTTTTGATTTCTTTTGTGTGGAGGAATGTACACCGATTTGTCCTTTGAGGTAGAACACACAATAGGCACAAAATCGGGTACCACAACATGATTGCAACAGATATTCTCATTATTTTTATGAACAGGTTCAGCAATCAAACACTTGGTATGCATCTTAAAAGATTCATTTTCACATTTAAGATCATCAACTAGTTTGTTAGACAAAATAAGTTTAGCATCCAAGTCCATATTCAGACATTTAAACTCTTTCAGCCTTTTAATAGAATTTTTAGCAAGCTTCTTATATTTTTCAACCAATTTATTGGATTCATTGAGCTTAGCAATCAAATCATCATTTTCACAACAAAACTTGCTCAAATTCTTATGAAACTTCTTAGCTTCTTTCTTCAAGAGTTTGTCAACAACACCCATGGATTCAAGTAACATGTCATCACAATTATGAGGATTAACACTCATAGAGGCATTTTCACAAACACATGGCATGTTACAATCAACAATATCCATAAAAGCATACAAAGCATTATCCATGGCAAAACACACAAAGAGTCAAGGATCACACTTAGGTAATGAAACCAAAACAAGTGTACCCGCTCTGATACCAATTGAAAGCTCGAAAATGTGTTGAAAACACAAGAGCTGTTTAGACCCCCAATTAAAATTACGACTAGATTGCTTTTACTCTAACTTATCTAAGTACGGAAACAAGAGTAAATGATGCGCAATAAACCGATACTACTCTAGTGCATAAACATGAACAACAAAAATTAAAAGTAAAGCACAAGAGTAAGGGAAGAGAGAATGCAAACACAAGATAACATGCCGATATGTTATCGAAGAGAAAACCGAAGAACTCGGCAAAAAACCTCTCCACCGCCCTCCAAGCGATAATCGATCCACTAGATACTTAGTTGGGATACATGGGTTAGCAAGAGACCCTCCAAGCCTAATCTACCCGATGTACCTAAGCCCTCCAAGCTCCTACTCCAACAAGGCTTCTCGGAACCGTGTCTTGTCTAACTTTCCGGATCCCGCAATATGCCCGATTGCATCCGTCAATGATCCACTAAAGAATGTAGTTGGGATACATGAATAGCAAAAGACCCTCAAAGCCTAATCCATCCTATGTACCTAAGCCCTCCAAGCTCCTACTCCAACGAGGTTACGCCAAACCTTTGTCTTCTCTAGCTTATCGGATCCCGCTATAGCCCATAGCATCAACCAAGCCTCACCGGCTTCTTTTGGCAATTCCCCAAAGCTTTCCAAGCTCCAAAACACTCTCTACACTCTGAAAATGTGTGAGTTGTGTTTGGATACAAATCTCCTCTCAAGGTATGACAATGGGAGAGGGATGGAAAAGAGACTACAATGATTTCTCACTAAGGATGAGTAACTCTATCTCAAAAAGATGGGTGTGTGTGTTGTAGAAAACCTATCTAGGGTTTTTCTCTTTGAATGACATCTCTTTACATTTGTGGGTAATGAGGGTATATATAGTATGGGTGAAGGGTATGAAAGTCTCACTTAAAAATCCTCCAGGCCGAATGTTTCGCGACTGTCTTGCGGGAAGGCCTTACTCGCGAGACACTCGCAAAACCGACAGCTTGGCACAACTCTTTAGCTTCCAGTCATGAGCTCCTCACCAACTTAATACTAAACCTAATACAATAAAATCCCACAAAATACAAGGAACAAAATTAAAACAATTACAACACTTTTTGTCATGGAATAAAGCCAACATAAAACATAGTTGTAAATCACAATTTTATACACCAGTTACTCAAATTCTAAATTCCAAATAATACATCTCTTAATGTTTTAAGGTACACAACTTTCATTAGATCTTAAAATACACCATACTACAAATCTAAACATCAAATTGCTAATTTAGGATCTATACATATAAAACTAAAACCAGCTCCTTCCAAACTCAACTAAGGCTCTCTCTGCTTCAAAATAAAACCTGTTGACTGAAATATAATAGGGTGAGCTGCGAAACCCAGTAAAGGTAAGGTACATGAGAATTTAATAAGGATGCATGTAAATCAAATCAGATAGGAGAACATCTTTTCATGCATAGTATTTTATACTATTCATAATAATTACTTATACGCTCTTCGTAGGAAAATAATTGTTCTCCTTTTTCTTATCGAAATAATATTACCAAAACCTTTCGTGTTGAACTTCTTTCGTTTCTTATAAAGTCACCAAATATAATATTGATTATTTAAAATCAATATATGTGCAATCTCATTACAAAATAATCATTTTAACTTAAATCAGATAATTAGTAACTTTGTCTTAAACTAGAAGCATCTTAAAGAATAACAAAACCTTTCTTCTTAAACTTCTTCTCGTAATATATTATAATTTTCATAGTCATAAAACTTAACGTTTCATAAAGAATAAATATCTTATAACCTTTTAACATAAACTTGTACTTTCATCAGAAGTTTTATCTTTAAAGCGTAACAAAACTTCAAAAACTCTTATCTTTAAAGAACGGCTTTTCTTTTCATCATAAACTTCTTTTTATGAGAGCTTTTAACTTTTCATAATGCATTTAAACAAAATCATTCTCTCATGATTAATAACATAATATAGTTGTTCATAAATAATTTATTGGTTAGTCCATATCTGATAAGTCTGTACTTATTTGGGAGACTTCTAGTACCACAGTGCTAGGCATCCAGCATTCCTCACAATGCCAGGTATTCCCGGGATCACATCATAATACATATCTTTCAACCATGGGGGTAGGTTGACTTCCTCCACAAGTTGGCCGTAACCAACAAGGGTGGGTACAGCAGAGCCAGTCCCACTTAATGGCCAATCATATAACATTTTTCATGGAAAGCCAGTAATTAACCCCTACTAAAAGAGTTTAGATCACCAGAGGACATAACCCGAAAATCTTTCATACTTATACATCATACTGAAATTTCTTATTTTGCATAACATTTCATAATAATAGCATTTCCATTCTTTTCTTTAAACATCATGTTCGTGGAAATTAGTAATGGCATTTGTGGGGCCGTAGAACACAAATATATATATATATATATATATTCACCTTTCGTACTAGGCCTAAGGCCCATGCTAAGGCCCATAATCGTATATGAAGAGGGCAGTGGTGACTATTGCAACCTAGGAAACCATGCCGAGGACAATTCTGTCCTCGGCTAGCCAATGCCGAGGTAGAAGAGAGAAGATTTTGTTGACAGAGACAATCTTCCAAAGTACCCCAATGAGGAAAATAAGGGCAGCTAGAAAGCGCACTGGAGCATGACAGTAGGGCAATTTCAAGAAAAGCTATTGCCTCCACATTAAATGCTCTCCCATCTAACACTCTGGTCGCATTAATGTGGAAGTGACCTGAACAGTGGCTCTTTAGACTCACAACTACCACCTAAGAGCTTTGGAAGGAGGTTGATGTGACAAAAACCGACAAACAGCAGATCAAACCTGCACGTGTATGGTTGAGATGAAGAAGGAAACTAGTATATAAGGAGGAAGGAGCTCTGGGAAAGGGGATCGGGATTTTTACCAGAAAGAACACTATAGCAATTTGAATTGACTTTGTAACCATTTTCACTATCACTTGAGAAATCATAAGTTGAAACTTCTTGAACTAGTGCCGAGGACCGCATTACTTGCTCAGAGTTATATTTGTGTTACTTACTCATTAGTTAAATCATCGTCAACTGTTGTTACACTGATTAAAGTCTAGTTTGGGTTCAATCCCTTGAAGGATTGGATCAAACCCGGCTGGGTTGACTGATTGGAAGATAGATTGGAAATATTGCACAAAGGCCTCCCCGATCTTCTGTTCATCCTTAACAACTTCCCCACTGTCAAGGGTCAGTTTGGAGATGAAATTTCTTCGATTTCTCTGGTTTGCACGACTGTGGAAATAGGCTGTGTTTAGATCCCCCGCTTTCAGCTAATTCACCCTTGATCTTTGCTGCCATAGACATTCTTCCTTGACCATCAAATCATGCACCTCAGCCCTCAAACTTCTCACCTAAAAATGGTTGGATCCGTTCATGGAGTTTGCTTCTGCCTGCTTTAGCAATTTTTTCTTTTGTTGCAGCATGCGACGGATGTTGCCGAATGAATGTTTACTCCAAGACTGAAGGGATAATCGGCATGCCTCTAAATTTTTTGCCACTCTGCCAATCGGATTTTCAATTGCATGGTCCTCCCATGAGTTTTTTATCACCGTTTCACACCCTTCATCCCTCATCCAGACCGCTTCAAACCTAAAAGGTTTCCTTTTCCTGTAAAACTGGGCATTTTCATCGTCAGTACAAATCCATAATGGGCTATGATCCGAGAGCGAACCAGAGATGTAATGAACTTTGGTTGATGGGAACATTTGAATCCATGGGTTGGTTGCTACTCCTCTGTCCAATCTAATCCAAGTCACTGTACCATCAAACTGGTTGTTGCACCATGTGAACGGAGAGCCAACAAAACCCAAGTCCTGGAATCCACAGAAGTCAAGAGCTTCTCTAAAGTCAATCATTTGTCTCTCCCGACACATTGCACCACCCAGTTTCTCTTATGCTCTGACAATCTCATTGAAGTCCCCCGCACAAAACCAAGGGAGATCCATTTTGAGGCTTAAATGTTTTAGTAGTGCCCAGGAGTGTTCCCGGTTGGCCGTTACAGGGTTTTCGTAGAATCCCGTAAACTGCCAGGCGTCATCCACTCCTGGGTTCACCACTGCATCAATGTAAGTTGGGGTTGCATCCATCACGTGTAGATTGATGTCTCTGCTCAAAAACAGTACGAGGCCACCACCTGTATTGAGTCTAGAGACTATGTGGACATTGTCTAGCTGCAGTTTTACCTTTAAATTCTTCACGTAGTTGTCTTTTGATTTTGTTTCCATGAGAAAAACAATTGTGGGAGCGTATTTTTTCACCATCTTGGTGAGTTCCTGAACTGCACATGGTCATCCCAAACCACGGCAGTTCCAGCTTATGGTGTTCATTGGTGTCGGCGGGGCTGCTTGGCAGCCACCACTGTTGGGTAAGCTTCTGGGGATTCCTTATAGGGCATTGAGATTTTTTTTGTGGGATGGCTACCTTCTTCAGACTCATCACTTCTTTTGTGTTTTCTCTCAATCATGAGCACGTCACTTGGGCTGCTTTGTTTGTCACGTGGAATTCTGGCCCACGTTGTTTTGGTTGGCAAAGGATTGGGTTGGCTTTGTGTGTTATTGGTGGGCTGATGAGTGGTGCACGGCCCAATGTGGTAGGGGTGTGTTGGGGTTGGCTTTGTGTGGTGATGGTGGGCTGATGAGTGGTGCACGGCCCAATAGTGGTAGGAGTGTGTTGGGTTAGAACTTTGGGCTTTAAGTCCAGATTGGTCTCGGATTCAGTGTGTGTGGGGTTTAAGACTTTCTCTCTGTCATCAATGTTGGCATTTATGCTGGATTTTTTAACGGTTGCTTCCTCAGTGCCAGAAATGCAGCCGTTAGGGGCATTGAATGTGTGATTCTCTTGCCAATCAGCACTGGATTGATGAGCAATTATGACCTCATTTATTGTCATGGTAGTGACAGTTGTTGGGATTGTCGCCGGGGTTGGTGGAAGATCACGTGGCTGGGATGTTGGTGGTTGGGTGTTTGGGACGGTGGGTGTTTGTGGTGGAGGTTTTTGTTATTTGGGTGTCTCGGTCTGGTTCCAGGTACAGTAATGGAGGTTTTTCTGGTAGTGAGGTCTATCTCTGCTCTCATCCAATCCCCAAAATTCTGGTCTGACTTTTTCAGTGAACCTTTGCTTCTCAGCCAGCGTTCACAATTTCTATCATCATGGGAGACCAATCCGCACCAGTAACAGAAGTTTGGGAGGCGCTCGTATTTCAAAATTGTGCACCCAATGACAGACCCCTCGAACCATACCTTGCGTACCCTGTTCAAAGGTTTAGTAATATCAATTCGAACTCGAACTCGTAAATAGTTTCCCTTACCTCCTTCGCTTTCTGAATCGATCATGAGTAATGGTGTGCCCAATGAGCTTCCAATGGCATCCCGAGTTTCTTGGTTTAAACATTGGACTGGTAGTTCATGGATTTGGATCTAGAATGATGTAAACTGGAAGGCGAGTGATGATATGGGCACATTTGCAGTCACTTTCTCAAAGACCACAAGGTGTTTGTCGTATGTCCAAGACTCATGTTCAAGTACCCTGTCTAAATCACATTCATCTTCAAAGTTAAAAAACAGGATGTTGTTGCCTATATCTTTAATTTGAACATCCTTTTTCGATCTCCAAAGTGGCCTGAATGTACGAGCCACTGATTCCACATTGACGACTCGTTTTGTCAAGAATTTTGCAGCAAGAGTAAAGGAGTCAGGCTCCGCTTTGGGCATGCTATTCCAGTTTCTTCTTAGTCTAATAGAGAGAGTTTTTTCCATAATCCTTTAAGGGATTCCATGTTGGTAAGTTGTACAGGTAGTGAGGTGTGTAATGATTGTGTTTTGGATGGTGATTTGGGACGCCCTACTAGTGACAGGACACTAGAGGGAAACGGGATACCTGTACGGGGACAAGGACAGAAAAGCTCCACTGGGGTTAAAGGAATAGATTCGTCCTAGAACCTTAGAGAGCGACTATCAATACCTACCCCTAATGGCCATAATGAGCAAGACTTAGGTACAATACTTATGTGCTGTTTCTTCGGTTCCCCTTTTAAGATTCTGCCATGTGGCTTTTTTCTCATGGATGGAAGTGTATTTTTTAAGTTAATTAGCCACATGGCAGAATCTTAAAAGAGGGACCTAAGAAACAATACCTAAGGTACTGTACATAAATTTTGTCCTCATATAATTCCTGCTTCAATTGAGTAGTGAATATAACATTTTGGGATATCATTTGTATGGTGTCCTGCACCATTTAATACCTTGATTTAGTCTACTAATTACTTATAGATTAAGTTAATTAAGAGTTAAGTCCTGAAGAAAATTAAGTGCATTTAAAAAAAAAAAAAAAAGTTACCACCATGTATCTTTGGCATGATGGTCACTTTACAAGTATAGGTGCTTGTGGAGTGTGTGGGGCAAGAGTTAAGGTTCAAGTCCCGTCACTAACCATATGTGTTCATAAAATCTATGAATAATATTGATTTCACATAAATTAAAAAAAAAAAAAAAAGGATAAAAGAAGAATTTCCTCTTCTTGATGAAATGAGAATACTATATTGCACAAGTAAATTTGTCATACTCATACCTTACCTTTTTCTAAAAACCAATATTCAACAAGTACTGCAACGTGCACATGATTGATTTATTCATGCATCACCTTAGCCATTAATTGTAACAATGTCAAGACTTCGTTTTTGCACTTTACGAGTTCGACTAATTTCTTTGATTCGAAAGTGTTTTTGAATGTGTTCCAAAGTAATATCCACTGTGTCACGTGTGATAATTTCTTCCTATAGTTCAGGGACGGACCCAAGATTTCAAGTTAGGGGGGCAAAGTATAAGTAAAAAAAAACTTCAAATAAGCATCCATATAGTTAGTGGCGAAACCAAAAATACTTTATAGGAGGCCAAGCCAAAGATAATAAAAGTTTTTAACTTAAAAAAATCATGACAAAAAAAAAAAAACTTTATTTTACAAAATTAATAAACAAGTCTATAAGAATGAGTGAATGGCTTAATTTAATTGCTCAAGCAAATACTATTATTATAGAAACACTATTATAAATTAAAATATAGGGAAATTCTTCTTTTACATTGTGCTGTTATAATATAAATTTATATTGTATACAAAAAAAGTGGCAAATATTATATATATTTGCAAAACATATACAATATTTACCATTTCTTTACAAATATGTACAATATATATTACTTTTTGTATGTCTATCATGTAAGTTTACATTGAAATTGCAATGTAGACATAAAAATTACATTGAATATAAAGCAATCTAATGATCACTCACAAGTTAACAATATAGCTACTAGTCCTCTACAGTACTCTACACAATGATCTTATTTTGTTTGATTGAACTACACGTATCAACATATCAATCTATATTCATCAATGAAAAATATCAATCAATAAAATAATAATATAATTAACAATCCTATTTTATATTACTATTTTATGAGTTACTATAGTTTTCCATCACTTAACTAAAACAAAGAGCAGCTGAGTCTTAAACTCAAAGTGAACATGTTTGAATATACAAACAGAGAGAGGGGTTCAAAGAGAGATAAATACAGTAGTGGAGACGTAGAGGGCCTGAAGGCTAGATTTGCGCCGATTGTCCCTAGTTGGCTGGTCAGATCTTCAACTTGATGGAGCTCTTTGCAGCAAGCGGCGATGGGGGAAGGATATGGGGTTGTTTGTTTGATTTATATATATATATATATATATATTTATATAAAGATGATTTTTTTTTCCTATTTTTATTAGGAGAGTCTTGATTTACTTAGATAGATTTGAATGATGAGGTACTTGAGACCATAATTTTTTCGGACTCTATGCGGAAACTAGCCTTAGTTCATGCTGCATGCCATTATTTGTGCTACATTATCCATTGAAGGTAACGACTAAAAAGTCGTGTTCCCCACATTCCTACACAATCAATCATAGAAAGACAACACGTTCATGATGAAATAATGTCTCAACTTAGGACTAGTGAAAAAAGCTATGATGTAATACGCATGGGTCCACAAGCTTTTCATGGTTTGTGTGACATTTTGCGAAGAGACGGTGATCTTCAAGCCACACAACGTGCCACGGTTGAAGAGCAAGTTGCCAAGTTTCTTCACATTCTATCACATAATGTGAAGAACCGTACAATTTCCTTCTTTTTTTGTTGTTCCAGTGAGACCATTAGTTGCCATTTTCATAATGTGTTATGATCAATAATTATGTTAGAGGATCAGTTTCTTCGACAACTTGATGGAACCCAAGTTCCACTTGAAATACTACAGAGTAGTAGGTTCAACCCATATTTTAAGGTAAATATATCATGTTTATATTTTATATTTGATAGTAGTCTAGTATAAATATATTTTAAGATAAATGTCTTTGAGAGATATTGTTAATTTCAGGATTGTATTGGGGCACTTGATGGAACACATGTTCGTGTCAAAGTGTCGAATGAGGATGCACCAAGATATCGGGGTAGGAAGGGTTACCAAACACAAAATGTGTTGGCGGCATGCTTATTTGATTTGAAATTCACGTATGTATTACTAGGTTGGGAAGGAACTGCTTCAGATTCAAGAATAATAAAGAGCGCTTTAACTAGAAACGATAATTTGAAAATCCCACAAGGTAAATTTAATTCAAATATGTATTAGGATGTATTCTTTATAATTAAAAAAATTATAGTATATAATTAACCATTGTTAGTGTTTATTAGGTAAATATTATCTTGTTGATGCGGGATACATGAATAGAAGTCGTCTGATTGCACCTTATAGCGGAATGTGATATCATTTAAAAGAGTACTCTGCTCGTCCTCTTGAAAATGCTAAAGAATTGTTTAATTTGCGACATGCGCCATTGCGCAATGCTATTGAAAGGGCATTTGGTGTACTGAAAAAGAGATTTCCTATCATAGCAAGTACAATAGAGCCTAGTTATTGTGTTGACACACAAAATGAAATCATTTTATTATGTTGCATACTTCATAATTATTTAATGGGTGTCGATCCTGATGAAAGTCTTATTGCTGAAGTTGATGAAGAGGTTTTACATTCTCATTGTGAACGTGTGGTCCCTACTCCTAGAGAAGATGATAAGCATGCTAGACAATGAGATATTATAAGAGATTCTATAGCATTAGCCATGTGGCAAAACTATGTCCAAATGTGATAGCTTTTGGGTTTATTGTTGTCATGTTGTTTAAGACTATGTTATGTTTCAATTACTTAGACCTAAATGTTATGCAAATTTCTCTTTTCATTTTGATATTGCTCTCTATCTTTTGATAATTAATATTAATATCTAAACAATATTTTATATGTGTTTTTTGTCTTATTAATTATAGCATGGGTAAGATATAAAAGAAGAATGGTGGAGATCCAAGCAAAGAAGTACAATGGAGTAGTGTTATGGATGATGCTTTAATGGATTTTTTTTTACATCAAGTGATCATCGGTGGTAAAGTTAATGGAACTTTTACCTTTAAGGCATATGATGACATAGTGAAAGAGTTGGTTGAAAAATTTCACATGGAGATTAATAAGGATAAGGTGAAAAATCGACAAAAGACATTGAAGAAGAATTTTCATGAATGCTATGACATATTTATAGATGGATTGAGTGGTTCTGGATGGAATGATTCTTTAAATATATAGACAGTTGAACTAGAAGTTTGGGAGCCACTTATAGCAGTAAATTACCATTTTTTGTGAGTTTAATTTTGAATTACATAATTATATCTGTAATATAACCATTTTTCTTGGTTTGTAACAGTCTAAACCTGCGGCCAAGAAGTGGATGACAACACCTATGCCCAACTACTCTAAGATGACACAACTTTGGGCTAAAGATAGAGCAAAAGGTGATCATGCTGAAACTGCAAAGGAGAGACGTGCTAGGTATGCTGCATCGACCACTATTGATGAGATTGATAATTTGGTATCTCAAAATGAAGTTTCTTTGGAGAACTTTGAAGTCGAAGATGATCAGAGGTCACCATAAATTAATGTTGTATGTTCTCGAGCGTCATCACAAGATGCAATGTCTTCTAAAAGCAAGAAAAGAAGACTGGCAGAAGATGACGAACTTGGGAATGTAATTTCCCAGTCATTTGATAATGTATCAATGGAAATTGATAGGGTGACTGAGGTTATGGCAAAGTGTTTTTCAAAGTCATATGGAGAAGAAGTTCATGCAGCGTTGGGCGTATTGGACTTGGATCCAATATCAAAGACTGAGACCTACATGTTCTTTGGTTGCCCAGATCATGAGTGCAAATGTGTTCTATTGACACTGATGTCTAAGCCTAAAAATTAAAAAGTGTGGGATTTCTTGGCCAACTTTAGATTTGCTTTATTTTGTTATTTTGTTTTGTTTTGGCAAGACTCATTATAGTTAAAAAAAAAAAAAAAGATATTTGTTTGTATTTTTTAGACAATGTTTATTTTGTTGAAAATAAATATGTGATGCGTGAATTTCTTTACAACATAGAAATATACATAACTTAATTTTTAGCTACAATAAATTTTTTTCCCCCTAAACTAGAATCATTATTTATGTTCTTTAAAATGAGGGGTATAATAGTAATGTTATTATAAAATAATTTCTTTTCATTCCATTCATTCCAATGTCACTTCCAAACAATATTACTTACATTCCATTCAATTCCATTCCTTTATTTTAAAACATCCAAACAAGATTTTTTAATTCAAAATCATTCATTTCCCTACTAAATTCATTCTATTCCATTCCTTTAATGACTATTCCATTCCATTTCATTCCCTTATGAACTCTCAAACGGAGTGTAAGAGTCCTGAATGAAAAGATTTGGATTTATTTTTTCTATTTATCCTTTTGTGATTGTTTGAATTTATTAAAATTATTTTGTTGCTTATTTTGGTGGAGCTATGGGTCAACAAATCAATGAATGGCCAAATTTCATTTTTGATTCTGGGTTCTTTATATCAAAATGGGTAAATTACAAAGTTAGTCCCTATATTTTACACCATATCTTAATTTTGGTCCCTAACCTTTCACTTGTGTCAATTTAGTCCTTAATATTTCCAATGACGTGTCAATTTAGTCTTTTCTATTATCCCTTGGATGAAAAAAGCTGATGTGTCAAACGGAATAATAAAAAAATATTTTTCATGCCATATCAATTACCCCACATCAATTTTTTTAAAGAAAAACCCACTTCAAATGTTCACATGTGAGATTTGTAATCTTGATTCTTGACTCACGTGAGAGTTGGGGGGGGGGGGGGGAGAGAGAGAGAGAGAGAGAGAGAGAGAGAGAAGAAAGGGAGGTGAATCTGATGAGAGATTGGAAGGATTTAGAATTTTCCCTAGACTGATTTGTACATGTGAACATCTGAAATGGTTTTATTTTATTTTTGTTTTTAAAATAATTTGAGTGGATTTTTTAAGCCAGCAATATCAACTTCAACTTAAAAAATCCAAAGCCCAACACATAACACCCAGAAGCTAAAAATGATCAAAAGGTTCAAAACCACGATCTTTCTCAGCTTTTTGAAATTGATAAGATTAAGATTGGAAATAAATGGGTTTGTTTGAAAGAAAGGAAAAAAATAAAAAAGCTCAAAAGAGACAAAGATCAGAGAAAGAGATAATAATGTGAGCGAGGTTGTGGAAGATGGTGTTATATAAGAAGAGAGATACAGAGAGAGAAAGCAAAACTAGGGGCCATTTGAAAGAGTTAAGTAAGTGCTTTTGGCGGGAAAGCGTTTTGGGAAAGTGAGAGTGAGAGTAAAGGTGATGGAGGAGAGGAAGATGAACCTGATGAGAGACAGGAATTTAGGGATTTAGAAATTTCCCTAATCTGATCTCATGTGTGAACATTTGCAATAGATTTTTTTTTTAATCTGACGTGGCAGTACAGTTGGCCGTTGATGTGATATAATTAATATATTTTTATTATTCCATTTGACACATCAGTTTTTTTCATCTAAGAGATAACAACATGGACTAAATTGACACGACACTAAAAAGGTTAGGGACCAAATTGAAACAATTGAAAGGTTAAGGACCAAATTGAGATATGGTGTAAAGGATAGGGACTAATTTTGTAATTTACCCTATCAAAATTTTCTCATTAGGTTGAAAGTGTGAATTTATTTGAGGTCTAAAGTCATTTTTTTCCAAAATTCTAGGGGGGCCAATAAGTATATCACTCTTAAATTTTAAGATAATTTATGTGAGAGTTATATGTATTTTTACTGGGTTATCCCCAAGTTTTGTCTTTACTTAAACATTGGATGTAGGGGTATTTTTTAACCACCAAAATGTTCATTCCAAACAGGAGAAACCCTTTAAATAGTAGTAGTATAGTCTATGGTTATTAATATCCCTATCTGGATCTTAGGATATTAAAATACTAAGATCCTACATCCCTAAAATGTTATGGATCTCACTAGGATCTCTAATAAAGTGAAATTTGTGTGAGATTTCAATCCAGATCTTATAGAATTCCGATCCCATAGAGATACTAAAGATCTTGTGCTATAAAGGAAAATTTAATTTTTTTTGTGTGTGCTTATTTTAGGCCTCCAAATGGAGTTCAAAGACCCCAAACTAATAAAAAATGTAATAAACAGATCAGCCCAGTAGCCCTAACCAAAATTGATTGAAAAAAAAAGTAAAAAATAAAAGCCTAACGCTCACGTCAGTCGCCAGTCGTCACTTTAACCTAATAAATAAAATCACAAAAAACAAAAAAAGAAGAGAAGAGACTAGACTACTAGAGAATGGAAGGCGAGTGTGAAAAGCTAAGAAATCCGAGGGTGATGCCACTATGAGAGAGACCATTAACTACAAAGGTGATTTTTTTTTTTAATAATTTAATTCAGCTAATAATGACTAGAATGATGTTTATAATGATCAACCGTACTTTGAGAAACACATCCAAGATAGCCAAACCTTTGGTCTTGATGATTGAGTGTCATTATGGTGTTATTTGAAATATTTTTATTTGTGTGGGACAATAGGTATTGACAGATTCTTAAATACGTTGGTTTCCAACTTTCCAAAAAAAAAAAAAAAACAAAAATGTTGGTTAAGTGAATTACGAATCCCTGATGGTGTCAGACATGAAACAAGGGGTATGAAGCGTTAAAAAAAAATCTCAAACCTATTTAATCAAACACATAGTTATATAGTTAGAGCATTAGAATTGCAACCCCTAAATTGCTATTTTTTACCATCAAACCAACAAAAACAAGCATTATCCCAATTTCTATTTATAAAAATTTTTGCAACTTAGCTACAGTAAGATGGTACTTTTAGAAGATACTGTAGCAAGTTGTAAAATCGTTTTTATTATATTTCATTACTTCTCCTCTCTCTCTCTCTCTCTCTCTTCCAAGTCTCTCTTTTCTCAGCTCAGACTCCATCCCTCTCTCTGTAATCTTAGCCTCTCTCTCCCCACTCTCTTTGTCTCGGTCTCTCTCGAATCGACATGGAGACAACGGTTTATGGTGGAGGCATGGAGATCGGCTTCTGTGGTGAAGGCGTGGACATCATGGAACCATGGTGGAGCTGTGGTTGTGGCTGGGTAATTGTGGTTTTGTTCTTAGGTCACGGTGGTTGCAGTGATAATGGGTTTGCTGGGCTTTGTTCTTGGTTGGGTTAGTGGTGGTTGTAGCGGAAACAATGGGTTTTGGTGTGGTAGTTTGTGGTCAAGCCAAGGAGGTCGTGGGTTGTGGTCAAGGTGGCGTTTGTGGTGGAAGTTGGGGGTTGTGGTTCGTGGTTGTGGTTGGGCCATGGTGGTTTTGTTCTTGGCATGGTGGTTGCGTTTTGTTCTTAGGTCGTGGTGGTTGATGTGATGGTGGGTTTGCTGCTTTGATCCTGGTTGGGTTGGTGGTGGTTGTGGTGGTTAAACAATGGGTTTTGGTGTGGTGGTGCCTCATATTGTTGGTGGTGGTGTGGTTGAGAGAGAGGGAGAGAGAGAGAGAGACAGAGACAGAGAGGCAGTGACAGAAATTAGAGAGAAGAGAGATAGATAGTTTTATATTATTTAATTGTATAATTTATATTATTTTAATGTGTTATATGTTAAAATAAAATTTGAGATGTTGGGTGTATTGTAAAATGATATTGTATAATAGATAAAATAGCTTTTTACATGGTAAAATAGAAACTTTTATGCAATTCCGGATGCTAATGCTCTTATAGACTTATAGTTTAATATATTTTACTTTATTAAATCCTAAAATTAAATAAAAACAAAACAACAACAACAACAACAACAATAATATTGGGTCCATTGTTGAGGTCCAAAAAATCACAATGTTATACCAAGGCCCAAAACAAAGCAAAGGATTGAAACCTAGGAAAAATAAAGCATTTAGGCTTCCAATAAGAAAGAAGAGAGGTCCAAACCCATTAAGGGTCCATAAAGAGGAACCTAAATCCATGAATGGGCAAGTCTCAGGCCCCATAAAATAAAGGAAGGAAAAAAGCCCAGCATAGCCCTTAAAGGTCAGAAAATCGCTGGGGAGCCCGGGAAAATAACTGGGCCAGGATACCTGGGGATTCCCAGGAGCCAGGGATCCTTGGGACATGCAGCAAAGCTAGGTTGGGATTAAGACAGTTTAGAGTGTGTACCAAGAAACACAAGGAAATAGAATAGATATGTCTCTATCAGCCACTCAATGATGCAGAAAGGGGGTCAGAAGGCTTAAGAACCAACAACCCATGAGTAAAGGCCTAGTACCTCGGGGAACCCAGGAAGAAGAACCATAAGGGAATGTGGCTGGGGATCTTTCAGCCTGGCAGGAAGGAATCAACTCACTTGGTAAAAATGATAAAGGGAAAAGCAACCAAAAGTTGGGTCTGAAAAGGTGGAATCTAGAAGCCTTAAAAGAAGAAAGACCAAAGGTCAGCCCTTTAAGACACCCCAGTACGGGAAGGTTAGCTGGGGTCTTTCGAAGATGAAATCTCAAAAAAGGGAAATAATAAAGAATAAGGAAGGGACCAGCCACTAATGTTGCTGACACAACATTGGTTCTGGTACCCAGAAGAACAAATAGAGGGAATCAGTGGTACCCCGGAAACCCTAGGATGGCACTATAAAAGGGGAAGCAACCAACAGTGAAAGACATTCAACAATAGTGAATTAGAGTAAAAATCATTAAGAAAACTCTGTTAGAATTCAAAAAAAAAAAAAAAAAAAAAAAAAAAAGAGAAAAAGGAGGGAAATATTGTTCGGTATCCTCAAATAGCCACTAGAGAACACACTTAGATTCAAAGAGATTCAAACTTTGCAAGTCTTAGAGGCCTGAAGAGCCATCTAAGTCTGTGATTTTGAACTTATTTGGACCTTGTAACCCGTCCTAGTGAGCATAGTGTATTACACAATCAAGAAAGTAATAAAATATTTTGCATTATTTTAAGATCCCTAATGCTTTATTTTATGTTCCTTCTTGATCAATTTCGTTCCTTTGCTATTCCTTGCTGTTCAGTGCATATATTTCTTGTCTGTTAGCATGTATGACTGATTAAAGTCTAGTTCTTCTACCCACTCTCTACAAATTTATTGTTTTGGGCTTATTGGGCTTGAACTCACTCATCCCTTAGGAATAGTGCGTAAACCCAGTCCCTACAGCATCAATATGCTTAAATCATATACATAAGGTTTCGAAAGCTCACGAACATATCTTTGTCAGAATAATGATTATATGTCATATCTCTAATCAAAAACCTTTTAATGCATAATATACTTTAAAATAATTTCATGACTTACCAAATACCCATATAACTTATCCCTTACCTGAAAGCAGAGGAACCGAAAGCCTACGGTCGAAGGAGCTTAGACTTGGGGAACTGGTAACACCTAAACCAAATATCAAAGCTTATCACTATCCATTACTCCTTATCATAACCTTACACATTCATCTCAACACCTATCTCTTATAATCAATGAAATCCTAATCCCACCTCAACGAAGTTTCCACAAACATATAATGCACACATCAACAAATGATGTACCAAACTAAGAAAAAATCAACATTCTCATATTAATATCATATCTCTAGAAGAGCCAACCTCATTTCAAAAGGTGCTTTGAAATTAGAGCAATAATGCATGTATAAACATAAACTCTTTTAAGCATGCCATATAACCATATACACTCACATGGCAACATACAACGCATTGAACAAGATAGCTTTATAAAAACAACAGTCGAATGGTTTAGAACCCCTCCTTTGAGTACTAAACCTTGAACTAAGTTATACAAAATTTAGTTATGATCCAAACATACCAAATGATGAGCATAATAAATTATAGCTCAAATTATTCATCCTAACTTTAGAATTAAATCCTCAAAGTTAGGCATGTCCCTTACTGTTCACTGTTTTATTCCAGCAGCATATGCCTCATTTGTAAAATAAAAATGGGCTATCTAAACACGTCAAATCTTCATGAAAATTTACAGAGCAACTCCTCTGGATGTCTATTAAATACCGTATCAATTTCAGGGTCAAATAATAAAGTCATGATTTATTAAAAATCATACAAGACAACATGCTCAAATCTGTCCTGACAGAATTTCATGCAACTTAGAAATTAAACCATTATTTTTATATTGATCCAAATGCTGTGAGACCACTTCCATAACAACCACATGTGTCTTAGATTTCATAGGAAATATCCCTAGCATCCAAATTCACTATATACAATTTAATACATAATTTACCATGCATAAACACAGAATCTGTCACAGTGACAGCTTTGCAATATCTTCTTGTAAATTCACAAACAATTATCAAATGATGGTATTTTCATAGGGGGATTTTTATGCATTCATTAGACATGTTAGAAAACATTTATATACAGTCATTTAACCATTTAGATGAAAATTAAATACCACACAAATCCCAGCAGTAACATCAAAAGTACTCATCCTAACTTTTTCTTACTTCCTTAATCATATAAAATCATTAATTAGGAAAAACCCTAATCTACCTTCAAAAAATCACCAACACAATTTCAAAGCTTCTTAAAACACTATATATATATATATATATATATATATATAGACTTACAAGTTTCCTAATTTCACAAACCACAAATACCAATACTAAAGATTCCATGAAGAACTAGACCCTTACCAAATTTCTGGTTCCAAGAAGAAATAGAATCACTCTTGCATGGAAGGATTTCTCCTTTCCTAGTGGCTGGACCCGAAAGTATGAGAGGTAGAGAGCTTGAGAGAATTTTCTTTCTTTTGGTTTAGGACCCGTGGGAATGAAAGGGAGAGAAGAGTTGAGAGAATTTTCTTTCTTTTGGTGTGTGAACCCTTGGACTCGAGAGCTTCTAGCTCTTTCCTTAAGAGAAAAGAGAGCAAAATGAGGTGAGAATTTCAGATTTGTGTGTGGACCCGTGGAAAAATGAGAGCATGAGAGTTTCATGGAAATTCTAGTTACATTGAAAAGTCAAAGAAGAGATAAGATGAAGACTTATCTTTCTTTTGATATATGGATCCGTGGATTTGAGGGAGGGAGAGAGAGCTTTTTGAGTCTTCTCTTTTCTTTGAGAAAGCCAAAGAAGAGATGAGGTGGAGTTTGTTCATTGCATGGTACTTTGGCATGATGTGTTGGATTTCCATTGGTTGCATGTGTAAGTGAAATTACAACTATAATATCTCATGCATCATACATAGTTAAAACACCAACAACTATATATGTGTATATATATATATATATATATATATATATATATATATATATCTCATAACTTAACCACTTAATATAGTTTTGCACATACTAAGTATATATTTATAATACAAATATCCATTTCAATTATTTATAATCTTTACAATTCTCAGTCAATGGCATTATAAAATAATATGCTTATTAAATACTCTTATATTAATTTTAAAAAGTAAGTGACTCAAAATAATAATTAATCACTTGAACACAAGTTAACTATAAAATTGGGTCGGCGTGTTACACACACAGAGAGAGAGAGAGAGGGCCTTTTTTGTATAGGAAAAATATGCATAGAATGGAAGAGATCGAGTGGCAAATTTATAATAAGATGATGAGAATAAGAAGAGCCAAAATAAGGAAGATAAAAGGGTAAAATAATATTTAAATTTAAAACCGCCTAAGAGGAATATATGTAGACAACACTTTTGTATTGATTTTCCATTGATTTATTATTTAGTTATAACATCAAAATTAAAGTAAATGAATATGTAAAGTTAAAACCGCCTAAAATGAATTTGTAAAGTCAATATATTTATGTAGGGTATGGGTCTGAGCACTTCGACTATTGGAAAAGTGGATTCAGGCCTAACTAGCCTAATACAATAGATTTGTAGAGAATGAGTTTAAGAACTAGGCCTTAGTGCGGATAGCAACGAATAAGCATGGTTAAGGGAAGACTAAGTAGTAAGAAATTGGGCTTTAAGTGTGAAAATCTGTCCTGGAGACTGGTCTGAGGAGGTATCTATTCTTATTATTTCCTCAATGCTTGGATACAGAGGTTACACAGATGATACAGGTTGCTACAGTATTTTCTACTTCTAATCTCCGATCCTCTTTCTGGAGGAGTTCTTTACATTATATACCCTCATTCGGTCGATCTTGGCCCTCCATTTATTGATCGTGCAGGTCACTACTTGAGTGCTTGTCCCATCAGCCGCCACCCCAAACCTTCTGTGAGTTGCAGCAACTAAAGCAACACTGTTCAGGGGTCATTTCCTCATTAATGCGGTCAGAACGTTAGTTGTGGGCATTTAATGTGGAGGTGACAGCTTCTCCTGGAATTGCTCCTCCTCTAGGCTCCCATGGCTGACCCGCTGTACTTGTCTTTTTCTTGGGATGCTCTACGAGACTGCCCTTGATGGCGTGCTGTTCTTCCCTTCTATGATCTCGGTTCGCCGAGGACATGATTGTCCTCGGCTATGCTTCTTGGTAGTTAGGACTTCCTTCATTCGTCCTTGGGCATTTCTTCCTCCACGGCATGGGCCTTGGGCTTAGTATAAAGTGGGTCGGAGTGGCCAAATTCTTTGACCCCACAATAGCCCCTCAAAATCCTGCTGTCCGGATCCTCAGACGGAGAGGAGGGTTTTGATGCCCTCGGGCCTTTATCGTGGCTTGTCAAATCTTGTCCTTCGTCAGTGCCAGAGCATTTTCACTTGTCCAAGGCACGTTCCTGACGCTTCGGTATACGGAGCGCGCCCTCATTAAATTCCAGCGGCTCAGTGTTCCCCACGTTCAACGGTGTGATGGTAATCTAATGGTGAAGGGTTTTCTGTTTTTGCGAGCGGGAATTTTCCCGCTTATACCTTCTGCACCACTATAAATAGCTTCTCAAGTCAATTCCTTTTTCTACTTTCAACGTTTACGCAGTCCCAGAACTCATACACTGAACCTGCCTTTCTTTCTTTTGTCTCCCCGTGCGTCTGCAAATATTAGAAATTTGTCCGAGGACCCTCCCTCGAACTTGTAAGTCTTCTTAAACCCTTTTTGGCTTTCATTTTAAACTTATTAATTTTTCTTCAAAACCTCTTAGGAAAATGGGTAAGTTCAAGTGTTCAGTTGAGTCCGAGGAGGATATAAGAAGTTTTAGGGTTAAGTATAGGATCCCTCCAACAGCAGGCATGAGGTACGCTGCTCAGGGGGAGTGGTTTGATGATAAGAAAACTGGAGAGGTGGTCATTCCCATGATTGCCTTCATAGAGGGAGGGATGACCATTCCCATGGGTACCATCACTAGGAACTACCTTAGGTTTTTTAGGTTATCTCCCACACAGTGCTCCCCAAACATGTTCCGGGTTCTAGGAAGTATAGAGGTTTTGAACGATAGAATTAACCTAAACTTGACCCATCACGATGTGAATTGGGTATACAATCTTCACCATTTGAAGGGGCAGGGATATTACCTCAAGTCTAGGTATCCCGAAGTAAGGCTGATCCAGTGCCTTCCTACTTCAAACAAAAATCTAAAGGAGGATTTCCTGATCTTTTCGGGGGCATGGCACGATGGCCTACCATGTCCGACTGAGGAGGGAGAACCAGGTGGGGGAATAGCCATAGATCTCGGATTTTGGTTTACATTTCTTTTTCGCGTCTACATGTCCTTGTTTCTAATGAAACCCCATTCTATTTCAATGAATCTGCAGATAAGTGCACTACCAAACCCAGACTCAACTTAGTTAACAAGGTGAGCTTAGACAGGATCCTGCAAGCCGAGGTGTATGTGAACGAGACTGACGGTCAACTCCGAGCAGCTCATTTGATCCTTGGATATACTCCCCTCTCACTCGCCTTCCAAGCCCCCAAGTGCGTAATCAGGGCTCGCGACCGTCGACTCCGCCGTATCAGTGTTGCCTACCTAGGGTTCGTTGTTCCCGAGGGTATCTCGCTCCCTAAAGATACTTCTCACCCCCAACCACTTTTTTTGGTTGCCCCTTTGGTAGGGACATCCTCATCCCAACCCGTTCCTCAAGAAGAGGAGGAAGGAAAAGGAGGAGAGGAAGAAGAAGAAGAAGAAGAAGAAGATTTCGTGGATTTAACAGATTCCTTCGACGAGTTCGAAGTATTCAACCGGCCACTATCTCCCGAGGACTTACCAGAAGAAATGGGTATCCAAAGAAAGCCCCAAAAAAGTCTGTTGGAGCTGATAGAGGACCAACCAGGAAGAGGTGTACCTGGGAAACCTGTTCAACCCAAGCTTCCTCTTCCTTCCTCGAAGTCTCCTCCCCTTGCATCTCAGCCACCTCAGCCGACGAGACTTGAACCTGCTGATCCAAAAAGGAGAAGGGAGCAGACAGGGAAGGATGTGATTAAGGCTAGGAGGCTCCGCCCGACTCGTGAAGATGAGGCCCAACGAGCTGCGAAGTAGCAAAAGGTCATCCATGCACCACAACAAGGCTTAGAGAGAGTAGACATTCAGCCTCCAGAGCCGCGAGCCTGGCTCCCAGTGCCCATGCACGGCGGGGAGCCCCTGAGGGATGATGCATCACTCAAGGACTCTAACGGGGGCATTGGATGCCATGTTGCCTCGTTCGTGGAGGAGGCCTTGCTGCTCCCAAGGGACATGACCGACCTGCGGAGTATGAGGAAGAATGAAGTCTTCCTCAATTGTAAAAGATATCTGGGCATGGTATACTGTTAAACCATCTTCTCTCCTTACTTATACTTATTTCTTACGGACATATACTGTTTGTTGGCTATGATACTAATCCCTTTCTTTTAGGCGGTCCAAGCCACTTTCAAGCTTGAGAAAATTACAAATAACTGTTACCAACAATTGGAGGATGAGAGGAAAAGGCGGACAACAGCTGTTCAAACGTTAACCCTTGCTGAAAATAACAATGCCGAGTTGAAGAAAAAGTTGGCCAACGAAGAACATGCTCGCCGTAGTGCTGACTCGGCCTTGGAGGGTGTACAGAGACAAGCCGAGGACCAGAGGAAGCGTCTACGCGAGACAACTGACCAATTGAAGGTTTCAAAGGAAGAGACAACAGCCCTCAAGGCGCAGCTGAAGGACGCCCAAAGGCTTAAGGATCAGGCCGAAAAGGCAAAGGCTGAGGCGGAGAAGGCAAAGGACACGGCTGAGAAGGAAAGGGACGAGACTGAACAGCTTGGCTACGATGTTGGCATAGCTGAGACCGAAGATGCCCTACGGGCAGAGGTCCCCGCCGTATGTCGAGCTTACTGTGCTCAAACCTGGGAAGAAGCCCTCAACCGAGCTGGGGTGGAGGCTACTTCTGAGTTGAGAAGGCCAGAAAACGTCTTCTTCTCTCCAGCCATACGAGCCCCAGACTTTTCTTCCAACCAAAAGGAAGTAGCTATTGCAACTGCCAAGCCAGTCGAGGAAGCCCAAATTCAGAATCCTCCACCTCCCAGTCAACAGGAGCAAGCCAAAGAGCCTGAAGTTCCACAAGGTACCTCCTCGGACAAGGCCACAAAAGTGCCTAAGGGTGGGGCAGCTTCTCAAAATTTTGAGCAAGCTTTAGCCTTAACTACCTTGCCCGTTGGAGGAGCTTCTAAAGAAAAAGACGAGGGGGCTCCCCCTAAAGCAGCTGACAAAGCCCCCAAGGCCAAGCTCTAGATAAATTTGAAGCCGTAGTTCTTTTACTTTTACAGAATAGTTAAAGTTAATGTAATGAGGGATTTCAAGTACAAGTTCGGTTAAGATGTGTACTTTGCTTTACTTTAAATTGATATAAGTTATTATTACTTTACCGTTTATTTGTGTGTTTCTCATCTTGACTGATATAAGGGAAGGTACAGTTTTCTACATCTTAACTAAAAATCCAAGTAGATTATGATTGCCAACTCGCAGCATTATCAAGGTATACTTATAACCTATCAATTCTTAATAAGCTTCCAAGTCTGAGGCATTACTTAGGCATTTAAATAACAGGCAAGTCCTGAGTACCTTAAAACACTTTAAGTGATGCTCATGTAATTTACTTTAACTTAGAAATTGGATCATAATGCGATTCAAAGGGTATTAATTTCCAATAAGCTTGTAGTCCGAGGACCATGCAAGACCTTGGTTCTGTCTAGTACTTAGGCCTTTCTGGAAGTAACTAGTTTCCCCATAGGTTTGAGTCCGAGGACCATCTGACATAACTTAGTTTCTGTTAATACTTAGATCTTCATTAAAGTAGTTAGTTTCCCCATAGGTTTGAGTCCAAGGACCATGCAAGACCTTGGTTCTGTCTAACACTTTAGATTTTCTGGAAGTAGCTAGTTTCCCCGTAGGTTTGAGTCCGAGGACCATACAAGACCTTGGTTCTGTCTAATACTTAGATCTTTATTGAAGTAGTTAGTTTCCCCATAGGTTTGAGTCCGAGGACCATGTAAGACCTTGGTTCTGTCTAGTACTTAGATCTTCATTGAAGTAGTTAGTTTCCCCATAGGTTTGAGTCCGAGGACCATGCAAGACTTTGGTTCTGTCTAACATTTTAGATTTTTTGGAAGTAGCTAGTTTTCCCATAGGTTTGAGTCCGAGGACCATGCAAGACCTTGGTTCTGTCTAGTACTTAGATCTTCATTAAAGTAGTTAGTTTCCCCATAGGTTTGAGTCCGAGGACCATGCAAGACCTTGGTTCTGTCTAACATTTTAGATTTTCATTGAAGTAGTCAGTTTCCCTATAGGTTTGAGTTAGAGGACCATGCAAGACCTTAGTTCTGTCTAACACTTTAGATTTTCTGGAAGTAACTAGTTTCCCCATAGGTCTGAGTCCGAGGACTATGCAAGACCTTGGTTCTGTCTAGTACTTGAGAAGTTGTCATGGAGGTCCGAGGACCCGGCAGACCTTGGTTCTGCCAGTGCGTGTTAATTTCCCCAAAGCATTGAGTCCGAGGACCATGCAAGACCTTGGTTCTGTCTAACACTTAGAAAGTTGCCAGTGCGTGTTAATTTTCCCAAAGCAGGGGGTCCGAGGACCCGGCATAACTAAGGTTCTGTTTAACCGCTTCAAAAGATTAAAAGATATCAATGTATTCCTTCCAGAATGGAAGTTTTCACAGGGAGATTGTGCCAACCGGTTTTCCATCCATGCCCTGATTCTCAGCTTCTTTCTCCTGTGGAAATTCAGCGAACCGAGCTACTAGACCCACGAGAACTAGCCCCTTGACAGAGGTACGGGGCATATACTTTATGTCATAATCCCCTAGAACTGTGCCCCATTTAGCAATCCTCCCCGCATAATCAGTACTTCAAAGTGCAGACCTGAGCGGAAGCTGAGTTATAACAACAACTCTGTGTGTTCTTGGAAATTATGAGGAGGCTTTCGTGTAGCATGCACCACCGCCAAAATGGTCTTCTCCAGGGACTCTTACTGACGGGGGCTTGATCCTACCATGATTAACTGTTGCACTCACTAACACACAAGCTCTCTCCACAGACAGCGTCAATTGTAGGGTCTGGGTCTGAGCACTTCGATTATTGGAAAAGTGGATTCAGGCCCAATTAGCCCAATACAATAGATTTGTAGAGAATGGGTTTAAGAACTAGGCCTTAGTGAGGATAGCAACGAATAAGCATGGTTAGAGGAAGACTAAGTAGTAAGAAACTGGGCTTTAAGTGTGAAAATTTGTCCTGGAGACTGGTCCGAGGAGGTATCTGTTCTTATTATTTCCTCAATGTTTGGATACAGAGGTTACACAGATGATACAGGTTGCTACAGTGTTTTCTACTTCCAATATCCGATCCTCTTTCTGGAGGAGTTCTTTACATTATATACCCTCCTTCAGTCGATCTTGGCCCTCAATTTGTTGATTGTGCAGGTCACTACTTGAGCGCTTGTCCCATCAACCATCGCCCCAAACCTTCTGTGAGTTGCAGCAACTAAAGCAACACTGTTCAGGGGTCATTTCCTCATTAATGCGGCCAGAACGTTAGTTGTGGTCATTTAATGTGAAGGTGACAGCTTCTCCTGGAATTGCTCCTCCTCCAGGCTCCCATAGCTGACCTGCTGTACTTGTCTTTTTCTTGGGACGCTCTACGAGACTGCCCTTGATGGCGTGCTGTTCTTCCCTTCTATGATCTCGGTTCGCCGAGGACATGATTGTCCTCGGCTATGCTTCTTGGTAGTTAGGACTTCCTTCATTCGTCCTTGGGCATTTCTTCCTCTTTGGCATGGGCCTTGGGCTTAGTATAAAGTGAGTCGGGGTGGCCAAATTCTTTGACCCCACAATTTATATAGTTAATATTGTAAAAAAAATTAAATTTAAAAAATAAATATGAAAAAGACTAATGATGTGGCGGATGAGGTGGCTCAAGAGGAGCGTAGTAACAATAATTGCTACGTTTTAGCTTTTAGATATATATAAATATAGATGTTGAATGCTTTTAATGAATAATGTTTATTATGGACCTAATTTGTAGGAAAATCATATTATAATATATCTTATTGCGTGATGTTGTTTGGTTTTAGTTTATTTGGAAAACAACAAGATGGTGAGGAATGGTTCGTGCAGTTGAAGAAGATAGTCTACACAAATTAATTTTGTGCGGTTTCCATTCACTGTTTTTAAAATTTTTTCTCTGACAAATTAGAAACAAATTGTTATTTCTTTGTCATGTGATGTTCCTTTGTGTGATTGTTTTTAAGTGTTAACAAATATTTTATATTGGTTTTTGTCTTCCTCATCTCATTAGTGTTTTCATTTAAATTTTTAAGAAAATAAATTCATTCTTGTATTAAAAAAATTATTTACTTATTATATATTCATTATTCACATTTTTGGTTTAATTTATGACAACGTTTACACAATTTTTTATTTCAAAAATTTTACTCTACCTTTTTTTCCCCATTTGGACTTGTACTCTAGCGTGTTTTTATTTTTATTTTTTTATTTAAGGAAAAAGAGTTATGATTATCGTGTATAAGGCTGCAACCAACACTTCTGTTTAGGATTGGCCACCTACTTCTATTGTGTGGCTTGAAAGCCTTACTACAAATTCTAAATTTAATTATGCATTCTTGCAATTTTGTGCACAACAATATTTCCAAATTTTATTTTTCTGTTGTTTAATAAGGATCTTGAACCATACTAAAGTTCACCCCCCCCCCCCAAATTCTTTCTTCTCATCACTTATTTCAACGTTTGTTTTAATGTCACATAAGAGGTGTTGAAGTAAATCACTTTGCTTTTGAATCGTAATTCTGTTGAGTTTTATTAATTTTTGAGATATGTTTACAGTGTTTTAGATTGTAGGAAGAAAAAAAAAAGAGTTTGAGAATGTTAGTTTAAAACTAAAAGAATAATTTTCAATTTCTAATATGCTTTTTAACAATGTACAAAGTGTTATAAATAGTTGTTATTAAGGCTGTGTTTGTTTTGGGCGAAAAACTTATACGAAAAATAGTTTACACCCGACAAGGTGTTTGGGTGGACTGAAAAATACGATCAAACTGAGAGTGTAAATTGTTTTACACTTTTATTTTACCTTCAACCATTTTACACCTCACTCCAACCATCCAAACAGAGAGAGAGAGAGAAGGAAGCTCCAGTCGAGACACTGTCAAGTGTATTTGTCAGATTATACATATTTTCTGGTGACCATTTTACATGCAAACCAAACACTAGAAACCATTTTCCGGCATATTTTCCAAAACACAACCAAACAACTAAAAATATTTTCCTTTCCAAAAAAATATTTTCACCTGAAAAAATTTTACACTCGGAAAACATTTTACATCAAGCCAAACACAACCTAAGAAATTAAAATTTTCCTGGACTTACCTTTTGCATTCTTGAGAAAGAGTGTACTGTTTTTATTTTGGTAAGATAAAATTTGTTTACCATTTTTTATAATACTTTGCTCAGCATTGCACATGTTAGTAACTAGTTATTATTAATAATAATAGTCAGGTACTTAAAGAGGTTTGGATACCCTTGTTTCTCAATAAAAATAACAATACAAATAAACATAAATAACAATAAAAGTAAAAAATCAACATAATATTAAAACTAATAATGATGATAATGATGATGATGATGATGATGATACTTCTTGATTGTGATTTTGGTTTTAAAGCAATACCCTTAACCTCAAGTCTTCATTGTTTAATTATTTTTACCAATAATTATAGGTAGCTAGGTGTGCATTGGAATATGGATAATTAATTATTCCTTCGTCATGCGTTTTCATCTTTAATAATTTGTACTCGAAATGGGAATGTGCTTGGCAATGGCAAATTGAATGGACTAGTTGATATCAATTTTGGTTGCATTTGTATTTGAGAAATAAGTACCATGTATAAGTACAATTAAAAAGGAGATTTCCAAGCATTAATTTCCGAGAAAGTTTTCTAAATTTGATGGTTATTTTTAAAAACAAGATGATTTTTAAGGGACTATTTTGTAAATCAAGTAAAATTATTGAAATTTAAAAAGATATAGCAAATATTGCAATCCCAACTGAAATTTAATCTACTAACGTTCTCCATTTTTTCAACTATCTAATTCAATTTCTTTTTCTTTCACAAAATATTAGAAAACTTAATTCTTTTTCTTTTTCATAAAATATTAGAAAACCAAATTCAAATATTTTAAGAGAAAACTCATACGGTTATTATCTCTATTTTTTTAAACAGAAAACTTATACAATTATAACAACTATTACATAGGTTTATCTATAAAAAATTTATTAAAAAAAAAAAAACTATTGGATAGGATAATTCCCATCCATCTTCCATGATTCCATCCACAACACACACAAAACCGACCCACTTTTTTTTTTTTTTCAAATTCAAAGTTAAAGAAGTACAATTTTGTGGAGAAACAGAACTACATTTTAAAAATCTAGGCAAATAAAAAAATGACTTTCTAAAAATTAGCACACACTATTAAAAAGAATTACCTGTTGACAAACGCAATGGAATTATGGCAAAAGCTAAGAACAATAGAAGACACATTCCGTGCAAAATAAAACTAACCTCTGGAAATCTGGCACTCATTTGCAAAATCGTAAGTGCTAGAAGAAGCAATTCAATGTAGCTACGATGGCGCAATGTTCTTAATAGAATTGTTTCCTTGCTGTCCTGTTATTATACAGAATTTGCTTTTTAGAAAAAAAATGAATGACGTGGAACAGATTGTAGCTAGTAGGTAAACGACATAATAATCTTCTCCTGTCCCTTTTTGAAAATTGCAATTTACGCGTATATGATTATGGAGGCACTTAGGGATTCTAAGCCTTTTATTAGGGTTCTAACAAAAAATGCTTTGATTCAAGATAATTGCTAATGGCTAGCTATCATCATCTACTAACACCCCGCACCCACTAACAATCTCAGATTCAATTTCCATCTCAATGGGACTAGTTCCTTTTGATTTGAGGCCTTCCAAAAGGATTGATGAAATACCTTGGTATCTGCAAGCTTCACCTTTTTCAGTTTCCTTGACATGAAGGTTGCTAAGAGGTGGGTAGTGACTCTGGGAAGCCATCCTATTAGTAATATTAATGAGACTAATGCATCTCCATAAATGCCCCCCTCATAAACCTCCACCCTTGCAATTTTTATTACCTTTCTTGGAATTAAGTTTTTTTTTTTCTTTTTTTTTTTTGGAATTAAGTTGAATTCTTTTCTTCTACTTACACCTAGAAAAATCTAGTTGACCAAAATATTTTCGTTGAGATAAGGATTTTACTTATGGTTAGATTTGTTGTTTTGAATGATATATATCACTAATGAGTGCTTTTTAGGGGGCATTGTGATACCAATAACAATACACATAAACATGAACAAAATAACAACAACAATAAAAATCAACATAACATAAAAACTAATGATCGCCCTAAACTTCCAATTGTTGGCTGGTGTATCTTAGATTGTTGAATGAAAATCTTAATTTGAGTTAAAAAAAGAAGAAGATTAAAACTAATGAAATGGTAATTGTTACTCATTGTCTTATTCTCCTAATTAATTACGTGGTCACCAAAATCACAAGTGATTCAGTGAACACTTCTCTCTCCTTAGTCCTCACACAAATACATGTGTAGAGACAAGCTATAATGCTACTACCCATGTCCTAACATAATGCTACTACCTATGTCCTAACTATTACACATTTTCTTATAGATAATTCAATTGTTATTATAAGTTGGGGATTTAAACCTTGGTTGTTCTTATAGAAGAGAAAGGCTAAGCCACTGAACTAAAAGACTTTTGGCATATTATACACACCTTTTATATATTACTTTTTTTTATACTAAATAAATATACTCCTTGGTAAATAAGAAAGTATATTCCTTATATTAAATTTTTTTTATTACTATCACTCCTATAGGTCGGTTTATAAGATTTGTGAAACAAATATATTACTTTTCCATTTGGGTAGAGAAATATCTTACTATTCCTACTACAATTTGGAACAACTATTCGTAAGCCAATTAATATTTTGAATTTTATACATCGGTCCTAGAATAATATGTTTCTTAATTGCCTTTTGATTTTGCTTTAATTTGGTGAAAGATACATATCTATGATTTTGCGTTTGATGAATGTGTAGTAGATCATTAATATACTTTTCTGTTTTTGTTCTTTGGTTACCTTGCAGATTTTTCTTTTTGCGTTGAAAATACATTGTCCAGAATAAATACAATCTTTTCTTTAAAATTGGTGTCTTGCTTGTAATCCGGATCCCTGTGTACCATGAAATTGCTGCACTATCTTTTGGACTAATACCATGATATGTATAGAAAGGCCAATGTAGTAAATCCCGTAAATTTTCAATTCGTAACTTTTAGGTTCTAACTCTATTAGCCAATTACAAAAAACTCTTTACTGTTTCACTCCTCATCCTCGTCGGTGTTTGTTAAAATGTCCTATGGGATTATTTTAGGGCTCACATTCAACTTAACTAGCTTCCTAAAAAAAAAAAAAAAAAAACTTAACTTCTTCTTCTTCTTCTTCTTCTTCTTCTTCTTTTTTTTTTTTTTTTTTTTTTTTGAGAAAATAACTTCTTGTTTGTTCCAACATTGATTTATACAAATTATTCATCACACAAATGTGGCCATTGAATTTTTTTTTTTTTTTTTTTTGAGATACTAGACTTATTGTTATAAAGGGAAACATTATAAATCTACTCTATGCAACACTATAAAATTAAGATTAAAAGGAAGATAAAAAAATAATAATTAATAAGAAAAGAAAAGACATTAAAATAAATAAAATAATTTTTTTTTTTTTTTACTTGCAGACAAATTTTAGGCCATCTTTAACACCATACTTTGCAGTGTGGTTTGGCCAAAACTATAATCGCACTGTATCTTAATTTTGCGATCATATGTGTAATGCAGTGTGGTTCGATTTTGTATACATGACTAATTTTTAATTTATTATTAATAATTGTACAATGTGAGATTTGGTCGGTTTTGGGATGGTATATTTTTCAAGATGTCAAGACTAATTTTTAATTTACTATTAATAATTATGACAATATGATAGTAAGTTTTTTTTTTTTTTTTTTTTTTTTTTTTTTTTTAATATAACTTGTGTAACAAAAAAAGTAACACAAATATATACAAGAATCTTCTCAAAAAAAAAATATATATATATATATATACACTATTTATTTGTGGCACTTTTAGTTTACCGTCAATATATCCCTAATATATATATATACACACACACTATTTTTTTTTTCTTGTATATATATATATATATATATATATATATAACTTTTGAACTTTTGATTTTGTGATAGTGAAAATTAGGGATGGCCATGGGTAGGGTATGGGATTGGGTATACCCATACCCTACCCAAAAAGTTTGCCCATGGATACCCTAATATCAATACCCATTAGTATCCATACCCAGATTTATTATCCATGGATATCCATACCCTACCCGAAACCCGAAACCCAATTAATATATTTTTTTTTAAATCCAAAAAATTTTAACTTAAAAACTAACCAATAGTTTTATCTTAAAAAATAAAAATCTAATCAATAAATTTGAAATCAGATGTATCTGTTTTTTTTTTTTTTTTTAGATAGAGATATAAATTTTATTAGATAAAAAATTTAAAAAATAAAATAAAGAAGCAGCACATGTTATTCACCAGACCTATTTCAGACAATCCTGAAATAAAGAAGCAGTACAACCCTGAAACAAATGCAGGGGGAACAAGGACCTGTTATGCAGAAAACAACAACTATGTAGAAAGAAAAAAAAAACCGTGGGCATACCAAACAGCAACAAAAATTACACAATCAAGTCACTGAGCAATATTTTCTTCTACCTCTTCAGTTGTTTATCAAGCAAATGCCAACTCCTAAAATAAATTTTACAAATCCCTTAACTTGAAGGTCCATGTATCAGTAATAAAAGTCTTCTAAACTCCATATGACATACTATCATCACAAACTACTACTATTTCTATGGTAGTGAAGATCAGCATGTACATTGCATCAATAATAAAGTTTAGTTTTTTTTTTTTTTTTTTAATACGGGTCGGGTTTGGATAATATCCATACCCTACCCGGTTAAGCTCTACCTATAAAGAACTGGATATTACCCAAAACATTTGGATTGAGTAGGGTTTGATATCCATTATCCAATGGGTATGGCCATTCCTAGTGAAAGTGTGAGATGGAGAATTGAATGATAGTTTGAACTTTTAATTTTGTATTTAACCAAAATGAAGTCTTTTTAACATAAAACTAAAATGTACTAACACTAAACTGGTCATTTACTACATATAATTTTAAATTATTAATATATATATCTAATATAAAATAAATAAATAAATAAGGGTGTAGTGCGGTGCAGTTTTCTTATCATAAACCGCATTCCACACCACATAATACGACGTGGTGTAATTATTTCATTTTGCGGGTAATTTTGGTTGGTTTGGATGCTATCGTGATCCGGTGAACACCTTGAGTGTAGTTGTAGACGAGTGGGGACTGAGTAATTAAACGAGAAAACGAAGGGTAGATTCGTCAAATGGGAATCCAAAACCCCATAGTAGTTGGAGCTCAGAGACAGACTTAAAATCAGCTTATTGAAAATTAAAAACCAAAAACCCTAATAACCCTTTTGTATCAGAGAGCGATCAAAATCTGAGAACAAAAAAATGGCGAGCTTCGCAGAAGCACCACCGGGAAATCCCAAGGCCGGCGAGAAAATCTTCAAGATCAAGTGCGCTCAATGCCACACCGTCGACAAAGGCGCTGGTCACAAACAAGGTCTCTCTCTCTTAGCATTTCTGAGTGTTTGCTCTGTGAGATCTAAGTTTGAGTTTCTCTCTGATTTGACCTTTTGATTCTGCAACTTATTTTATGGAATTTCTGTGTGTGTGTGTAAATTTTATCTGTAAAATTTTGGTGGTGTTGTTTCCTGAGTAAATTTTTGTTGATCTGAATTTAGTTTTTGTGTTAACCTTTTTCGCTTAATCCTTTCTCTTTTGCATCGATTTTTATTGGGTATGTCATATATATATGAATGTGTGGAGAATTCTATGATATTCACACTTTTTCACTGTGCATTCAATAGTTAACATGTTAAAAGTTATATATGGTTAACATAGAATAGATTAACGGTTAAAATTGGCTAGGAATGGTGCATACAAAATAAAAGTATGCTATATATATGTATGTTTATGTTTTGTTGAGAGTTTCCGAAATCTGGTGAATGTGTATGTGTGTGTGCAATTTCTTGAGAACTTGATGTCATTTGTTATATTACTGTTAAAAATTATTCCTGAAGTGTTGGGTTTTGTGGGGTTACCTTTGTTTGTTTACTGAGAAAGAAAGGATTTTTTTTTTAAAGAACAAATTTTTGGGTCATTGACTAGTAGTGGTTTAGAAACTGTTGATTTCTTATAGTATATACATAATGGGATAGAATAGTTTAGTGAAGTGACTAGGAGGTATAATTTGAATTGTCAAGAATAACAAATTTTATGGATTCATTCGTGGAAACACCAAATTGTGATGAAGTAATGGAAATCCATTATAAAATGTTCCAATTGTGGTGCAAAGTTTTGGTTGATGATTTGGGTGGAATTTATGCCATGGAAGTATATATTGTATTGCTGGATATGCAAGGGAATTGTTGGATTGTCAGAATATCTTTGTGTGTTTCCCTATTTCTCTCGGCTCCCCATTTTGGATGGGTAAGTTATGCATGCACCCACTGGGTTTTCAGCCCATGACCTCATGCTCCAACCATTCTTGTGGGAGGAGGAAATGCCATTTGAGACAGATCTCATTGGTTTCTTTGTGTATTTCCCTGTTCTAATTTTCTAAGGCTGTTATGTGTTTCAGCCAATGACCTCATGCTCCAAACTTTATTGTGGGAGGAGGAAATGGCATTCTAGGCAGAGCTCATTGGTTTCTTTGGCAATTGTCATTTGGTCTCATGAATACTTTGATATTTCATTGCAATGTGCCTATAATTTTGTACATGAAAGTGACATGTAGCTACAGTGCAAATTCTCTTGTTCTTTGTTTCAAGACAATAATCATTTGAGCAATACTTGTGCAGGACCTAATCTAAATGGTCTTTTCGGAAGGCAGTCTGGCACAACTCCTGGGTACTCCTATTCTGCTGCAAATAAGAACATGGCTGTGAATTGGGGAGAGAATACGTTGTATGACTACTTGCTTAACCCAAAGAAGGTATGTATGATTCAAGTTTTCCATTGATCGCATTGCTTGAAAAATGTTTTTAATAAAAGAACATATGCTATATACTTGTCACACTTGATTCTGCTATTTGGTCATGGCTCAAAATGGTGTTGCATATAAAATGCATGGTGTGTCTTGCTATTATGTCAGCAATTGCATTGTTGTATTTCATACAGTGTTTTAAGTATTTAGTAGAGTTTAACTGTTTCACAATATTCTTATCCCAATAAGTAATGGTTATACTTCATGAGTTCAAGTGGGTTTAACATGGGGGTGGTGCACATCCTCTGTTAATGCGAAACGTATATATTTCTGAATAAGATCTATTTTATGTGGTTTGACAGTTTAATATTATGAAATTTAGAGCAGTGTTTGGATGGTACTTTCATAATTATGTTTTCAGGAGGTAATGCATTATTGTAGTGTATTAACCCCTAACATTTTTGTTTCTACCTTTTGGTGATAAACTTCTACTGGAAATTGGGGTCTCCAGGGATTTTATTGCTCGTGAATTGTTGCTGATTTGATTATGTTTGATATGTGAACTAAAATTGATGAAATGGCTTGCTATTATGTCTTATGAGGAGTGTTTTGTGGGAGGGGAATGCTATAACTTTTGGGAGAATTTGATTCTTAATGATGAGAGTAAGGTCTTTATTTCTGAGATCTCTATTATATGAGATGAGGGTTTTCAGGGTTTCTGTGCTTTATCTACTTCAATTTTTTAGATCTTTGTAATTTTGAATCTCAGCTTTATTTTTATGTTTCTTTTTCACAGTTTTTTTTGTGTATCTTTTCGGTGCTAGGGTCTTTTTTTTATAAAGTAATAGAACTTTTTATCTCCAAAAACAAGAAAATTCATTACACTTGGGAGTGTACAAGATGGTCCTGTAAATTAGTATAATGAGAAATTCATACAATCTATGAAAAAAAAAAGTATTTTGAAGAGAAAGAACTATAAATGCATGCATTTAATCATACATGATACAACTATCAAGAGAGAGAGAGAGTTAAGATCCCTTCCAAGTAGTCCACACAAGTTACAATGGAACATGATGTAGGGAAAAAATGATGGGTTATTGATTATTTTAGTGAGCACGTAAGTGATTTGAGTTGATTAGAGTAACATACAGGTGGATAAGCACCTCTGCAAGAACACAGTTCCAAAAGAAGCTATCAAGGTTATTTCATTTACCAAAATCAACTAACTGTTTTACAAGTACAAGTAAAAGGCTATTTATACAACTGATTGATAGTAACAGCTAAGATCATTTAGAGATATGGCTAAATCTGATTGGTTAATCAGTAAATCCATTAACTGAGCACAGGTGGAATAACAGCCTTAAGCTTGCTGTTTGGACACAGGTCTAACCGAATCTGGAATCTCTAACTAAATGTCACAGCAGAAAACTCCAGCTCTCATATTCTCTCCAGTTGCTTCTACCTGACTTGGAAATGCATTAGGAACTTAGCTATCCATCTAATCTCAATCCTAGCTGGCTGCTGGAAATATTTGACTACACTAGGATAGAATACTGCACTGCTGACATGGCTGTCTCAGCTGCTACAGCTTGTAATGGCTGTTGTTTAGCTGCTGCTGCCCTGTACCAAAGTTGCAATGAGAAATAGTTGTTTGATGTTCCTGCATCAGTCTCCCCTTCTTAAGAAACACTTGGCCTCAAGTGTTCTTGGCTACCCTAGGATCATGATAGGCTGACAGATGCTGCACATTGAAGGTATTTGACATTGCCATGTGTGCAGGTAAGTCTACTTCGTAAGCATTGGGGTTGATCCTCTTCAAGATTTTGCACCCAATCTTTCTTGGTCTGAGATTGGAGTACTGCCCTTCTGGCCTCCTTTCTTTAGAAATGAACACCCATACTAGGTCACCAACATCAAAGACAACCTGCTTCCTGTGCTAAAGAGGAGGAATGCATTCAAGCACCTGTGTTCGTTTGATTTGTGAAAGAACTAGATGCTAATATAGAGGAGGAAGGAGGTGAAGTTAGAGTTTCAAGAGGGTGCTTAGGGTTCTTATCAATCAATAGCTTTCAAGATTGAGTTCTTTGTGATGGGAAGACCATGAATGTTTGGCATCTCTTACTTCTCAGTGGAAGACCATGTCAACATGATAGGCAAAAACTACTTATCAAAAAAAAAACATGATAGGCAAAAACCATCCATTGTAGAAGGTGTAGCGCACACATTATGTATAAGATGGTGCAGCCCTACTGTTTGCAATCAAAGAGGGAAAAGTAAACCCCAAGGCAACAGTCAAGATGAAGGTTGGTTCAGCTGTGTGGGACTTCACCGTGCAGAAGCAGCAGCCTTTGGTGTGCTGACATAGAAGCAAACTCATTATACAAGGCAACTGTATCATCCTAGAAGGCTAGAACTTCATACAAATCTTGTAGCAACCAAGAGCACTTGAGGTCAAATGCTTCTTAACAGGGAGAGCCCTGATGCAGGGCATTTCAAGTAGTTGCATTTGTAACCAATTAGTTAGTTAGTTAGAGATTACTTAAGCGTTGGCCAATAGGATCTAGACACTTGTCAAGCATCTAGAAGGCTGCCAATGCCAAACAACTAGTTTAAGTACCAGATTGTACTTACGTTGTGTTCAGTTTTTGAATACATTTACACAGATTAGCCTAGTGCTATTTTCAAGATATGGATTTCCCTTAAGAAGGTTTTGTCACACCTTATTTCTTGTTCTAAGCAACTCTCAATTCCCTTAAAATCCCCGCATCAGAACAGCAATCCAAATATATATTTTTTTTTTATAAGTAATAAAATTTTGATAAATTAAAGCAATCCAAATATTATGACTATTGTGTCAACCGAACTTGCCTTTCAAACAGCTCATAATCTATCTGACATCACACACTGTACTCTGAATAAAGAGAACACTAGGATCACAACTTTTCAGCCACCAGACAATGCAGAAGTAGATGATTAACTGTGTTACTGTGTACTAGGGTTACACCCTTTTTATTCTCTTTTGAATGAATCTTTATTAGTTATTCAAAAAAACGAATATATAAATGAAAAATGAGTACTTGACCTCTTATGAAATTTTCTTTGTGCAGTACATTCCTGGAACGAAGATGGTTTTTCCTGGTTTGAAGAAGCCACAAGATCGTGCAGACCTCATTTCTTATCTGAAGGAATCAACTGCGTGATCCTTTTAGTTAGGTTAGACTAATATTTTGTCAGAAGTTGAAGAGTTTGGCTGATGGAGCGAATTTGAAAAATTTTCATTGAAATAGTAGAAAACAGTGTCTATTTTAAATAAAACAAACCATCAGGGGTTTAGTGTATTTCTCTTGGAGAATAGGCTAAAACTCGAACAATTTTGTGCAAGACCCTTCTCATATGGCATTTCACCAAATATGGATGCTTTTTTTTGGGGGGGCTCTGATATATATACCGCTGTTTGGCATATTCTATGATAATCTTTGAAATCATTTCTTTTGGCTTCCATAGCCTCCGTTTGAATAGAGATGAAAAATTAAAATTATTTTACTATTCAGATTATTTTTGCTACTATTCATGGGCTTCATTGCACTTTTTGGTACTATTCATAAGCTCTACTGTACTATTTGAACTAACTTTTACTTTTATTTATAGTACTTTCAGCAATAAATTTTCAATTACAGCAAAATAAGCGATATTTAAACAGACCTTTAGTGTTAAAAAAAAAAAAAAAAAAGAGGCTTGAAAGGTTCTATTTGGATTGCAAGATGGATGAGGTGCAATTTTTCAACCCCAAAGAATAGAACTATTAGCTGGGCACCGGGACCATGCTGTGAAGGTCATTAGTTTGAATATCTCCATTCCCCTGCCCTTAGGTTATAAACTCATTTGTTTCTCAAAAAAAAAAAAAAAAAGTTATAAACTCATTTATAATAATAATAGTAATAAAAAAAAGGGCAATATGTGTGCTTACTTCTTTTTTTTTTTTTTGGAGGAACATGCTTACTTTGATCCTACTTTAGCACATTTTTATATGAATATTAAGTTTGGTGGGGTTTTCCCCACACACGCTTGAATTTTGCTGGGCAATATGTGCCGCTTGCTATATACCAATATGATAGATAAGTTTACCCCAAAAAAAAAAAAAAAAAAATTGATAGATGATTAGCTTGTGTGCGGTTTTTTCTCTCTCTAATAACTAATAACTAAGTAATTCACTAAACCCTTAAAAAAAAAAAAAAAAAAAAAAAAAAAAAAAAAGATAAATTCCATTAACATATCTTGAGGTTTGAGTTAATGCCAACCAGGTTCAAAACTAGTCAATTTGGTCCTTAAAACCAACTTAGTCCCTAAACAGTTTGTTATTTTTTCTCAACTATTTTAGGGATTAAATTTTCTTTTGGGACTAAATTGGTTAGTTTTGAAAAGTTTTAGATCTGGTTGGCATTAACCCAAACTTCAGGGGTGTGAATGGAATTTACTAAAAAAGAAAAAGTAATTAACTAAACAAGGGATGCTATTAGATACCCCAGGTGTATATAAAAAAATAAATAAATAAACAATAATGAAGAAAATTTTCGCTATTCACACAACAAAGAAAAGAACAAGAAGGAATTAATGAAAGTTCAAACAATCCAAGATCCCTAGAATTCATGAAAAGAACAACACGAATTGTTTTGCTACCAATCGAATTTGAATCTCTTCTGCAAAATTTGACAAAATAGAATTAATGGACTTGCCCTGGTGCAAGTCCGCCATATATCCTTTTTTTTAGTCTTGAGAATATCTTTTATGGGCTTTTTTAGTTATAACCTCTAAGGCCCATTACTCTAGCTTTGTAGTGATCAAATTCATATGGCCTGTGATTGGTTAGTTTAGGTCCAAATAAGTAGCTTGATTATTTTAATGGACTGACCAGTGAGTGCTAGTCTTTAGTCTTTAGTTTACTCACAAGTTCGAGTAATCTGGAGCCTGAGTAAGCCCAACCAATCAGAACAAAACTTTAAAAAGACATAGAAGAGAACTTGATCATTTCTTTTTGCTTCCATTAGTGTTTTTTTTTAAGCTTGAACGGTACTATTTGAAATCTTGGATTGCTGATTAATAAGGTGTGCTGTCTGCAACAATTGCAAGATGGATGAGATGCAATTTATCAATCCCAAGGAATAGAACTACTGGGAACCATGCCTCCTGAAGTGAAGATCACTAGTTTGAAATTGAATCTCCTTTCCCCTTCCCTTAGTGTTAAAACTTAAAACTCATTTATAAATAATAATTAAAAAAAAAAAAAGAGTAGAATTGCAATACAGTCATGATTAACCTAGTTAAGACAACTTGATTTCACATTCTATGTATTCTCATCACATTTGTCGAATTTATGTTACTCAGTTATGCTTTGGTAAAGCCCTTTGTGAGGCATTCCTACTTCCTAGACACATAACCCTTAAACACAAAGTTAGATAACATTCTTGAGACTAAAGTGAGATGTAAAACCATATGGGCTTGTACTTACCAAGACTCGAATCCTACAAAACCCTTGGCTTCAAACAGAAACCCTAGGTTAGAGGAGGAAAACTTTAATATAAAAATTATACTTAATATATTAATTTGTTGTTATTACATATTCATTTGCATTAAAGCTTCTAAATTAAGTGAGAATTTACAAAATAATTCACAAAGGAAAGGGGGATAGAAGATACATAACTATAAAAATGAACACATAGACATAAAAGATTAGGAGTTGTTTTACCTTTACGAAATATTTTCATTTTTTCGCATATTCTTGTTTTCAACAGCTTGGAAAGAAAGTGAACACAAAGAGATCCTAATTTTCACTATAGAATAGACATAAATATAAATATAGGAGAATGTTAATTATTATTATTATTTTTTTACTAAAACAATCTATGTTTCAGTTTAAGAATTATACTATTTCTCTCTCCAAAGAGTATGTATTTCTAGTTTCTAGTTTCTACTACTTTTTTTTTTTAATTTCCTTACATTATTAATAATAAAAAATGGCAAACATTTTTTGTGAAAGTATTTTAGAACTACAGGATTAAGTTTGAGAATCGCACTCTAAAATTCGGGACATGGCACCTACCTACCAACCACCTCTTTCAAACTGTAAAAGCTGGTTGGCCATTGGGTACAACCTTCTTATAAATAAAATATATATAAAAGAAAGAAAGTTAATGAGTCCATGTAATATTGAAATCACATTGGCTTGAATCTTATTTATATTACTTGATGGGGTGACGATTTTTATCGTCATCGTGAATACATTCACTTATTTGGATAAGTCTTACTTGGCCGTTTGAATATTTAGGTTGTTTAATTATATGGTCTTGTGGATAAGCCATTACATATCAAATTTAAGCCATCTAAAATTTAAATAAATAACAAAATTCTAAATTTCAGGAAAAGCTAAACTAAAGATTACAAAATTACTTTCACCAACAACAAAAAAGTCAAATCTACTCCTGTTTGGTTACTACTAAGAAAGTAGCGAGGAAAATGGCCGAAATAAGTACGAACCTAATAAGATTGTTCAAACCAAACCGAACTTTCTGCGCTCAAACTAAGCCCAAAAATAAGCGATTTTTCATTTCTTGATAATAAGCAAAGAAAAGGATCCCGGAAAAGCATCACTTTATTTTCTTTTCCTCCATTTCGAGCAACCAAACAAAAATTTCACTTCTTATTTTCCCTTAAATTAAAATTGAAAAAGTAGAACAAGAATGCAAGAAAGTACCTGAGGAGAGAGAGAGAGCTAGAGAGATAGAGTTCGAATTTTGGCGATCGTTTAATGAAGCTACTTGGTATCTAAAAATTCGAAGAGCTACGGAGAGCCGTCATTTGGAAATGAAGCGATAGTACAAGGTAACAAAAACACGAAGAGCTCTTATTGCTTGAATCAGTGTTGCAATTCGCGATGAGCTTCCCGAGATCTAAGCTCGGGCGGTGTGCGCATGATAGCGAGAGCAGTGCGCGAGGTTAAAGCGCTTTCGGACTTTGAAGTCTCGAATTGAATTCAAATTTTTTTTTTTATATATACAAATTATTACAAGATTTTCTTCTGACAATTATATATACTACTATTTTTATTTTTATTTAATTAATTTTTATATTTGGTAGTGTGGCAAAGTGAAGTTTGAGTTGAGCTAGCGGACATTGCTATATTTCTCACCTAGCAAGCGGCTCCTTGAAGATTTTCGGAAGGTGAGATACGAGAAAATTAGTTTCGAATAAAAAAGGTTAAGTGTTGAGAAAAGTGTTTGGGAAGAGGGCCAAGTGCTACTCTTTGTCCAATTCTCGTGTCTACCTTAATTTTCTTCCACTGGTGGGTTAAAAGGGTTAAGTGGGCCAGATTCTTAATTAAATGGGTTGGAGTTAGTAATGGATAATTTATTTATATATAATAGTCGTAAATGGATAAATGAGTAATTCTGTGTAATTTATGACCCATTAATTATATGCTTACATCCTTCGTACCACCTAATTGCTAGGAGAAGAGAGAGAGAGAACGAGAAGAGTTAATGGAGAGAAAGATAAGTACAGGGAATTTTGTTGGTAATGACTAATGAGGTGAGGCATAGTTGATGGATTTTTGATTGAGGTGGCAAGCCCTCATTAGACCAACTAGTTCATAATGTAGGGATTACACCTTAACACATTGCAGGCAATATAATCCAATATTTGACACTTGTACCACAATGGAAAAAACAAAATCTTTGCAATCAATCCAATTCTCTCTCTCTCTCTCTCTCTCTCTCTCTCTGTGCAGAATTTGATAAAATAGAATTGATGGACTTGCTTTGGTGGAAAGTCCCAATCAATCAAGAATATCTTTTAGGGGCTTATTCAGTTCTAACCTCTAAATGTGAAATGAGGAAGTTCATGTGGTTCATGATGTTGGGTCATAATTCCTATTTGAAAACTCACAATTCCTCATCATCCAACTCTTCCAATGTCTACCAAACTACTCTAGAAGCTATAAATTCCACCTACCAGACCCACAACATAGTACTCCATTTTGTTTTTTTTGTTCGGAAAATAATTTCTTCTTTGTTTATTAACAACGACCGAGTCACGGGCCTTTGTCTAGCCATCAATGAGTGCATATGGCATGTCTTGATGATACGATCACTCATTGTTTGTTGGTTGTCCACATTGTGCGTCAAGTCTTGATGATATGAACAAAAGGGAGAGCTTGTCAATATCAACTGATAGAAAGGGTAAAAGTTAAAAGTGATAATTGCACTTGAGTCTTGAATTTCCTGATGATATGGACAGGAGTAGAACAAATATATACTCAAACAAATGGCTATAAAATTAGAAAAGGAGTAAAAGTAAAGGTATTCGAAGCCCACTTTTTTTTTTGGTCGAAAGTCATGAAGCCCTTTATTCTCTAGTAAGCCATATATTTCTAGGCATATCATTGTGTGTGCAGTTAAAAGAATGTATAAAAAAAAAAAAAAAAAAAAAAAAAAAAACATTGGAAATTTGATATGCAGAAGAATCACTTTACACCATGGTGATAACGCCTTAAAAATGTATATTTGTTATATATTTATGTGGGCGTTATCTTATAATACTATGCTTAATTTGTATAATTAAGTTATGATTTGCGTCGTCCTTATTATTTATTTTCATAATTTCTTGAATAAGATACCTGATCGTACCAGGTAATTTTCTCTTTTCGAAATCGTGTGAGAAGATGAGTTCTGAGAAATTTGAGAGAATGGAGACCAAACTAGAATTAAGAAGTGGGCTAAAGGACCATGCTTAAATGTCTAAGGAGGTGCAGCTGGAGTGCTTGGATCGTCTACCATGATTGGAAGATTCAAATAAGGAAAGAAATCAAAGAGGCAGAATCTGAAAATGAAAAATCTGGTTGAGCACTGATCAAGTATTTTGGGCATCTCTCCTCAAAATCCAATTGACACAAAGCCAGATGGGTTGGAACCGTGACTTAAATATCCTACAACTTTCCAGTTTTGAGTTTTGAAATTCTCTCAATTTTCTATGGCCTAAATTAACTCACAAGTTATTGCTGTAAACTTGGACGGAAATTAAAATAGTAAAAGTTTTATTTTCTTTAAACACTTAGACGTTAGGGTTTTGGAGAGGGAGGCTGCGAGAGAACGAATTTTGGGCGAGAGAGAAAGCCTTTGTATTTTTCTTTCTCTAATGGCAGCCTAAACTCTTTGCTAGGGACAAGGGATTTATGTTTCTTCTACTCTGGTATGAATATTCAATGTGATTCTTTCTAGGATTTTATCAGCGACATATTTGATTGTTCAATTAGATTTCTTTTGATATTAGTTCTTCCAATAGCTTTCAATAAGTTCAATCATGTTTTTCTTATTGTTTAAATGAATTTCTAATATTTTCAAATGAAATCAGGTTTTTAAAATGAATGGGTTTTAGAAAACTTTTAATAAATTATCAATCTAGGTTATCATCGTTCTTGGGTATCTGGAGTTCGGCGAATGTGAAGTATTTAATTGTATAAGAACAATCAATTATGAAATATAATTTCTTAGATCACAAAGAATTTCATATCCCGATGAGGGAAACACCCCGATGCCTAGTATTTACATTATTGATTTAAATCGGTTTATTATTATTCTTGTTAACAATCACCAAGCAAGTAATTTTTCTTCTTTGCAAATTTTTGTTTAATTATATTGTTTTGAATCTATCTTGCTCCTTGTGGTTATTATGATCTTTCAGAATTATATTCTTCTGATCTCATAACGGCAGGAGTGGCAATAGTGGCACAGAGTGGAATTGTGGTGTGTTTTTATTATAACTTCATTTTCTTTCCCTTGTGTGTGTATTTGTTTCTCAAAAAAAAAAAAAAAGAATTGAGTAAAGAATAAATTTAGGAGATTCTATTCACTTAGTAATTATCTGGCATTTTAGAATTTGTTGAGCACATGTGATTCTGCAAAAATGGTAAATATTCTATGCTCACTACTAACTTATGTAACTCACCACTTTTCATTATTGCTGGGTGTATAAGTCAGCAAAAACTTTGAAAGCATTAATGCACTTTATTTGAGGTGGGCTTGAAACTAATTTCTCAAAAAAATTGAGTTTTTTTTTATTGGGAAAAAAAAAAAACTTGTTTATAAGGCTATCCAAAGAAACATATTCTGGACGAATCAATAGAAAGTGATGAAAAAGGTGAATAATGCAAAGCAGTATATGAATGTATTTCATCCGAGATGCAAAAGCTTACTGAAATATGAGTGAAGTTCACTTTTGAGGCAAATTTATAGCTATTTTATTAAAAGAAAAAAATATACAGCTATTTTATTATTTTAAAATTATAGTTTTTAAGAGCTAACCAAGTCAAATGTAAAGGTAAGAACTTGGTGGACCCAAGAAAATAGCTGTGTGGGTGTAAAATTCCATTGTCTTCTGTATTTGTAGGTTTTGACTTGCATTATGTGAATAAATGATGCAACATCGGGATAGTGAACACTCAGACTATGTAAAATGACATGCGAATAACTCATCATTCTCAATCATGATGTTGCAACTAATAAAATGAGTCTAATATTTTGTGGTAGATCTAATCCCTACTTAGCATCCACATCCAGTAGAGCTAAAAAATTTTAGTATTTAACTCTGTAAGGATCAATTTATCTTTTTAATACATTTCACAACATACCCAGCAGCCTCAATGCTCTTATTTTTTTCATCAGCAAACACTATTCATTCTTTTTATTAATTTATACTTCTCTCTCTTCCTCTCTGAAACCCAATAAAGAGATAATATTAATATATATATATATATATATATATGCCTTCTTAGTACAGTGAACTGCCAACCCATTTTATTTCATCCCCTTTGTTTTATCTATTACGTCCTAATAAAGTCCTTATTTGATCTCAAAGATTAAGTAGTTCAAATATTGATATGACTAAATAAAAAGTATGGTATAAATATTATTGGCATCCTTTCATGAGACTACTTGTTCTTTCTTGATTAAGCATTTTTCATGTGATTTATATATGAAATTATTTGATTTTACTTACATTGTTCCGCTCACATATATTGTTGAGAGTGTTACACCCATTTTAGAGTGATTTCATTTGTTGAGTGATAACATCGAAAAAATTTGAGTTAGGCTTGTATACTTTCAAATAAATTCAAGTAAATTTTATTCTAAAACTAAGAGTGATATTTAGGTTGGCTACCACTTTTACTCACATTAAGTTTTGATGGCATGTGAAATTTCTTGGCAATTGTAGTGTTTTTAAACTTGAACTATTCCTCTTTGCAAAGGCTAATGAAAAATTTGAAAAATTTTGTTTATATGATTTTCTTTGTTTTCCTGTTTAAAGTATTCATACTTGGAATTTTGTCTGTATATTCACTGCAAGCCCAGTAATTTAGAACTCGTCCATGAGTGTGAGCTAGGGTTTAAAGGCTTGTTGTATATGCTAAATAAGATCGAAATTCCCAGCAAAGTGGATTAGTTAAGATTTCATTTTTCTTCATTTAAACTTATTTGTCTGTTTTACTTTATTTGTTTTGCTCAAGGAATAGCAAAATGTAGGTTTGTGGTCTTTGATGAGCATGAAATATATATAATAAAATACTCTCATATTTGCATATTTAGCTTTACTTTTATGCTATTTTGTGGCTGATTATAAATAATCTTTGTTTTATAGGTGATAAAAAGTTTTACATGGTAGTGGACTTTATTTGAGACAAAATGATAGATCCTAATTCAAGTCGGTTGAACCCAAATCAGACTTGAAGACTACAAGATGTGAGTAAAGTCTAACCAAAAGTGGAAGACAAAGAAAAGAAAGATGTTATTTGCGTGACCATGCTAGAACAATTTACAATGAAGTTGAATGCAGGCTAGGATAATTGACTCAAGCCACCAGTGTAAATTAAAAGAAGAGTAAAGCAAAGAAGGTGTGAAGCATAAAGAAAGAATAAAAGAAGCCTACTTAGTACTTAAGTGGATCTATCATTTAGACAATTAGACCCGTGACTCGGTCATTGTTAAAAAACAATGAAGAAATAATTTTCCGAACAGAAAAAAGGCGTACTATGTGGGTCTGCAGTGGGAGAATTTATAGCTTCAGCACAGGTTAACTGCAACGCTTAGACACTTACAAATATGTATTACTTTCTTTCCTCACAAATGACAGATTTGGCTTGGTTTTCTGCAGGGTAGAGCTTTGGAAACTAGTGCAGCTGGTGGGACAAAGAGATAGCATCCATGAACTCCTCATCAGACTCAAGAGCGCTCATTGAATCCGGTGGAAGGCACATCTCCAAATCAATGCTTCCTCCTTCTTTACCTGGGTATGTGGAAACTTTCCCATCAAACTTGTTTGCATACCCACTGCAAAGTGCCACTGCTTTCCCCATTCCAATTCATTCCCGTACTTGTTGAATCTGGGTGAACTTCCCATCATTACACTGTATGGATCAAACAACCGATCAAGTTGGTAAACAAGGAGACTTCAGCCAGTTATCAAGCCAGCCACGCACAACCTTGTCAGTGTGGTTAGCCACAAGCTCATGCAACTTCCACGCTGCCCATCCATGATTATGTTCAAGCAATTCACCAGCCGTGGTTACTGCTGCCCCGTAAATTGAGTTTCCAAAGTAATCATTAGGCAAGTGTGGCTCCATCCTTGCCCTGTTATTTATGGCCAACCTGCAATGAGTTATCTGATCATGTGGTAGATGGCGTGCACGCGTTATGCACCTCCAGACAAGTGCAGACAAGGATTGAAAGGAAGAGATTTTGTTGGTATTGGATTCTGCATTGGCTTTTGCTTTGAGTTTTGCTATGGATTCCGAAGAGAAGTGGAACATTCTCTCTCTGAGTTTTGGTGCTTCAAATCTGGAAATGAACTCATTTTGGTGTTTGAAAGGGAGGTTGAGGATTGGACCACCATCAGGAAACCATCGCTTATGGATAGGCGGGCGTGTTAGAGAAATGTTATTTCCCTGTGCCTGAAAAATCTCAGACCAAGCATTAAAGAAATGCCAATAAGAGGTTCCATCAACAATACAATGGTTCATGGAACATCCTATAAAGATGCCATCTTTAAGTTCTGTTACTTGAACCGTAAGCAAAGGCCTCGTATGACCATCATGGTTGACCGCCCTGTCGTGATCAAAAAAGGATTGAACGATTGATGGTACATCAATCGGAGAAAGGATATCAGATATAGTCATGTCTAGAGCAGCATAGATGAATTTGGCTCCAGGGCTGTTACTGCAGTCAACAAAAACCAGGCTTGAAGGTGGGTTTTCATTTATTTGTGTCACAAGGCGGCCTGAAAGTGGGTAGAAATGGACAAGGGCCACAGAGAGGGACTGCTTAAGCTTGTCCAACAGAGACTTGATGAAGTCTTCTTGGGCATTTGCTGATGGAGTTTGTTGTAAAGAAGACCCTTCTGGATATAGTGTGCAGAGAGCATGGTAAGATCCCATGGTGACAAGTAGAAGGGCCTCTTTGATTCTTCTAGAGCATTCTGTGGTTTGATAAAGCACTCTGAGATGTATCGGATTTTAGGAGGAGTAGACATCAGAAATTGGTTATAAAATTGTTTAAAGGAGGCTAAACACTTCAATCTCCTGATTTTGATTAGCCATTCTGGTTTATATAGTTGAGGATTTGCTGATGTTTCTGGTCTCTCCCATTTGTTTTCCATGATTAAGCATTATTTTATATATTCTGTTATTCTTTATTGCTGAAAGTTGTTTTACATGTTTTTGTTGTTTTTTTCTTCTTTTTTTGTGACATGGTTCTACAGACATAATATTGTAGAAATAGAATTCAAACACTTAAGTAACTAAAACGCATACAATGGCTACTTTTTACAAAACAAGGTTCATCTTACATCATATTCATGGACTCCTAAGTCCTAACAACCTAAACCAACTAAACCACAACGATTGGCTTAAGAGAAACCTTTATTTTGGGTTACATTATGCTTGGAGGAAAATATGAATATGATTATTTCTCAAGATATATATATATATATATATTTGTTTCTTTTTATAAAAAGTTCACTCTCAAATTATATTTGAGATGATTCTTGTATATAAGACCAATCTTTTTATATCTATTTTCAAATTTTATTTTGAACTAGGTTATTAGATTTACATCGCATAAGTTAGCAACTAGTTTAAAATAATTTAACAATTCATGAAACTAAAGTGCACTTATTTTTTAAGGCTTAAATTTTTTTAAAGATTCTATTATTTTATTTTATATTATTTGTATTATCTATATAAACCCTAGATAATAAAAATCACCCTATATATTGCAGACATTAATCTGAAAGTTCAGCAAAAAATTATATAATAAATTATAGGAGTATTAATTAATAAAAAATAAAATAAAATCAAAGAATTTGTAAAATGTGTAAAAATATATTAGATATTGTTTTCAAAAACCAAATATAATTTAAATTTCTTTATTTTATTATAATGGCGTGTCTAATTGGCTTCAATTTTTTTTTCTTTCTTGAAGATCATAAAGCCAACTAATATATAACAATTTAACATCCTTCATAATTCTAAAATTAAAAACCAGATAAATCATAAATTATAATTAGTTGCTAAATTGCGCGGTGCATGCAAATGTTTGCACAGAAGTGCTGATATGAGGAAGATCAAGATTCTTCCTTAATTGCAACAGTCAATGCTTAAATCATAAATTTTGCATGTACGTATTAATTTATTGTATTTTTATTATAATATTCTACTCAATCATTTATCACATAAACACAATGAGATAAGCTAGGAAAATCAATGCTTAAATCATAAATTTTATGTAGCGTATTAATTTATTATATTTGTCATTATAATACTCTCAATCGTTTATCATGCATAAACACATTTACATATGAGATAAATTAGGAAAATCAATGCTTAAAGTAATATTAAATAATTCAATAAATATTTTATTTAAACTAGGAACATCAATGCTTAAGGGTAAGGTGGGTATGCTAAAAGACATGAAGAAAATTGAAAGTTGTGGTGTAAACTTAGTCCAATTAATGAGGTAACGGTAAAATAAGTTAATATGATATTTTGGAGTAGCGATTAGAAAAATACTTAATGAAAAGAATGAAGAACTAAATGCAAAATTAAGAGCGTATGCCTTGACCTCATGCTGACTCCATATAGATCTATAACATATATATATATATATATATATATATATATATATATATTGATTATCAAAAAATTATAAAAGAACATTGGAAATTTGTTATGCATAAGAATCATTTACCATGACTTTTGAGTGGAGTGTGGCATGTCTTTGTATTAAAACCCATTTTCTCTCCCTTTTGTGTGTGTGTTTGTTTCTCAAAAAAATGGGACTGAGTAAATGAATAAATTTAAGGGTCTGACTTCATGGCAATCGATGCGCTCGATTTTAGAATTCGTTGAAACATGTGATTCTGGAGTAAATATTTTATGTCGCTACTAACATGCAACCACTTTCATCGATCATGCACAGTTGTACAAGTCCATTAAAAACTTTGAAGCATTAATGCTTTTGAGGTGGGCTTGAAACTAATTTCTCAAAAAAAATTGAGTTTTTAATGAAGAAAAAAACTTTGTTTATAAGGTTATCCAAGAGCATATTCTCAGACGAATCAATAGAAAGGGATGAAAAGGTGAATAATGCAAAGCAGTATATAAACATTTCATCGATCAGATCTAAAAAGCTTACTGCAATATGGTGAAGTTCACTTTTGAGGCAACTATAAGCTATTTTATTATTAAAAAGTAAAAAAAAAAAAAATTATAGCTATTTATTATTTTAAAATTATAGTTATTTTAGAGCTAACCAAGTCAAATGTAAAGGTAAGAACTTGGTGGACAGAAATAGCTAGTGTGGGTGTAAAATTCCATTTTCTTCTGTATTTGTAGGTTTTGGCTTGCATTATGTGAATAAATGATGCAACATCGGGATAGTGAACACTCAGACCATAGGTAAAATGACATGCGAATAACCCATCATTCTCAATCATGATGTTGCAACTAATAAAATGAGTCTAATATTTTTGTGGTAGATCTCAATCTCTACAGTGAACTGCCAACCCATTTTTATTTCCTCCCTTTGTTTTTACCCAACATTGTCCTAATAAAGTCCTTAATTTGATCCCAAAGATTGTGTGATTCGGATATTGATATGAATGAATAAAAGTATGGTATAAATATTTTTGGCATCCTTTCCTTGAGACTACTTGTTCTTTCTTGATTGAGTGTTTTCTTGTGATTTATACATGAGGTGTTTGATTTTAGCATTGATACTGCTCACATATATTGTTGAGAGTGTTACGCTATTTTAGAGTGATTTCGTTGTTGAGTGATAACAACGAAAAATTTGAGTTGAAGCATACTCAAATAAGATTCGAAGGTAAATTTTATTCTAAAACTAAGAGTGTGTTTGGGTTGGTTACCACTTTTCACATTGAGTTTTGATGGCATGTGAAATTTCTTGGCAATAGTAGTGTTTTTGAACTTGAACTATTCCTCTTTGCAAAAGGCTAATGAAAAAAAAAAAAAAAAGTTTTGTTTTTGTCTGATTTGCTTTGTTTTTCCGGTTTTAGTATTCATACTTGGAATTTTGTCTGTATATTCACTACAAACCCCCCATGAGACTATAACTCATCCACTAGTGTAAGCTAGGGGTTTAAGAGCTTGTTAATATATGCTAAATGGAATCCAATTTCTAGCAAAAAGTGGATTAGTTAAAGATTTCATTTTCTTCATTTAAATTTATTTGTCTATTTTACTTTACTTGTTTGCTTTCGAAGAATAGCAAAATGTAGGTTTGTGGTCTTTTGTTGATGGTATGGAATATATCTGATAAAATACTCGTATTTAAATATTTAGAGCACTCTTTTATCTTTATTTTGTGGTGATTATAAATAATCTTTGTTTTATGTCCCAATAAAAGTTTTACATGGTAGTGGACTTTATTTGAGATAAAATGGTAGATTCTAATTCAAGTGGGTTGAACCCAAATCAGACTTGAAGACCTACAAGATGTGAGTAAAGCCTAATCAAAAGTGGAAGGCAAAGAAAAGAAAGAAGTTATTTGCGTGACCATGCTAGAACAATTTACAATGAAGTTGAATGCAGGCTAGGCTAATTGACTCAAGAAGCCCACCAGTGTAAATTAAAGTAAACAAGAAGGTGTGAAGCATAAAGAAAGAATAAAAGAAGCCTACTTAGTACTTACGTGGATCTGTTGTGATGGCGAGTAATGCAATGGGCCAATGGGTTTGAATGGTATTTCATTTGAAGGTCTTAATGCATACTTGTTGGAGGGCCTTCACCGAAACACAAATAAGTGAGCTGTGGAGGCTTTAGGCCGCTTCGGGTTTTCATTCAAGCTTTAGGTCGGCCGCATGTGTGTTAGCATATAAAGGGAGCAAAACAGAAAAATAAAGGGCAGACTGCTAGGGCTGCACCTAGCGGCTAGCTTTGTGGCTTTCCTCCATGACAGTTACTTCCAAGGGTTGAAATATCATCTTGTTTGTGTTTGCATGAAGATATCAGAGAAATTTTTACAAAATTTATCCATCCTATTGAAATGTGAAACCAAAATTGGAAATATTAATTCCCTTTCTATGAACGTCTTTGAAAATTATCATCAAGTAAAAAAGAAGAAAAGGCTGATATCATTCATTTGAACTCTGCAAAGTTCATTCTAGTTAGGATTATGATTTTGCAAGATATGTACATTTTATTGGCTGCAGTTCAATTTTGATAGTTCTCCACCAGTCTCCATTTTCATGCTATCGTCTCCCATATGTATTAACGCTATATTCATCTAGGACGCAATTCTTCCAATGTCTGCAGCTACAATGGCTTTGCCTCCTCTATCTATCAGAGCTGATTTTGGAGTTCTTTCCACTGCTGTAGCTTTTGTCCAAATGGGACAAAGGGCTTCTCAGACCATTCTAAGAGATCATTGACTGACTCAGTGGATCTAAAAGACCCTTTCATACGGCTGGAATTGGGTGGTCCTACTGTCTTTCTTGCTTGCTGGGGGTGAAAACAAATGATATACTTTCAGCTGAGACCAGGCTATTATGTATGGGTCGGTTAATGTATCTGCCAGTCATCACGTGCTTTCGTCATTTTGGAAAAATTTTATTGAAGATTAAAAAAATACAGCCAGCTTTTTAATTCACGGTAAATGTTCAAAATAGTATCTTAACCAATGTCTTCTTAGAATGAATTAGTAAAATCAAAATTTATGTATTCTTGGTCAAAAGACATTCTTTGGAACTATTCTAGCATATACTCTTCTAGATGCTTGTTTTGAATGCGTTCTTAGTATGCAAACGGTGACTTATGCAAATAGTATAGGAGCAATGCAAACTTATATCAACAAGTTATACCTAATGATTACTACTTTTAACCTGTTAAAGCTACATCAAAAACACCACTTGATATCTGGATAACTTAAGTTGCAGTTGCCAAAATTGTACATTCGATATGGAAATGCTAGGTCAGGAAGAAAGTCAAGCAGCTGCGCCATGAGCAAAATATTGGATACTTAATTGTCATGATGAGGTCGTTGGTGCGTTTTCTTTGGCTATATTCATGGTTTTAAGTTTTCAATTAGCAGCCAAAGCAACAAGCTTAAGGGCTTGGACTTTGAAGCATATAATTCATCTTTACAGTAACCTTGTACACAACACCACATACATCTTAGTGTAGAAATCTTTTTTTCGTGTTCACGATTAACCGTGATGATAATTTATGAAGCTAAGTGTAAAGAACTATTGTGGTCCTAAAAATTTTATGAGGAAATCGCAATATGCATGACCAAACAAGCCATATGAATAGGTTGCTTGTCCATCTTAGATTCTTAATTCTTATCACTATTTTGAAATTTCATAAATACTAAACATGAACGTCCTGAGTAATATAGTACCCAATTTGAATATATAAAAAATCCCAAATTCATTTATTAGGTATGGAAGGTGTTGACGTACTATTTGTGAACATATTGCAAATAAAACTAAGACACGTACGTATTCACGGATGAAATGTCAAATGTCTCCATCAGCTAATTTCTCACAAGAGGCCAATCTAGGGTACCTTTGTGCTGTCACCGCATGTTGATGATTTCCTAAACAACGAAGCTAGACTCTAGCTTAAAAAGAACCTGTCAGAAATTTCAAGGCTAAAGCATTATTTTTTTCATCTAAAAGAGAATTGTGTCAGTGGGAGTATTAATGAATAAATTGCAGAGTACTGTGTGATTGAGGAAGTAACTTTTCTGCAGATAAGTTGATGAACTTGGTTGTTAATTTGCATGGAAAAAGACGTAACAAAGGATGAACCAAACAAGGAGAAGATGACAAAACCCAAAAAAAAAAAAAAAAAAGAGAAAAGAACGTTGCAACTTGCAATGAGTATTTCAGTGGAGCTCAAGAATTCAAATGAAATTATTACCAAGTGTGACAATGATGTTAGGAATTTTGTAAGAAAAATTCCTAGAGTGAGGCAATGCTTGATTTTTATTTTCAGTGATTGTTCATTTCATACGTTTGAGTTGCCGATTTTCTTTCTCATGGACTTCTTCTTATTTGGTATTTACATATTGATTATTTGATATGTGAGCCGTTTAGCAATGATTATTTACAGGTACATGTTTAGATTTCTTATTTGGATTCACAAATCTTGTGGTGGAAGTGAAAGGTACTTGAAGGTAGGTGCTCAATAAAGGGAGAGATATTTATCTTAGTGAGGAAGAGTTACGTAAAATGATCTTGAGGATCTTAGATATTGTTTTTATAAGGAGAAAAAAATGAAACCAAATCGATCCTTAGGATAAAATAAACTTATCAAGTTGTAAAGATTATAATAAGATTGAACTATCAAAAATTTGATCTGTAGTGAATAGAATTTGTTTATGCTAAATTCTAGCCTTCCATATGACATGACAACAATAATGCTAGGAGAGTAGAGTTCTTACCATATTAAATCTCTCTCTCTCTCAAAACATTTAAGGAGCCAATACATAGATATTCTTAGGTTATTTTTTTTTTTTTGAGAAAAAAATTACTGTATAATATAATACTACATTATTAAGTAATTTGACATTGTGAAAAGAAAGGGTGAGAATACTTTAATTTGTAACTTAAGATATTCGCATTCAAAAAGTTGGTTTGGATGTACTTTGCTTGCCCAAACAAAAGTTGGCCGAGTTGTGGCGTCAACCTGATAAGAAACTCTCCTGCAATAATTTGTAAGTGTAACTAGCTAGGTGACCATGATCATCAAGGATCTTGATTCTCTCAGAAGTGTATATAACTATGATGCATGGGTTCTTTTCATCAGCACCGTCCATGACAGAAAAAGGTGAGGCTGAAAAACATGGGTGGGCTCAGTGGGCATTGGCTTCTGTGGTCAGAGCAATCGGCATTGGTTTTGTGGGTCCAGTCCAGATGATGAGACCCACATGAGTTAATTGATAACTGTTGTAATATGGCCTGCCTACTTGGTATTGGAAACCAAGTCACACATTGTGTTGTTAGTTCCAAAAAAAAAAAAGGTCACACATGTGTTGCTTGTTTTGCCGTGAACAACAAGGACTAGTATCCTACTCAATAAAAATAAATAAAAATCCTTAATATTAACAGTGAAATGTACTCTAAAGTAAAATGGAAACCAAAATTTTGTCAAGAGAGGACTTCTCGAAGAATGCACTACCCCACAAATTGTAAGTGCAGATACACGAATTTTACTAAAGTGAAGATTGATTTAGGGGATAGTTACGTTTGTTATCAAAATAAAGACCTTAAGTTTTGTACAACTTGACTTTTGCGATTGCTGTGTTCTAATGTGCTGACCAGTAACCACATAAGGAAAAAAAATTCCTGTGTAATGATGATACAAGTTCAAATCTTCAATCTTGTAAGATGTTGCATTCCTAAAAGCTCAGACTTCTTGAAGAATGCACTACCCCACAAATTGTAAGTCCAGATACACGAATTTTACTAAAGTGAAGATTGATTTAGGGGATAGTTATGTTTGTTATCAAAGTAAAGACCTTAAACTTTGTACAACTTGACTTTTGCGATTGCCGTGTTCTAACGTGCTAACCAGTGACCACATAAGGAAAATTGTTTTCCGTGTAATGACAATACAAATCATGGACTTACCAACCCACTTCCTAGCCACACACGTTTACATCGGTTTACTCTTCTCTTTTTCTTTTTTTCTAACCCCAAAATCTAGCACCACATGTTACCACTTACCACCATTATATTAGTCAGTGGACTCATAACTTTGAAGTCTTATCTTATTCAAAGTTTCTACCTTTCAAAGTTCAAAGTTCAAACTCTTTTCATTTTTCATTTTTCTTTCCTTCACATGGCATAGGCACACCGTGAGACATTTTCTCATAGACTCACTCTCTCAAGTCTCCAATCTTTTTCAAGCAGGGGTCCTAGGCCTAGGCCACTTAGCATATATTTTACAGATGTCTACGTAGTACTTATGGCTATGAGACTGATCACCAGGTGTTAAGTAACCCAGTTAAAAAAAAAAAAAATCTGCTTTTGGAAGCAAGGGTTTGGTCTATGGTATGAGGTGCAGTGGATCAAAGTCCTTCATGCAGTTAAAGTGATAAAAATCCAAGAACATTGTCTAAGTATTATCCAATATACTCCGTAGTTACTTGACAAAAATGATAGATGTCATTGTTGGACGGTGAGTGGTTCCATTCAAGTTTCAAGTTCCATCCTATAGAGGGTTATTGTTTTTTTCCTGTATTTCATAAAATTGATAATGCACCATTTGTCCTCCTTTCCCAAAATGGAATACTGTATTAATTAGTCTGTCACCAACATCCTTTACATCTCTTTCACAGTTGGTTGAGGCATCATTTTCAAATGACAGATCATCTTCAAACAAATTTCAAAGATGAGGATCAAAAGTTCGAATTTCAACTACTTTAGTTTTAGACTTCTAATATTAGTTGAAGACTGAAGGCACCTTGTTGGGTGGAGGGGCCATGACACTTTCACAAATATGAAAACCCATGATGATGGAGGGGCCATGACACTTTTGTCTAACCTATGTGTGCAAGTGTGAAAATGTGCACTATGCAACACCAAAAGTCCACTGAAAAGCCATGATGATGAGGGAAAAAAAAACTCGCTGAAAACGTGTACTGGACTTTAGTGAGTTTTTTTTTTGTTATTCTTCTTCTTTTTAATCTTTAAACTTCACCCTTTACTTCTCTTCATCATCATCATAATTTTTTTCTTTTAAATTGGATATAATTTTCTCTCATCATCATCATATATCATTTTTTTTTTTCAAAATTGATTTGTTTTCTTTCGGGTTGAATTTTGGTGCCAAATAAGTTGTTCCAATAGTGATTTGTTTATAGAAGATAATTTGGGTTTGTTGCAGAGAAAAGATCTATATTTTTCTAAAATTTCCCTTTTATAGTAGAATCTTCTCAAGTTATGTATAATGATTTTAATAAATACGTATGCTATACACACAGTAAACCTCATCCATAATAGAATTCATTATTTTTCATTGTGCAGGATGTGTACCCTTTCATTCCATCCAATCGATCGAGTTTCCTCTAAAAGGTTGGCATATGCCTAAAATTGCACCGCATTGGGTTGTGAAAATTTTATTTTCATATTTTTTTTATAGAAAAAAATTATCGTGTCAGATTGCATTGAATTGAATTTACGTATGTCGACTCAATTGTATTGGTTGAGTGCTCAATTATTGTCCGATGCTGATCATGGTCATACACTCATACTGATACTGATATAAAATTACTTAAATTACTGCCCAATGATCTGAAAACTCCTAATATTACAAGTATAAATTACATATTTTTCGAATAAAATTTCAATGTCAAGTTCAACGAATCCAAGAAAAATATCTCTAATAGTTTTATTTTCCTCTATATATTCTACATACATTCTTCTAATATTAGCATTTGTATTTTGACTTATAGTACTACTAATCATAACTAATGTAACAAAAATTTAAAAGAGCAGAATGGAAGAACTGGATATAAATTTGTGTGCACCAGTAGTTTACTGATGTGTTCACATTGTTACTTTGTTCAAGCTACAGCCCCAACAAGCCAATCTGGGCTACCTTTGTGGCTTTATCATAGTATATTGATGAGTTTCTCAACAAGAAGCTAGACTCTAGTCTCTAGCAAAAGATGGAATTTCTAAATTGATCGATTTTCTTCATCACTACAACACTTAAGTAAGCTGTCGTAAGGTAGAGGTTCTCAAAAAGCAGCCAAACTATGGGGAGCCCGTATATATGTGTGGGGTCAGAAAATGTAAACAAGACAAGACAACACTGTGAACACATGTAGCATTAACATGAATGAATTGATGAGGTTTATTGTGCATGTATTCATCATGTATAGGCAATGAAAAAAGTGATGAGAAACCTTTGTAAATTCTCTCTCTTTTAATTATTCTTTCTTAAAAAGGAATGGTTCATTTTGTCATGCTTTCTAAAATAGGAAGGAGCTTTACGTGAATGACTGGAATCAGCTTAATTGATTATTGATGATTTGACGATTTTATTTGAGATATGTGTAGCCCCCACAATACATTACATCATAGAGTTAAAATTGTGATAGAGAGGGCGTGCTGTCTTTTCTTTTAGAGCCCCACTACAACTTTATGACTACTGAGTCTGATACCCATGTTACTATGTCGAATAATTGAAGGCACTTGTGCCTAAATCTCGTACTATGGTTTTGATTTGATAGGAAACACTAATTTATTGTCCCATGCCTGTATGACCTTAAGGACTATGTCAATATAATGGCATGAATACTGTACTTTGACAAGGCTTCTCACCTAATCAAAGTTGAGAAATATCACGACCATTTAGCTAAAGAGTACGGCCACTAGTACATGTAACAATGACACGGACATTATTCAACACATTAAGAGGTCATGCAAATTGGTGAAACATCATTAAGAGCGTATCCAAGTAAGCAATACTAAGAAAAAGGCTCATTAAAAAAAAAAAAAACTATATTCGTTTAACTTAAAATTTGACTGCTCCTTTATTGATAGGATGCAATGTTCTTGGTCCAAATACATTGTACTATGTACATGAGAAATTCTGCCAATTACAATGATCTGAATATATGATCACATAATGCATACAACAAACCACAACTCCTTTGCTGATAACAAAGTAACTTGTTGTAAAGATTCAATAGTAAAGCAATAAATACTTCACACTTGTGATACCAGAAACCAGCGTAAAAGCCACTGCTTCTTCTACCTTTCAAATAATTACATTAAAAGAACAGCTGCTAGTTACAAGAAACCAGTGTTTTGAATGTTAAATCAGGAAAAAATTACTGATCTAGCACAAACAATGCTTCTTTAATTGTTTCATGTATTGGCTAATATTTTATAAATGAATTGGCTTATTAATATATAACAAAATTCATAATGCTAGAATCATAGATATTGTAATGTAGAGAACCACTTTATCAAAATTTATGAGCAGAATCATAGATACTGTAATGCTAGAATCAACGTGGCTCCACCATTGTCCACAGGTTGTTTGAAAACCTGCTAAAAACAATTGCAAATTCATTATTAACTTAGAATGTAAATAGGTTTAAAGAAATTAATATGCAAATGAGATGAAATTAAGCAAACAATTACATGAAGCGGATAAACTGACAAGGTGAGGGTTGAAAGTTCAAAGCAATAAAATTTCATTAATTGTTACATAATCTTACAAGTTACAACTAGGGTGAGTTTGGTTCGGCTTTTAAAAGTTGGGCTTTTTTAAAAAGTTGAGTTTTCAAAAAGTGTATAATGAAAAAATGTTTTTTCAAAAAGCTGAGTATTTGGTAAAAGTTGTTAAAAAGTGCTTTTTAAAAAAGCTGAGTGTTTGGCTAGCACTATAAAAGTTGCAGTTTGAGGGATAAATTACCAAAAAGGACAATGTATATATAAGGGAGTTTATTTCATACTTAAATCAACTACTTCATATACTTACTAAATAATAATAATAATAATAATAATAATAATATATAATTGGTATTATTTTAATAATGTTTGGGCAATTTTTCTTTTTTAGTGTCATAATTATTTGTTATTACCATTAATGACTTCTTATCAATATTAATTAAATCTAAATAATTTTCATCATCATGAAGCACAAAATGAAAATGTAAAAAGATGATAAAATATACACCAATAATCCAAGTTTAAATTGTACTACATAAAAATGTAAAAAAGATGATAAAATACATACCAATAACCCAGGTTTAAATTGTACTACATGATATTTAAAATAAATAAATAAAAGACAACTACTAATTTATTATCCCCCCCCCAAATGGAATTAGCAATGGAATCACGAAGAACCACCATCGCAGGGTCTGTTAAAGTTCCTGAGTTCTGCTCAGAATTGCTACCTGCTTCACTATTATGTTCTCTTCTAGAAATTGAATCTCAATTGGCGTTTATGAAGCCCCTATCATCTCTATCATTTAGTCTAACAAAATTATGAAGAGCCATAGTAGCAGATACAATAAGTATTTGGATATGGAATGGAAAAGATGGCATGTTTCTGATAATTCTCCATTTATTCTTCCACACACCAAAAGTGCGCTCAATCATACATCGAAGAGATGAGTGAGCATGATTAAATTTTTCATGTCTAGTTCTAGGGCTTCCACCTCTCCTTCGAAATTCCTGAAGATGGTATGATATCCCCTTGTATGGTGCCAAATAGTCTTTCATCATTGGGTATCCAGAATCAACTACATAATATTTCCCTAGAAAAGAAAATTCAATTGTATTAACACACACACAATATGTCATTTTAATGAACAATTGATTAACCATGGCACAAACCTGGTGGTGGGTGTGGAAAGTTGTTACTTTGTTTACGAATAGTATCCAGAAAAATGGAGGTGTCGTGTGCTGCACCTTCCCATCCAGGCAAAACAAATGTGAATAACATATCAAAGTCACATGCAGCCATCACATTTTGGGTTGGATATCCCTTTCTTCCAAAGTATGGAATGGACTTCTCAGTAGGTACAACCGCTATCACATGTGTGCCATCAATCGCATCGATGCAATCCTAATAAAAATATTAATAGTTTTCAATTCCACATGCATTGTATTATCTTTTAGACAATAGCACTTATTCAAATATACAATAGTACACATACTTTGAAATGTGGCCAATAAATTGGATGGTCTTGTATTTTGGTTGGAACTTCACTAAAAGTTGGATCTGAAGGCTTTACATATGCAGCTGTAAACGAGCATCCAACAGAGTGATCATCTTTTCAAAATGTCTACTTATGGTTTCACCTGAATGCTGAAATATTTCTTGAACCATTCGGTTACATGTTCCATGACCAAGTATCAGTAAACAGATTGCCACTGACTCTTCTAACCTTATATTCCTTGAATGTTGAAGTCCATAATCATGTTGTAAAACTTGACACAAATTATGAAACACCTTCTTTTTTCATTCTAAACATATTGTAACACAATTTCTCATTACCTTCCATACAGCGTCTCACCCAAGCCCACCCTGTTTGTTCATAATCATAACAAGGAGTCTTATTAATGTACTTATTGAAATATGTCACAACTGCTTCACAGGTAACTGCCACAAGCTGGTAAAACTCCTCATCAGAATCGTCATTACTATCATCATCATCATCAGAATCACTGTCACTGTCATCATCACTGTCACTACTCTCACCATCATCATCATCATCATTGTTATCACCATCATTATTATTGTCAACATTGTTATAATCACCACCATCATGATCATCACAATAATTTCTGTAATCCCCATCCATTAATAGTTCCATAAAATGGCCACTCTCATGAGTACCATTATAATCATCCATATTGGTTTAAGCTACACAACAAAGTAACAAATAGTCAACCATTGCTAATACTACTTTAATATAAATCAACATAATACTAAATTTCAAATATGTTTACATTACACATATATTAGTCCAAAGCTAATACTAAATATCACATAACTTAGCTTAAAGTTAATACAACATAACTAATACAACATAGTTAATACAACATAGCTAACTTAGTTTAAAGTTAATACAACATAGTTAATACCACATAAGGTTGGTCACTTCTTTTGGTTATAAATCATTCCTTGTAGCCATTCCAACTGTGACTCCGGGTCTTTGAAAGTTAGGAACATCTCCCTACGTGACCTTTTTAGTAAGATATAGGAAGCTTGAACCACAAACGTACTTTCCACTCCAAGAAGTGCTCTCACAATCGTCATGACATTATCAATTGAACTTGGTGACTCTTGAGAAGTACCTTCAGAACTATTCTGACATACAGTTATTAATTGACTAATACGATCGTCCAACATTGCAGATCCTCCTATCTTTTTCTTTTTCTTCTGTGAGGGTATTGATTCACTAGTTCGCTTTTGTCCTGAACTACGTGATTGACTAGTATGTCCTTGCTGCAAACTATCAATGTCTAAACTCATGTCACATTGGTTATCCTTAAATTCGGAGCTACCATCTGAATCACCAGCACCCTCTTCTGGCATTGTTGGAGGGAGTGTATTTGAAGAAGGGGTCCATGCAGCTACCCCAGTTGCTACAACATCCCTAAACATTATATCAAGTTGTTCTAGATTCTGTGGACCTTTCTCTCGAAATTTTTTAGCTTTGGGTAATTCCTACAAAATGTAATTGTAATTTCACTCATATAACAATAATATAAAAAAACTATCTCCAACTAACTACATATTAATAAAATACTCAACTCACCTTCAACTTCAGGTCCCACCAATTATCAGGAGCAGCAATCGTTCCCTTCACTGCATCCCAACCTAAACCTGTGTCAAGATTCCTTAATTGTTCCCACACTCTCCAATCACCTTTTAATACATCCCACCTACTTTTTAATTGGTCCTTATCATAGTTTTGACCGATCTCATCACAAAATTTGGTCACCAAATTGAACCAACCTTTGGTACTAAAGCCAACACCTTTTGTTCTATTCCCGGCTTGAATTTGTTCCACACAAAGGTTACAAAAAGTAGTTGTCCACGTTGGATTAATATCCCAATCTACTCCAGCCTTTTTTACCTCGGGGTTGGAAGTGGTCTTTTTACCCATCTATAAAGTTAACCAACCATAAGAAATGCAACAAATAGAATTCATAATATTCCAATTAAGTGAACTAGTTACAAACATGATCTAATAAATCCACAAAAAATAAATAAATAAATAAAATTGCTGCCTAGTCTGAGCATTAAAATAAAAAGGGCTAGAGAGGAATCTCATCATGTCACAACTCACAAGAGCACCGTTTGTACACTCACTAGTCAGTAAACACAGCTAGAAAATTGCTGCCATAATTGAGGACACTGGCCTCAAAAGTAGTCAGGTTCAATAGACTACTCTTAATAACTCAACATTCAATCCCATAAAAAGCATAGGTGGTCTTATAATGGTTTTATAAATGGTTTTTGATGAGTTCTCCCCAAGTATAAGATAAGAGACTATAAAACCTTTAAACTAGAAGCCTTAAATTAACAAATAATGATCACTACCTAGGGTGGACTGACTAGATTAACCGGAAATATATATGGCCAGAGGAGAACACAGGAATCCAGAAAAGAGGAAGATGAGACTGCCCAAAACATTTAACAATTCCATATAGTGATCTTAAAAATAATCTTAATCCAACAAATCAACTGCAGTTATTAACCTTGAGAACAAATCATACAAATACCAAAATAACAATTTACAAGACGAATAGATTCAACTTTACATTAAATTCCAATTCTAAATGAAGCAAAACACTTCCACTCCTCATTACTAAAGACCAAAAAAATCACATAAACAATAAAATTTGCAAAAAAAATCTACCATTCAGTACCAAAAAAAAAACATTGTATAGCTTAAACCTCAATTCTTAAACTAAGCAATAAATTCTTACACCAAAGCATTCAAAACCCAGAAAATCACATAACTAATAATCAACAAAAACTACAAAAACCAACCCAAAAAACTCAAGCTACCACTCAGTACTAGAAAACATAAAAATAATATAACCCCATAACATAACTAAAACTTGAAAATTCATATCAAGCAAAAGACTTTCAACCACACGTATTGCTAAACCCAGATAATTAAATAACTAATAACCCATCAGCAGCAGACGCACCCCACATCAACAAAGCACGCACACCCCATCAGCACCTCACCATGCAGCAACCAAACAAGCCCAATATTCTAGAATGTCACATACTCAACGAACCACGACAACCAGCATGAAAAATATTTATATTTCTTCTGAAAATTCTTCTTTCTTTCTCATTCTTTATATTTCTAAAATACCCAAATCATACTAAAATACCCAAATCAGATATCGCATAAATTAAGACAAAGCATCCACAAAATAAATAAAAAAATTACGAAGCATGTACCCACAAAGCTTTTTCAATACCCGGCAAGAGAACAAAGAGATCTTTAGCAAGAACAAAGCATGCAAGATCTGGAGAAAAAAAAATATATATATATATAGGTAAAAAAAAAATTCAGATCAGTATTGGTACCTGGTGGTTTTTGGTAGCAGATCGGTGTTGCTTCATGTTTTGTTGATCAAAACTCTACCTTCAAAATGTATTTCTCATATCAGATTAGACAAATAAAATTTTAAAAAAAAATTACACAGGAAGGCCCGTTGAAGAAGACGAAGAAAGAAGAAGAAGAGGAAGAAGATTTTCAACGGATGACAAAAGAAAAGAGAGACTTACGCGCAAGGAGAGGCTTGTAGCAGCACGGTGATGAGAGGAATGAAGGAGCTGGCTTTGCACAGAGCAGAGAGATCAGATGAGAGGAATGAAGGCACTGTGCGATCTCTGAAGACATGAGCATTTGAAGGGCAATTTGGTAATTGCCAACTCACCCCCAACAGATACCCCAAAATGCCCAAGGACTTTTGGAAAATGGACCTGATGAGGTCCATAATAGGAATGCGCGTTCAGAGCACAATTTTAAAACGCAACTTTTGACCCAAAGTTGCGTTTTATAATAACCAAATGCAATTTTTGGGCCAACTTTTTGCAAAACGCAACTTTTGGGCTCCAAAAGTTGAAACAAACGGGTACTTAAAACAAGGACAAGAAGAATGTATAGTAACAAAGTATATTAAGCATTAACCAGTAAAAAAAAAAAAAGCAATAACAAAGGCAAATGTGGATCCAAATCCGCACCATACTCATAAGTAGCCACCTTGTCAATGTTGTCACACTCGTACTAGCTAGCAAGTGTTGTGTTTTGTTTTTACAGTGGGCAAAAATTTTAGTTACTGTGTTGTGTCATTCACAATTTCACATTAGAATGAATTGTTGAGCGTTAAGTACTTGCCTTATTTTGTAATGCCGTGTAGACTTGTCAACAAGGAAAATGCATGTAAACAGAAATTTCTTGTCTATTGCTCAATAAAATCAACTACTTTCCAGGGTGATAAATTGTTTGTGTTCCTAAGGGTCACTTCTAGAAGTCTAGAAGCCTCTTTCAAGTATAAATAGGTGCTATTGTACTGCTTTATGCAAATTAGAAAAAATCTGTCCAGCATTGTGCAGGAGCAGCAGCTTTGCATCACACAAAAAAAGGCACAGATTCACAGACGAAAGAGGGAGGAGATGAGATCCTCCCCAAACTCCAGCCCTCTCACAAACACACACGTACACACAGTTGTGAAGCACTTCTTTACAGAAAAGCGAAGTTGTATCTACTTTGGTGATGGATTCCTTGTATAGTGGATTAAAGGCTCTTGAAGGCCAGGCTATTTCTAAGAAAGGGAGGTTGAAATTGTTGGAGGCTGAAGAAATGCCAGCCCCCATTGTTCGTGTGGACAAAGACGTGTTTGTATTAGTTGATGATCGATGTCTTGTTGTTACTTGAGAGGGCTGCCATGGATCTGTTGCCTCCGATAGATGAGAAGGGAGAGGGACCGGTCCACAGAATCGTACAAAGGTGAGTGTCTAAAATTATGTTTTGTGTCAAAACTTTTATATATTGAAATTATGCAGTTGTGTATGGGCTATGGCTGATTACCATGAGCTTGAATGTTGGGTAGGTTTTGGTTTTCTTTTGCAATTAATTTCTCTCTCTCTCTCTCTCTCTCTCTCTCTGTAAATATGAACTAATAATTTATAACCCTGCATAGAGATAGAATGAAGAAAAATGAGTATTAGAGATTATTTTGATATTTTCTTGATCACCCACTCGATAAATTTTTTTTATTGTAAAGCTATAATTTATTAAGAGAAAATGAAGAACAGAAGCGAAGTAAAATTGAGTTCCCAAGAGTACAACTAAATTTAAAATTAAAAAAAAAAAAAAAAAAAAATGCACTGACCACAAGAATTCCATCACCCACTAACTTTTTTATAGTATTGCTTCCTATGTACACCCCCCGGTGGGGTGTACGTACTTGGTTTGTTTTTTTCTTTGAACAAAATTTTCTCGTTACATATCAAAAAAAGAAAAGAAAAAACTCTTTGGATGGCTGAATTACCTTTTACCTTTATTTGGATGGAAACTCTGGAGAGGACTTCAACAAAGATTCTATTGGGCGCGATGAAAGGCGTCTTACAGAATTGGGTCGCAGAACTGTGGAGATTTTTGTCCTTGCCCATATTTGTCATGGAAGACTTGGATGTTGAAGCCAGTGCTAAAACCTTCTCAAAGATGATTAATTTACGATTGCTTAGAGTTAGTAAAGTGCACCTTCCTCATGGCCTCAATGTTCTCTCAAGTAAATTACGTCTGATAGAATGGCATGGATATCCTTTAGAATCCTTGCCATGTAGTTTTATTCCCATAAATCTTATGAAAATTTTGTATCTTATGCTGATGGCGTTCCTTTAGTTCTCAGAGTTTGTGGTTCCAATCTGTATAAGAGAGATCGAGATGAATGAATAAGTTACCTAGATGGAGTACAAAATATTCCAGAGAGTAAAGTTATGAATGTGCTCAAAACAAGTTATGAAGATCTACGTGAAAGAGAGCAAGACGTATTTTTAGATATTGCTTGTTTTTTTTAAAGGAATGGCAAAAGATCATGTAGTAGATTTACTACGAACTCAAATTATTGGTCCATACATCAATCTAAAAATTCTTCAAGAAAAATCACTAACTACCTTCTCTAATGGAATAGTGTGGATGCAAAATTAGTGATTTTTCTTGAAGAATCACTAACTATGGAAACCATATTAATCATAACTAAAAAAGAGATGTTCTCTAATAGTAGTAGAAATTACATAAAAAATAAAGTTAGAAAATTTAAAAATCCATTTTTTGACATTTCATTTAACCTTATTTATAATATATATATTTATATATATATATAAAATTTTCATACACTATTACTTTCGAAAATCTAATAAACAATGCTACCTCTCATTTATTGTCTTTGTTATGCAAATCATCAATTAGTAAATATATGATAATGGTAAAAAACGTTACAAATGAGATCACTAAAAAAAATATAAAATTAATTAGCCATTATCATTATGGAGTAGCAGTCTATAATTTTACGTATCCAAAAAAGTAGAATATATAGATTTTCTTAAAAGTATGGGTAAAGATTCACTATATATATGTGTGTGTGTGTGTGTATAAAGGTAAACAAAGGGTTGAATTTTGGTGACAAATAAGTTGTTCCAATAGTGATTTGTTTATAGAAGATAATTTGGGTTTGTTGCAGAGAGAAGGATCTATATTTTTCTAAAATTTCCCTTTTATAGTAGAGTCTTCTCAAGTTATGTATAATGATTTTAATAAGTATGTATGCTATACATAGTATTAAAAATATTCTGGAGTATATTTTATCTGCTTAAATTTTCAATTGTTTGTTATGGTTTGATAGGCCAAAAAAGAATTGACCCCTTGTGATTAATTAATTGATTAATTAGCCAAGTTTATCAATTAATCAAATTAACAAGCAAAGCGCATGGTTGCACAAACAAATTATCAATTAAACTAAGTGCAGCGGAAATTAAATTGACACGGTGATTTGTTTACAAATGGGAAAAATCAACATGGCAAAAACCCCACCGGGTGATTTTAAGATCACCACTCCCGAGAATCCACTATTATCAAAACAAGCTGTTACAAGTAAAGGAATCTCAGTACCTTATACCAACTTACAGTTGAACCCTTACTCCAATACCCAATTGGACTTGTTCTGTAGTGACAATCTCTCCTTGTAATGCACGGCTCCCAGTACGTGACTAACCAATTGTGCGGATCACAATACGCAACTTCAATTACCAACTAGAGAAGGTTGTTGGCTGCAAAGTTATTCAGTTCATCCAGACGATGAAGATCAATAAAATGTTTGGTCACAAAACCCTACGGTGTACAAACACAGCAACTTCTTCACAAGAACGATGAATTAGGGCAAATTCTGTCTCTGGTTACAATTTGTTTAAACAAACTTTGCTCAACACTTGTGCAACTTATTCCACCTTTGACGGCCCTTAAAATAATCTTTTTATATGTCTAGGGTTGTGAGAAAAGAAAGCTCAAACATACATTTACGGATTACAGTCAAAACAGAACTAAAATTCTGTTTTTTATAAACCTCTACAGATATCCTATCTGTCGAGCTGCTGTCGAGCCACAGGGCTGGAACAGCTCTTCAAGCTCGATAGATGGCTAGCTGTCGAGCTTTAATGAACTTGCACTTTTCAGCTTGAATCTTGGACAGACTTGCATGGCTTTAACACTTGATCTTAAAACAAGGTTTCTTGAAATATTAATCAATCCTAGATCTATCCAATTACAAGTAAAGTGCGTTTTATCAAAGGATTAGCCAATTACATGTTCCTAACAAATGAAACACATATGTCCTAACATGGTTGATTAAGACTTAAAAAGATAATTTTTTTTATTTTTATTGTGCTTAAAGGAATAGTTAAATATAGGAAGTGAAAGCCATACATTAAAGGAATTATTAATTAAAGTAAATGGAGAGAAGAGGGAGACATTCACACACCAATCTTATAGTCTTATCTTGTCTCCCAAAGTAATGAGCTGCACCAATATATGGGGCACAATCATCCAGGAAAGTAAATCTTGAACTTTCATCAAACAGGTCGTAAAAAAAAAAAAAAAAAAAAAAAACTACAATAGATGGTGGTAGTGATTGAGAGTCCATTGGACAGAGCCTTACTATTGCTACTGCAGGTCAGGTCATGACTGATTTTCTTCGTGGGCGTTAGGGGTGTCCAACAGAAACCGAGACCCGACCCTCCCGCCCAACCCGTCCGATCCGGCCTGAGAATCGGCCGACCCGACGCCGATGATGGTCAGCGGCGGGTCTGTGCCTCCAAAACCCAAAAACGGCGGGTCGGTTGGCGGGTTTTCTCCCCAAAACCCGAAAAAACCCGACCGAACCGAGATATGACCAAGTCTCAGTCTCACTCTCTCCTCTCAGTCTCACGATCTGCTCTTCGCCGATCCTGCTAGTCGTCGATCTCTACCTCTCCATCGTTGATCTCTGCCTCTTCGTCGTTGATCTGTGCTCTTCGTCGTCGATCTTCGCTCCTCGTCCGCGGCGTCCCCAACTCGTCTTCGCCTCCATCTCTCAAATTCGTCTTCGCCTCCTTGAAATTTTCATCTCTTAGGTTCGGTTATCTATGAAATTGCAGTCTATTGTTGTTTTTGTTCTTTGGATTTGTGGATCTGTTCTTTGGTTGTGTAGATCTTCTCTTTGGGTTTGTAGATCTATTGATTTTGTTCTTCAGGAATCAAAGTTCAGTGTTTGATCTTGATATTTCGGTCGAAATCAAAGCCGACCGCGCCCACCCGAGCCCGATCCAACCCGACCGGTGGCTTTTCGCTGTCGGCGGCGTGTCTGGAACTTCTCCACCCGTTCAGATCGGGTCGGTTGCGGGTTGGGCACAAACCCAACCCGGACCGACCCGTGGACAGCCCTAGTCAGCGTGGAAAATTCAACTGAAGTCAAGTCATCTTTATCTGGACAAGAAGTGAAGGGATGCAATTTGAAAGAATTAATGAAACGTTGGAATTAAACGTTCAAATACACGTGTTTCAGAGTCATCCTTAACTTCGGCGTGGTTTCAAGGGCCCCATGTGTGATTAAAACGACCTCTCTTTACAGTTTACAGTCCAATCAAATGCAACTTTCAATCAATAGAAGTCCAACAAAAAAAAAGTGGAATGAAGATTTTTCATTTTTCCAAAGTAAAAGAGCCGTGTAGATTGAAGCCAATCACAAGAATACTCACGGGGATTGTACCTTGTAGCTTAAATTGTCATGGGTTGTGTAGATATAGGAAATTATAATTTCTTCTAGATTTTTTTTTTTCTCATTTTTCCATTTTTGGGAGGTAGCAAATTATAGGAAATTTAACGGAAATCATCTCAAACCAAAAGCTAAATCCAAAGGGCCCTTGGAAGGTTAGTGTGCATCACTGCTGATTTTGTACTTGATTTATATGAAAAGATAACAAAGTAGTTAGGCCAAAAAGTTTTATTTAATAAAAAAATCTACAAGATGGAATGTTCTTAATGGGATTTGGATTTTGGAGTTTTTTTTTTTTTTTTTTTTTTTTTAAGAAACCGGCCTAAAGTACATGAAAACTCAAGGGACTTTTAAAGTATGTGAAAATTTTTGTGAAATGAGGATTTTGTGTCGTCAACATGTCTCCCCTATAGTCAAAAAGGCAAGGTACTAAGTCAATTTGCGTGTTGTCAGGGGGAAAGAAAATTTAACCCAACGAAAAAAGGAATTGACTGCAAAGACTCCTACTCTTACTCCTATCAGAATGAAGGATGATTGAATAAAGATGAAGCCAAAGACTTGGTAAAATATTTGTTTGTCCAAAAAGTAATAGTATGAAAGCTCTCATTGTTTTGTTATTCCCCACTTTAATTTTCTGGAAAACCGAAGACCGAAGACTTGTGGAAAACTGAAACCATGGAAATTTCGTGAAAGAAGACCTCTCAATCTGTGCATGAATGATAATTATTAAATTTGCATGAATTTCATTTTCATACTACTATCACATGAATGAATTGATGAGGTTTATTGTGCATGTATTCTGGTACAGGCAATGAAAAAAGTGATGAGAAACCTTTGTCAATTCTCTCTCTTTTAATTATTCTTTCTTAAAAAGGAATGTTTCATTTTTTTTCATGCTTTCTAAAATAGGAAGGAGCTTTGCGTGAATGACTGGGATGAGCTTGATTGATTATTGGCTATGAGTTGGATTTCATTACAGGTTAATGGAAAAGATGAGGATTAGAAGAAAGTCAATTATTCATAATATGAAAATGATTTGACAAGAGATTTTATTTGAGATATGTGTAGCCCTAGCCCCCACAATGCATTACATCAAATAGAAAAATCAAGTGATATACTTCGCGTGTGTAAACATTATTCATAAGATCTACGGTCACCACAAAACAAATTATAGGAAATTTAACGGAAATCATCTCAAACCAAAAGCTAAATCCAAAGGGCCCTTGGAAGATTAGTGTGCATCACTGCTGATTTTGTACTTGATTTATATGAAAAGATAACAAAGTAGTTAGGCCAAAAAGTTTTATTAAAAAAAAAAAAAATTCTACAAGATGGAATGTTCTTAATGGGAGATTTGGATTTTGGAGTTTTTTTTTTTTTTTTTTTTTTTGAGAAATTGGCCTAAAGTATATGAAAACTTGAGGGATTTCTAAAGTATGTGAAAATTTTTGTGAAATGAGGATTGCGTGTCGTCAACATGTCTCTCCTAGTCAAAAAGGCAAGGTACCAAGTCAATTTGCGTGTTGTTAGGGGCGAAAGAAAATTTAACCCAACGAAAAAAGGAATTAACTGCAAAGACTCCGACTCCTACTCCTATCAGAATGAAGGATGATTGACAAGACTTACAACACTAACACTTACAAAAGGACCTAATCTTTATAAGAAGTACTAATAAGACTCATAAACCGAAAACTCACTCGCTAATTGACTAATGGCTTATGACTGAAATGTCAAATTTATTTATTAGGTATGGAAGCCGTTGACATACAATATTGAGGAAAGAGACTGAATTTCAGCTTGCCACAAATCACTTTATTGTGATCTATTTCGGCAATGTTATTGTCACAAATCAATTTATCACTTTTTTTTCCCTCTATTTCGGCAATGCCATTGCCACAAATCAATTTGCCACTTCTTTTTTTTCCTTCTATTTTGGCACCACAATTTTTTTTTTTAGAAACGATACGCCCACAACATTTTCACAACATTTTTACAAAAAATCCTAAGTGACAAGTTGTTACTAATTGTTATTATTAGGGCAAAAAAGTAATCTTAGTGTTAGGTTCAAATTTGAACCAATAACAACTAACCACCTGTAATTTGTTGTAAAAATGTTGTGGACATAGCATTTTTTTTTCCTTCATTTTCAGAAACTTTGTTGCCACAATTTTTTTTTTTTTTTTCATTCACGGGCAGAGCTTGGGCAGCACAAGAATTTCGGTAATCTCATTACCGATATTCAATTTTCTCTCTCCCCTTACACATTGTACTTTTTCTTGCAATTTTGGCAACACCGTTGCCGAAATTCAGTTTCTTTCCTCATTTTGCCAAATAACTTTGAACAGTACCTATAACACCAATAAACTCCGTTTTTTGCAATATTTAGCCAAAAAGACTCTCTTTTGTAACTAATTCCTATATATGGGATCTTAAAAAAAAAAAAAAAAAAAAAAGGGGTACTTCTAGAGACCAACTTTTGTAACCGGTACTTAATCAAATCTTTCTACCAAAAAAGAAAAAAAGATCTGCAATAGCAATATGGCGCAAAGAAGAAGCCAAAAGCAGGAAATTTGTACCACCACAAGCAAGGTGTCATGGTCTCATTTTGCTGTACTCCTCATCATGTCAGTACTCAAAGCCCATCTCGCCACTGCATCTGATACAATTTACCTAGGCCAATCTCTTGCATGGAACCAGACCCTTACCTCCAACAGTGGAATTTTTGAAATGGGTTTCTTCAAACCGGGTAAGTCTCTTCACTATAAACTAGGCATATGGTATAAAATGATAGCAGAGTTTACAGTGGTTTGGGAAAAAAATATAATATACTCAGACTCGGACCCAGCCTCTATGGCACTAGAACTTTATAAGGATGGAATACGGGTAACACAAAAAGGAGTTGGAGGTGATTATCTTGTGTCTTATTCTAATTCTACCATAGTGGTAGGGGTGCTTCTTGACAACGGAAATTTTATCCTAAGAAATAAATTAGATGATATTGTATTGTGGCAGACTTTTGAGGAAGCAACTGATACGTGGCTGCCAGGGGCCAAGCTGTGGTTTGGTTTCAATACGATTAGTACAGAAACTAATATGTTACTGTCACTTAGTCGGTGGTTCTCTGCAGATTTAGAATTAGAACAAAATGGAACGGGTCACTTGGTACTATGTTATTGGAGTCCCAATGAAATGATAACTGATAGTTATAAATATGGAGGGAATCTGTCTAGGAGAGAATTGACCAAGCAATACATAAATACATCATATGTTTCCAATATGAATGAAAGCTATTTTATATATTATGTTGTTTCTCCTCACACATTTGCAAGATTTGTTTTGAATAGCATCGCGGAGCTAATTCTCTATGTATGGGATAAGGATTTACACCGATGGAATTTGGTTTGGAAGGCACCTCAGCAACGTTGTGAGATTGCGGGTTTCTGCGGGGAGTATGGCATCTGCAATCGGCAGAATGGATCTCTTTGTAATTGCCCGAAAGGTTTTAGACCAAGATATTCAAGAAATTGAGACTTTTATGACTATGAAGGAGGGTGTGAGAGAATAACTCCTCTACAATGCTCAGATGACAAGTTCCTCACAATGCACAACGTGCTCTTTCCGGAAATATCACATCTTCCAGCAGTAAAAAATGTTGAAGAATGCAAATTAAACTGTTTAAGTAGCTGTCATTGTGTTGCTTACTCTTATAATAATGGGTGTTCAATTTTCAAAGGAACACCTATATCTACAACCTTCTTCTGGTAATGAGTTAGGTGGAGATTTTCATATTCGCATTTCAGCATCTGAGCTAGTGGGAAGTAAAACCAATATGTTGAAAAAAGCAGCTTGGATTGTTGGAATTCTGGATGTACTCATTCTTCTCATTTCCATTGGATTGGCAATTATTTGGAGCAGACATTCCACTGTTGTACTGGAAGAAGTACATATTTCTTTGATTTTGTTCAAGTACCGAGATTTACAAAGAGCAACAAGAAAGTTCTCCCAAAAACTTGGGGAGGGTGGTTTTGGTTCTGTTTTCAAAGGGACATTACCAAATTCAACAACTATCGCAGTGAAGAAAATAACAAGTCTAGATCAAGGTGAGAAGCAATTCCGTGCAGAAGTTAGCACACTTGGAGCAATCCAGCATGTTAATCTTCTTCGCCTTCGTGGTTTTTGTGTAGAAGCTTCAAAAAGATTTCTTGTCTATGATTACATGCCAAAAGGTTCTCTAGAATCCCATTTGTTCCAAAACGCTTCCAAGATTTTGGATTGGAAGACAAGATATCAAATTGCGATTGGGATTGCTAAAGGGTTGGCTTACCTTCATGATAACTGCAGAGATTGTATCATGCATTTTGACATCAAACCTGAGAACATATTGTTGGATGCTGAATATAATCCAAAAGTGGCTGATTTTGGTCTCGCAAAAATAATTGGACGGGACTTCAGTCGTGTGCTGACCACAATAAGGGGAACTAGGGGCTATCTAGCACCAGAATGGATTTCAGGAGAAGCTGTTACTCCAAAAGTTGATGTTTTCAGTTATGGGAAGCTTCTTTTCGAGATAGTATCTGGTAGGAGAAATATGGACATGCTAGATGGTGATGATGAAGAAATACGTAACTACTTTCCAGCTCGTGTTGCAATTGCGATAAACAAAGGGGAAGACCTTCTGACACTACTAGATCACAAATTAGAGGGAAATGCCATCATGGAAGAGCTAACTAGAGCCTGTAAAGTTGCTTGTTGGTGCATTCAAGATGATCCAAGGAATAGACCAACTATGGGCCAGGTAGTTCAAATTCTTGAAGGAGTGATGCAAGTGGACGTGCCTCAAATTCCTCTATATTTCCAACGCCTTTCAGAAAATCCAATGGTAGCAATTGTTTCTCAAGAGACTGAGACTTCTTCAAGTTCATATTGATGGGCACAAGGTACTGTCTTAACTTTGTCTTTACAATCAGTGCATTCTTTGTAGTCAAAATAACGCTTATCGTTCCTTTAATCTACTGCAAACTATGATAAAAGGCCACTGTTGTTAGAAGATAAGGAGCCAAGTGCATAAAAACAAATGTAATTTCGACCATCATGGGTGCCAAAAGCAATAAAGTGTGCCTCTTTGTTTCTCTTTTGGAGGCTATTTTTCGTTGGAGACTCTGTTTTGTGTCTTCTGTTTTGTACCTGGTATCCAAAAAAATTAAAAAATAAAAATGTGGCCAAGTGCATGTACGTGTCTCTACCTGTGACAATTTGTTTGTTGTGTATTTGTTGAAAGACCATGAGAAAACGTGTGAATGTTATTTTAGTACAATTGATTGAAGAGGAACCTAAAAAAATTTAAAATAGAATCTAAAAACAGTCACTAGGCAGCTCATTATCGATTTTTTAGACCATTTTTAACATACCATTCTTTCTTCTATTTTCCATGAAATCTGCAAATGATTTTGCCTCATCTTTGCAATCAATCTTTCACCAAACTCTTTGGTCAGCCCAAAATTTTCAATGTCAAATCCCAACTTTCACTAAATAAAAAATTTATCATAACACAGTAAAAGCTTTGAGAGCTCCCAAAACCATGCTCAATTTATTCTCTTCGATATTACATTAGCTCCAGAATGTTGTTATTAATATTCAAAACATTACAATAGAAATGAAAGAATGTTCATATTACCCCAAAAAATACAAAATAAAGAGGATTTTTTTTTTTTTTTGAGAAGAAAAATAAAGAGGAATTTAATTGTAAGAGATACACACAAATACTCTTACTGCTGGTTCAACAGCAAATAGGGCATTAAATTAAGTTATTAATCCATTCTTATTAGTTATTACACTACAGACACTTAAAATCTTAAGTGCACTCTTTTGTAATGAAAATGATGCTTGTCCATCCGTTATCTAATGCTTTTTTTGTTCTTTTTATGTAACGCAATTTAAGATAGAAAGACTTCACTGTCCTTAGTAACTAAGGAGCCACCCACCGCACATTCTTGATGCGATGGTCACTCCACAAGTATAAGTATTTGTGAGGTGTGCGAGGGCAAGGATTGAGGTTCAAGTCTGCAAGAGAGAGTTTCACACACATATACACTTAGATTAGGCTAGAGTAGAATTTATATCTTGTATAAAAATAAAAAATATATATTAAAAAAAAAAATTTTTTTTTTTTTTAAGTAACTAAGGAGCCAAGTGCATCACCCCAGCAACAAAGAAGCCTTCATAAACAACCTTACCATAATACTTGAAATTAAAATTTTAAAAAAAAAAATGATTGGGAAAACAATTTCCACACCCATAATGGCTCACATGAGCAAGATATGGAGCAAACCATTATGGATGTAAAAATAGCATTGCATTTGTTTGGGCAAAAAACTGTATTGTGAAGATTGATGTCTAAGTTTTCTTGTGTTTGATAGCATTAAAAAATGTGGGCAAAGGAAAAGTCAAGTTGGTAAACATAAAACACAAACAAAATTTTGCATTGTTTTCCAAAACTTGTTCATAGGTGTCTTTTAAAGTAGGATTTGTTTATCTTAGTTCTATAATGCTTATTTGTGCTCCTCCCTCGCAAGAGAACCAAGCAAGGAACGAGTTGAGCTAAACAGAAAATTGATTCATTAAACTGACGAGAGTTCACACATCATGACCAATTGATACAATATGAAAGGTTTTCTAGAAAGTCTTTCAAAGAAGAAATGAGCGCTCTGCCCTAGCTCATACTTTAAATACTAAATAATATTCTAAATAACAACTCGACGAATTAAAGCTATCAATGAGCTAAATAGAAGATCCCTACTTGACCAAAAAAACAAAAACAAAAAACAAAACAAAAACAAAAACAAAATAGAAACTGCACTCATACTTTAACTTCCTTAATCAATGAACTCTTTGCTAAATCCATGCTCAAGGAAACAAGAGTAGGATGAGTGCTCTTATTATTCCCCAACTAAATCTCAGCTCTATTTGGTTTGATATTTTGTTGCCTTTGGTGAGTGTTCATTTGTTCTATTTTTAATATCTTTTAGGTATGTATTTTGAAGCTAAGAATGTTTAACTTAATGAGTTTTTTGTGTCATGATGCTCATTTCGGTTATAATTTCACGACGTTTTTTTTTTTTTTTAATATATAGAGTTTCAACCTATGATCATCAAACCAAGATACCAATCGGTTTTTGGTATAAGAGAGAATTGAATTCCAAATCTTTTATTCAACTTTCAAAGACTTTACCAATTGAGCTAACTAGAACCCACTCACAACATTCTTAAATTAACCTATCAACTTACACAAGAGTCATGAAAATAATAATAATTATTATAAATTAATAGGCTAATTTAAAAATGTAGTAAATTATTGTGAATTTTTTTTATGTACCCAGTGAACATTAGGTTCGTTTGGATGGAAGGTTGGAAAAGTTGGAGGATAAAAAATGATGGAATGATAGAAAAGATTTTAATTTCTCTCCTTTTTGTTTGGTTGGAAGTGGAAAAGTGAAGGGATGAAAAAAAAAATGAATTTGTATAAATTTACTCATATACCCTTGTTAAAAAATGATTGTCAATTAAAACAAAAAAGTGACAAACAACAAAAAAAAAAAAAAAGCAATCACCCAATTTATTAAAAAATAAAAATCATGGCCCAAAAAAAAAATCATGTCTAGTTAAACAAAAAAAAAAAAAAAAAACAACAACAACTATCATACACAGCCCAAGAAATCAAAAGGCAACATCTAGGAAAAAAAAAAAAAAAAAGGGAACGATTGCCCATGTGCAAGTGCACACAGGCATTTTTGTCCATTAAGCAGCTCATTTTTCCCTTCAGTTTTCTCTCCCATTTTGGGGAGAAAACTTTTTGATGGATCCGAAGAAAAAACATCTGAAACTCACCATTTATTTTCTTTTCTCCCCACCCAACCAAACACACTTCAAAAAAAAATTTTCATTCCCATTTTCTTTTCAAAATTTTCTATCCATCCTATTTCACATCCAAACAAACACAGTAAAGGTGATTGCTGACCCCTGAACATGGTAGGCACATTACTGTGAGTAGCTTTATTGAATTTGAATTTATGGTGATTGCCGACCCTGATCATGGTAGGCCCATTATTGTGGTCACATATGATACAAGTATGAGGACAGCAGTTTTGGGCTGAAGAAATCTCTACAATGGTCCTTCGCAAATGGCCCATATTGTAGTTTGAAGATCAAACAATGTTGTTATTCAAGGTGACTTGTTTTGAGCTGAGAAGGAGAAAGGTTCGTCCGAAGAGAGGCCCGTAAAAGTACGGGACTCGTTTGCTGTAAATAAACCAGAAATGCATGAAAGAGATAATGGAATGGGTGCCGTGAAAGCTGAAAGGTGAAGTTATGCGAGCTCACGTACAAGGAAAATAAATCAATTTTACCGCAAAAAATGCTTTATAAAAAATGAGTCATCTATATTCTATTTTATATATTACTAAAAATTGAAGCGTAGCGTTTAATGCTGCTGCTTTCACGTTGCGCCACATCAGCTGTCACGTCATTTTCTTTAAAAAAAAATATAATTTTCTCTTCAATTTTAAAATGGTTTTTACAATTTTCAGTTCTATAAATCTCAGCCCTATAAATGCAGCACACTACTTATTTATTTACTCCCACTATCATCCTATAATAAATTTGTATAATTAATCCAGCCCACCTCTTATTTATTTAGTTCCACTATCAAGCCTAACCCAAAACCTTTTCAGTTCAGCTTAAAGGAAAAAGAAATTAAAAATATAAAAACTGAAAAAGAAATTAAAAATATAAAACGTTCAAACCGGTTTGAAATCTATATATTACTAAAAGCTGAAATGTAGCGTTTAATGCTGCTGCTCTCACGTTGCACCACATCAGCTGCCACGTCATTTTCTTTTTAAAAAAAATAATTTTCTCTTCAATTTTAAAATGGTTTTTACAATTTTCAGCTCTATAAATCTCAACCCTATAAATACAACCCACTATTTATTTATTTACTCCCACTATCATCCTATAATAAATTTGTATAATTAATTCAGCCCACCTCTTATTTATTTAGTTCCACTATCAAGCTCAACCCAAAGCCTTTTCAGCTCAACTTAAAGGAAAAAGAAATTAAAAATATAAAAACTGAAAAAGAAATTAAAAATATAAAACGTTCAAGCCGGTTTGAAAAAAAAAAAAAAAAAAAAAAGGGGGAAGCGTTCAGGGTTTTGCGTGAAACAGGGTTTGAAAAAGGTATTGCGTGAGATACACATCGTGGGGAATGGGAAACAGATCGTTTGAATTTCTCCCACCTTTCTGTTCTACGGTTATGCACAAACAAATGGTTTGAACTTCTGCTCTACAGTTTCACAGTAAAGGGGAAAGAATCTGATACGATTTGAAGCCGTGAAAATCTCCCCACCTTCTTGCTCTACGGTTTCACAGTAACAGCCGCCTATCTGACTTCCTTCCTTCCTGTCTTCCTTTCCTCAGCCTATATAAATACTGACAGAACCTGGAGGATTTGATTGAGGTATCTCTAAATCCCAGTTCTTCTTGTGCTCCATTCTTTTGCTTAATGCTTTTTGTTTCCCTTTTTACATTTTGTTACTGCCTCTTTTGTGCTGTGGTGTGGATGATTGTTATGCTGAAATTTTGAATGCTGGGGTTTTTAATTGGAGCTTTGTCTTTTTGGTTCAGTACTTTGTGTTGTGGTGTGGATGATTGTTTTGATTGCTGTGGTTTTTAATTGGAGCTCTGTTATATACATCAATAGATTCAATACTTACAGACAATGTTAATATGAATTGATAGTAATGAATGTCCACTAGATGGATTATCTTTTGATTCTTAGTTCTTAAAGTCAAGGCCTTTTATTCCTACATAATTATGTCAACATTGACAAAGAATTTGATTTCTACCTAAATTGTGTACAGTATTTTAGATTCAAGAAATTATAGTCTTATACAACCAAGCGAATTATCTTTTGATTCTTCTTCAAGTCCAGAACTTTTATTCCTACATAATTATGTCAGCATTGACAAAGCATTTGATTTCTACCTAAATTGCGTATAGTATTTTAGACTCAAGAAATTATAGTCTTATACAGATTCAAGAAATTGTAAGTTCAATTACTTAGAGCATTTGATTTCTACCTAAATTGCGTACAGTCTTATACAGCCATGTCAAATCTTTTGCATCATTTTCCATATATGTGAAACTCAGCAAAATAATATCATTGGCCATCAAATTTGAGATTGTTAGTAGATCTATAGGATTACCTTAAAGGCTGAGGCTTCTACAAATGCAATCTGAAATTTTTTGCAGAAGTTTTGGGTTTAGGTAAATCAGATTTGTTTTTGGGAATTCTAAACAGGTTCCGTGATATTAAATATGCATAGAATTGGTTATGATGAGGGAAAACTGGTAGGGATTAGGTATGGAGTGGAGTTTATGGGTTTCTTGGGGTTGGAAGAAGAATCAGATTATGCAGATTGGAATTTTAGATATTTTTTAAATGGAAAGAGGAAAGAATTATGTTATTTTGAAGGTGGACTTAATTATGTTATTTTGCAGCTATTCATATTCCTTACTGTATTTCTTCAAGGCCAAAAGGAGAGTCCTATTCTTTGTTAGATTGATAAGAAATTCCATACTTAAAGAGGATAAAGACTTAGTATATAGTTAGCATTTTCAATATAATTATAGGAGTATAAGAACTAATCTTTGAGAGCTAAATATCCAAGCTTTAGAGCTAATGTGGGCTTTAATCTTCAATATGTGTTTATTTGCATTTACATATCTGTTGGACTTAAATGAGGCACCTGAGGAATGCCAGGTGTACATCTTTCAGTATAGTAGGACAATATAACCTTGGTGTAGAGAAACAGAAGGACATTTAACCCCAATCTTTTGCAAGCCATGTTCAAAATGTATATGCAAAAGGCCATTCCTCAAACTTATGCTTTATATCTTCTTCTTTTTTTTTACTTTTTAGCTTGCATTACTTTTGTAAATTAAAGGGTAAGGGATTTATATAATTAAAATTTTATTGAATCATCTATGACTCTGGAGATTATGCATACTGTAACTATTTAGTCAAAGCCCTCTCTAACCTCTAAGATTATAATAAGATTTGCTTCAGTCCAGCACTTTGTTTTATGGGTTAGTCTTGTTGAGTGAAAAAAGCTCACGCTATTGAGAAAAAGAAGCCACCATAGATGTTATGACTCAATTTCAAAGATAGTGGCCGGAACACTTTGCTTATCTAGATGAGGTGATCTTTTTTTTTTTTTTTTTGGGTGGCGTTATAATTGCTTTTGAGAGATTGTTCAAAAATTGGGGTGTGAAGTGGATCTCTATTCTAGGTGGATATTGTTCTCTTTAAGCACTTATTTGTTTTTTGGGAATGTTTCTTTTTCCCATGAGATTTGTTATTTTTGAAATGATATTTATGTTGTATTTGTTTGGTTTTGTTACTTTCCTGGAAAACTAGCCTTTTTTCCACTGAATTAAACAGAATTTTTACTGGTCTGTTAATTAATTTAGTTTGGATTGGTAGAGGAATTCTAATTATTGGTATTGGTGATAAAAAGGGATATTTGGATGCCCAGTTTAAATAACTTCAAAAACTGCTGCAAAATGAGAACAATTCAGATTTTGTGGTTGATTTTCTATTTTATTTGATGATTTTGAGAAGCTCTCGAACAATATTTCTAGAGCTCTGTGAGTATTTGTTATCTATGTGGTTGATTTTGGAAAAAAAATTTGCTTAATGATTTATTTTTTGTTTATGGGTAAAATGAAATAGTTCAGTAATAAGTAATATGTTTAAGGAGATAAGTATATGTCTTATACTTTGTAATTGTTCATAAGTCATTGTTAAGAAAATTTTAGCTTCACAATTATGACATTGATTTAAGGGCATCTTTGTAAGTATGTGTTTCCATGTTCTTACCATGACAAATATTTTACATGGTTTTTCATTCTTTGCTCACTTGCATCATGACTGCTAGCACTACAATTATTGATTCAAAAACAGATTGTAGCAATGCTTTTTAGTTATGAGACATATAACATTTTTGTTTATTATATTGTAATGAATTCCTTGGCAGATGGATTTGCTTGCGTGGCCCACTCACTACCCATGATTGGTTGCCTAAAAAAACAGTACGTATCATGGTAAGTTTCTTATGAACAGAGGTGCACTAGAATTTTCTTAACAGTAATTTATGAACATTATGTGTGATGTCAAGTTTATGATGCATGTTACTTTCTAAAATATGCAAATTATGCAAATTGATGATTGTGGTCATGTTAGATATACTTATAATGTAAGATTGTTGAAGTATGTGTTAAGTGATTTTGAAGCAAACATCATATTCAAAGAAAGTCACTATCCAATAGATAATTGCACTATTGTCTTTTTTTAATGAATCCCGTGCATCGCACGGGTTAGCAACTAGTTTATAAGAAAAACTGAAAAAGTAAGGAAAATAAATCAATTTTCCATAAAAAAAATTTCTAAAAAATAGTCATTTACAAGCTTTAATCAATTAGTACAAGGGAAAGGTGGAATTCTTAAGGTGAGAGCAAGACCAATTCCCACCATTCACCATTCCCCATCCTAAAGATCTATTATAACCGAAGCTGCCCAGCCAGCTTACTATCCCCAGAAATTTCTTTATTGAACACCAAGAAAAGATTCACTCAAGGCTGGAAATACCAACTTTTCACTCCACGAACATAGCTTTACCAACAGCAAAAAGATGATCCATCATAATCAAGAAACATCAATATAAAATAATAGTCAAGAAAGCGCAGATAACACAAGTTGTACCAACCAAATTCCTATCTAACATGAATATATGCCTTCATTGAAAGTATAAGCGCAAGAACGGAGAATTAAGGGAAAAAATGGTTATAGAAATGGTACAAAAAGAGAAACACAGATCATAAATTCCTTCAAATAAAACCATCATATCTAAAATTAGAAAACAAACCAAGAATTAAAATCCTTATTGCAGCTAAACCCTTTACAATCAGTTTTTCTTTACCACAAAATTGATATTCACCAAGTACTCAGTTTCTCACTTGCTTTTAGGGTCCAAGAACTTGTGTAGGAGGGCGCATAGGCCAGCCAAGAAGCGGAGGAGATCCTGGTGGGGTTGCATCTCGACTAGGAGAGAAGAGACTCAATTCCACAAATGTCCCCATTGAAGTCCCATCCCTCTCAAAAGTACGAAAAGAAATCGATCCACGCTTTGTTGAGGCATCAGAATTTCTACTGGGACTAATCCGACCACTTTCTTCTTCAAGACGGCTTTGGTTAGCGATAAGAGAAATGGTATCATTGTGATCATCATCAACCCTTCTCCTAGCCTCTATGTCCTGTAGGTTTCCCAGGGCCAAAGAATCTGCAACTGGGTAGTACACAAGCATGCATATACACACCCCCGCACAACAAAAAAGGGCAAAGAAAGCCAACAAAACAAGAACTTGAAACAGAATTTGATCTGGTTTAATCAAAACAGAAAGACCAAGTAATAGAACCCTTAACGGTAGGAAACTGGAAACAGAGAATATCAACATGTAAACTCTCTTCTGCAAACCCTTATTGATGACCAATTTCAAAATCCGACTTCCAAGCCAAAACAAGTAGGCGGTTAGGATCATGGCAAAAATCCCTAGAAATATAGTACTCAGTAAGGGGTAAGTGCAAATGATAATATTATCAACTCTTTCCGTGCAGTAAAATATAAAGGCAGTTTCCTTTGGGAACTCTTCTCCCTGTGTAACTGAGGTCCGATTAAAATAACAAAGAGCTGAAGAAGGAACATGGCTGCCAGGGGCTGCCTTCGAAACAAGTACAAGTATCAATGAAAGTGGTTTTCCATATCATCCGTTCCTAACTGATGGGCCTTACTCTGCTGCATTATTAGGAAAAGATGGAACAGGTTATTTGTCATTTTTTTATGAAGATAATCATATGTATAAGTATGGCAGGAATCTGTCTGCAAAAGAATTGACTAACCAAGACCTTAACGTATCCTATGTTTCCAATAATAATAGTGAAGGCTATTTTATATATTCTGTTGTTTCCCCTTATAAGTTCACAAGATTTGTTTTGAATGTCACCGGGGAGTTCATTCTCTACGTATGGAACAATGATTTACACCAATGGAATTCAGTTTGGAAGACACCTCCGCATCGTTGTGCGATTTTGGGTATCTGCGGGGACAATGGCATTTGTAATGAGCGGAATTCACCTCTTTGTGATTGCCCCAAAGGATTTAGACCAAAAGATCCAAGAGAGTGGGACTTACTTGAGTATACAGGAGGGTGTCAGAGAAGCAAGCCTTTAGAATGCTCAGATAACAAGTTCCTCTCGATGCCTAATCTGCGCTTTGTAGAAGCAGCAGAATATCCAGTCGTCAAAAATGTTGAAGAATGCAAATTAAATTGCTTAAGCAATTGTTTTTGTTTTGCTTACTCTTATAATAATGAGTGTTTAATTTACAAAGGAACACTCAGAAATCTGGAACAACTTTCTTCTGATAATAAGTTAGGTGGAGATTTTCATGTTCGCGTTTCAATGGGAAGTAAAATCAAGATATCAAAAAAGGTTGCTTGGATTGTTGGAGTTCTCATTGTGCTCATCCTTCTCATTGGCATTGTATTGTCAATTATTTGGAGGCGTTCCACTGGTGCACTCAAGGAAGTGGAATTTTCTTTAATTATGTTTAAGTATAGAGATTTGAGAAGAGCAACAAAGAACTTCTCCCAAAAAATTGGGGAGGGCGGTTTTGGTTCTGTTTTTAAAGGGGCATTGCCAAATTCAAGAGCTATTGCAGTGAAGAAAATAAGAAGTCTAGAGCAAGGTGATAAACAATTTCGTGCAGAAATTAGTACTATTGGAGCAATCCAGCATGTCAACCTTCTTCGCCTACATGGTTTTTGTGTAGAAGTTTCAAAAAGGTTTTTTGTCTATGATTACATGCCAAAAGGTTCTCTAGAATCTCATTTGTTCCAAAAGGTTTCCAAGATATTGGATTGGAAGACAAGATATCATATTGCCATTGGAATTGCTAAAGGGTTGGCCTACCTTCATGAGAATTATAGAGATTGTATCATACATTTTGACATCAAACCTGAGAACATATTGTTGGATGATGAATATAATCCATAAGTGGCTGATTTTGGGCTTGCGAAGATAATTGGTCGTGACTTCAGTCGAGTTTTGACAACCATGAGGGGAACTAGGGGCTATCTAGCACCATAATGGATTTCAGGTGAAGCTGTTACTCCAGAAGTTGATGTTTTCAGTTATGGGAAGCTTCTTTTTGAGATACTATCCAGTAGGAGAAATATAAACATGCTAGATGATGAGATATGTAACTACTTTCCAGCTCGTGTTGCAATTGCAATAAACAAAGGAGAAGACCTTCTGACACTAGTAGATGACAAATTAGAGGGCAATGCCAACATGGAAGAGCTAACTAGAGCTTGTAAAGTTGCTTGTTGTTGCATTCAAGACAATCCAAGGGATAGACCAACTATGGGCCAGGTAATTAAAATTCTTGAAGGAGTTATGCAAGTGGACATGCCTCAGGTACCTCTTTATTTCCTACGCCTGTTAGAAAATCCAACGGATGCCATTGTTGACCATGTGACTCAGACTTCTTCGAGTTCATGTTAATGTAAAACAAACTATGTCTCAACTTTGTCTTTATCATTTGTGAACTCTTTTGCAGTGAAAAAATGCTTTCCCACATTTATGTAACGCAAATTAAGATAAAAAGACTCCATTTGTTAATAGCTAAGGAGTCAAGTGCATGTAGGTGTGCCTACCAATATGCACTTCTGTGTGACTTGTTTGATGTGTATTTGTTACTTTCTTTTCCTTGCCATGTTTCTTGTTAAGCCTCAAATGGAATCATAAAATTCCAATCTGCTGCTGACTGGTTTTGTGGCTGAATAGCCTTAATTTCTTTAGATCATAACTCCAATAATTCAATTGTCTTAATACCATTGAACCGAACAACCCTTAGTTTCTGTTAGGCTTTGCGGCTATTTCACTAGCTATCTGTTGTATGTAGCTATATGTTGTATGTACTGATACAGTCATATGAGAATTGTATGTTAGTATTGCTAGCAGGGTAGTTTAGCGTTTGAGTAGTTGCTGCTGAGCTTTATTCAGTTAGTTAGTTCAGTTGAATTCAGTTAGTTAGTTGGTTAGCTTAGGCGGGAAATGGGATCCAGTTGTATATAAGCTACCAACATGATCAATGAGGAATTATCCAGAAAATTAGTTGAACCTGTCTCAACCTCTCTTATCTTCTTCTTCTCTAAGCTCAGGAGGTTGGTTCCCTCGAAGTAATTGTCTTTCTCTTAATACCTATATCTCTGTTCTTAACAGTTTCTTTATCATGCACAGCCTCATTTTTTGAAGAAGTTAGGCCCTCCTACATCTGGTACCAACTGCCTAGATAGGAGCCACAAAATTCAATCCCTTATGGTTGGACTTGGGTATTCATATCCAGCTCAACCAAAGTGGAAGCGGGGTTGGATTTATTTTAATTGTTCGAAACCTCTCTATCATATTATCCTCCAATATAAATATGATGCCGAGCTTTTCAGCAAACACTTGAGCAAATGCCACTTTATTGAATGAAAATAAATACATGATTTTTAGTGGCTTTTGTTGCCTGCCAATTGTTGCTAGATTATAGTATCTAATGCTGAGGTTTGTTCTCATGACTTGAGGAGCACTGGTTCAGAAAAGCATTAATACAGTGTTCGACAAAGGTTTTTTTTTTTTTTTTTTTTTTTTTGAGAAAAAGCTTGACAGAGTTGACACATCATTATAACACAGAAATTCAAATAAATGTTTCACAGCAAGACTATATTCATTGTCAACATATTCATTAATCTTCTTGTTACTTCCTCTCTGCTGCCTACAGTTTTCTAATTTAGCCCATGATAACAAGTAGAATTAGAATTCCCTCCATTTTTTTTTTAAATGGAGAACCGTTTCCCAATCCTGATGCCTCTAAAATTTCTTGCAATTGATTGGGAATAAAAATTTATTTGCCCATATAATGACCCGTGTGGAATTCACCATATTAGGCCGTTGCTGTCTGTTGCCCACGCATGAGAAGAAGCAAGACTGGTACCAGAACAATATAGAAACACTTCACCAAAGCTATAACTGTCTTTTATTTCTATGTGAAATTTACAATTTACTTTACCAAAGCTATCTCCAAGCTATTTACGGCCTAAAAGATTGAATGAAAATTCAAATAATAACAAACAAACAAAAAAATAACTGTAAGCAAAAATTGGGAAAAAAATGCAAACACTCATCACATTCCAAACAATAATAAAAACAAGCAAATACTAAAACTATGCAAATTAAAGCATCAATTTCAAATTCAAGGCATTGCTTGTATGAAAAATTCTAAAATATTTAAGAAAAATTATACAACTATCAAACCGCTGAATGTAGAACTCATATCTATTGCTCCATCCTATCAAAAAGCCCTTCCCTTGCACCATTTTACAGTTAAGTGGTTAAGTTTGTCTTTGTGGTCTAAACAATTATACGACTTGGTCTTTTTGAATGATCTTCTCTTGTCAAATGGGAATTTATTTTATCTATGATTTTGTGTTTATAAAAGTTGGATCCTCAAACTGGAGAATGTATGCAACGATGACACATGTCCCTTTCTCAAAGCATACAACAATGATACATATCATTTCTTCTAGATTAAATTTTTTGAAATGAACTAAATTTATCTTTTGGTAATTACTTTTAAACACTTTAATTCATATTTGTTGTGGTTATTTATGTCAATTTTTATGTCTAATTTTTTGTAATAATATTGTAAAATGAATGCTGCTCTTCCTCTTAAAAAAATGGACTTCTGCTCTACCCTTTGATTTGAATTGTTGTCATTTAAGATTATTTAAAGTATTGTTATGGCTTTTTTTATATAAAAATAAATAAATAAAAGAATCCGTTAAGGCTTTTTTTTTATAGGCATTTTCCTCAATGGGATTTGAGGTTTTCTTGTTTCTTTCCTGCCAGCAGGTTGGGTTTCAACAGGGAGAAAAAGAAATATACGGATTGTTAACTTGCCATTTGCATTTTTAAGGAACTGGACATGCAGGAGAATTTTAAAAGAGATACCTAAGAATAGTACCTAAAATACTGTATCTAAGTTTTGCCCTTTTAGTTAAATATGTCTGCCAACAACTTTCAATGCCTACTTCAAAAGCCATGAAACAAGATTGGTGCATTGCCCCAATTTATGTTTTGTCTATCAAATATACTCATAGTCTAAATGATTGCAATGGTCCTATATGTTTTCGACTAGATCAAAAATTGCTATTAAAATCAAGAGTTTAGCAGCAAAAATTTCAAAGTAAGACGAATAACTAATTCTGATTTGATTGTTTACTGGTCTAAATATTATATGCTATTCTATATACATCTATTGTTCTTTCAAATAAAATAACAATTAGGGCGCGTTACTTACAGTTTCCGAGGCTGATAACAATAATCATACTATTTGAAAGGATTAAATTCTTCAATAGTGACTATTAGTGAGACCATTATCAATGATCCATTCAAAAGCATAAAAGGGTGGACTTCCCATATCCACCATTTCCTTCAATGCTTAATGCATTAGGTCACACTGAATCAAACAACTCAGGTGGCGACATAAGCATTTCAATACCCTGAATCGTTTCCACCACAATTATTGCCATGGTCCAACAACAAGCTGCAGACAATAAAATTTATTTTAGATTTTACATAGAATAAGATAGGGAAAAAAAAGTATTTCATTGAAAGAAAATGTAACAATTTAATAATAAAATAATTGAACTAAAAAATACTTACTGATAAAAATATACATAATGTTGGGGGAGGGCTTAAAAATATCAAAATATACATAATTATAAGGTAAGAAAGACTGATAAAAAAAAAAAATTCCTTCTTAGGTTTTTGTTTTTCCCTTTCCCATCAAGATGAGAAGTATGTATTGATGAGATTTCTGTTAGTATCAAGAAAGTTCTTTATCACCTAGGACAAATGAATATTGGTGAGACAGAAATTTTATTCAGGGGTCAAGCAAAATAGCCATAGTAGCTTAGCTCAACAAAGTTATGCCTTATATTCTTTCATGGTACTAAAATCATTTGAAAATGATTTTGCATTAAATTTTCTAGCAAACACATGTTGATGAATGTTTCTAGTGGTTTAAAGATCTAAACTTTCTATTAAACACATTTTTTTAGTGTTAAACTTAGCTCAATAAAACTATGCATTCTGATTCAATTTAAGAAGAAAGATACTAGCAGGTTCAATTTCTTTAGATCATAACTCCAATAGTTAAATTGCCTAAATATTATTGCCCCAATTTTTGAAGAAACTAGGCCCTCCTACATCTGCTGCGCTAGATAGTACAATAAAAACAAGCAAATCCCAAAACTATGCAACTTAAAGCTTTAATTTCAAATTCAAGGCACTGCCTTATGAAAAAAAAATTGTACGACCATCAAACTGCTGAATGTTAGAACTCGTGCCCATTGCTCCATCCTATAAAACATCCCTTCCCTTCCACCATTTTACAAACTTTGTTCAATCAATTTACTACTTGGTCTTTTTTTCTTTTTCTTTTCCTAAATGGTCTTATTATTTTCTTCATTACTTGCCGATTGGGAATTTATGTTGTCTGTTGTTTTGTTTTTGTGCTAAGATGTGTTTAATTCCATGACACATAATTTGGCTGTTTTGGTCCTTTTGTTGTTTTCAAAGTATGTAATTCTTCATTTTGTTCTGGTCTATAATATTATTCAGCCAAGAAAATAAAATAAGATAAAAAAAGAGGAGATTTTTTTCTTTTTCTTTTTTCAAAGAAAATATAGAAAAGATTATTCAAATGACGTAAAATTGGTTCAATGAGAGTGACACGTGCCGCTCTAATGACCATACAAATTGTATATGTTAAAAAAAGCAATAATGACCATACAAATATTTTTGGGAGTATATGTATTACCTGTAATAATAATTAACTTCGAAATTGTAAACATGTATAGAAACTTTATGCGCTTGTTTGTTGAGTGAGTTCAAACTCACGTTTTCACATTTCAAATAACATTACATATATTTTTACATACTTTTTTATCTATGCATATTTCAAAAAACTCCAAACAATAATTCTCAAACTACTCTACCAAAACACCTCCATGTCTTTAGAGTAAAAGGTATTTTCGGATCATAAAAAATAGCGTTTTTTCCTCTTTTATTCATGATAAGTTTCACTTATTAAATTTACAATAAATGTGAAAAAATAGAGCAAAATTTATCCACTCCAAAATATCTAACAATTTCCCTGTCTTCCAATTACATAGGTCAAAAAGCAACAACTTTGACAATTTTCTTGGACCATTAAGACGACTTTGATTTTCTGGACTTTAAAAGTCCAGTACTAAAAACTTCTGCAATAGCAATATGGCGCAAAGAAGAAGCCAAAATCAGGAAATCTGTACCACAAGCAAGGTTTCATGGTGGTCTCATTTTGCAATACTCTTCCTCATCATGTCAGTACTCAAAGCCCATCTCGCCGCTGCATCTGATACAATTTACGCAGGTCAATCTCTGGCATGGAATCAGACCCTTACTTCCAAAAGTGGAATTTATGAAATGGGTTTCTTCAGACCTGGTAAGTCTCATTACTATAACCTAGGCATATGGTATAAAATGATAGCAGAGTTTACAGTGGTTTGGGAAAAAGATTTAAGATACTTAGGCTGGGAGCCAGTCTCTATGGCCTCACTAGAACTTTCTAAGGATGGACTACTGGTAATAAAAAAAGGAGATGGAGGTGATTATCTTTGGCTTTATAACTCTTATTCTAATTCTACCATAGGGGTGCTTCTTGACAACGGAAATTTTATGTTAAAAGGTAAATTAGATAGTACTGTATTGTGGCAGACTTTTGAGGGCACAACCAATACGTGGCTGCCAGGGGCCAAGCTGGGGCTTGGTTTAAATACACTTACCTATGAAACAGAAAATATTTTTCTACGTTCACCTGCTGACGCTTACAATTACAGGTTCTCCGCTGAATTAGAAGTAGAAAAAAATGGAATGGGTCACTTGGTACTATATTATTATTTGAAATACTCGAGTTACAAATATGGTGGGAATCTGTCTAGGAAAGAATTGACCAACCAATACATAAATGTATCATATGTTTCCAAAAGCTATTTTATATACTCTGTTGTTTCCCCTTATAAATTCGCAAGAATTGTTTTGAATAACATTGGGGAGCTCACTCTCTATGTATGGGATGAGGATTTACACCAATGGAATTTGGTTTGGAAGGCACCTCAGCAACGTTGTGAGATTGTGGGTTTCTGCGGGGAGTATGGCATCTGCAATCAGCAGAATGTACCTCTTTGTACTTGCCCGATTGGGTTTAGACCAAGGGATTCAAGAAATTGGGACTTACATGACTATAAAGAAGGGTGTGAGAGAAGAGATCCTTTACAATGCTCAGATGACAAGTTCCTCACGATTCCCAACATGCACTTTCCAGAAAAATCACACTATCTAGCAGTCAAAAATGATGAAGAATGTAAACTAAACTGTTTAAGCAGCTGTTATTGTCTTGCTTACTCTTATAATAATGAATGTTTAATTTACAAAGGAACGCTTATAAATCTACGACTTCCTTTTGATAATGAGTTAGGTGGAGATTTACATATTCGCATTTCAGCATCTGAGCTAGCGGGAAGTAAAACCAAGATAAAAAAAGCTGCTTGGGTTATTGGAGTTCTCGTTGTGCTCATTCTTCTTACTGGCATTGTATTGGCAATTATTTGGAGGGGACATTACATAGGTGTACTGGAAGAAGTAGAGTTTTCTTTGATTCTGTTCAAGTATCGAGATTTACGAAGAGCAACAAAAAACTTCTCCCAAAAACTTGGGGAGGGAGGTTTTGGATCTGTTTTTAAAGGGGTGTTGCCGAATTCAACAATTATTGCAGTGAAGAAAATAAGAAGTCTAGAGCAAGGTGAGAAGCAATTCCGTGCAGAAGTTAGCACACTCGGAGCAATCCAACATGTCAATCTTCTTCGCCTTCGTGGTTTTTGTGTAGAAGCTTCAAAAAGATTTCTTGTCTATGATTACATGCCAAAAGGTTCTTTAGAATCTCATTTGTTCCAAAACGCTTCCAAGATTTTGGATTGGAAGACAAGATATCATATTGCAATTGGGATTGCTAAAGGGTTGGCTTACCTTCATGATAACTGCAGAGATTGTATCATGCATTTTGACATCAAACCAGAGAACATATTGTTGGATGCTGAATATAATCCAAAAGTGGCTGATTTTGGTCTAGCAAAAATAATTGGACGGGACTTCAGTCGTGTGCTGACCACCATAAGGGGAACTAGGGGATATCTAGCACCAGAATGGATTTCAGGTGAAGCTGTTACTCCAAAAGTTGATGTTTTCAGTTATGGGAAGCTTCTTTTCGAGATAGTATCCGGTAGGAGAAATATGGACATGCTAGATGATGAGATATGTAACTACTTTCCAGCTCATGTTGCAATTGCAATAAACAAAGGGGAAGACCTTCTGACACTACTAGATCACAAATTAGAGGGAAATGCCAACATGGAAGAGCTAATTAGAGCTTGTAAAGTTGCTTGTTGGTGCATTCAAGATGATCCAAGGGATAGACCAACTATGGGCCAGGTAGTTCAAATTCTTGAAGGAGTGATGCAAGTGGACGTGCCTCAAATTCCTCTATATTTCCAACGCCTTTCAGAAAATCCAATGGTAGCGATTGTTTCTCAAGCTATTGAGACTTCTTCAAGTTCATATTGATGGGCACAAGGTACTGTCTTAACTCTGTCTTTACAATCAGTGCACTCTTTGTAGTCAAAATAATGCTTATCGTTCCTTTTATCTAATGCAAACTATGATAAAAGGCCACTGTTGTTAGAAGCTAAGGAGCCAAGTGCATAAAAACAAATGTAATTTCGACCATCATGGGTGCCAAAAGCAATTAAGTGTGCTTCTTTGTTTCTCTTTTGGAGGCTATTTTTCGTTGGAGACTGTTTTTTGTCTTCTGTTTTGTACCTGTTATCCAAAAAAAATGTGGCCAAGTGCATGTAGGTGTCTCTGCCTGTGACAATTTGTTTGTTGTGTATTTGTTGAAAGACCATGAGAAAACGTGTGAATGTTATTTTAGTACAATTGGTTGAAGAGGAACTTAAATTTTTTTTAAATAGAATATAAAAATAGTCACCAGCTCATTGTCGATTTTTTAGACCATTTTTAACACACCATTCTTTCTTCTATTTTCCATGAAATCTGCAAATGATTTTGCCTCATCTTTGCAATCAATCTTTCACCAATCTCTTTGGTTAAACCCAAAATTTTCAATGTTATATCCCAACTTTCACTAAATAAAGAATTTATCATAACACAGTAAAAGCTTTGAGAGCTCCCAAAACCATGCTCAATTTATTCTCTTCGATAGTACATTAGCTCCAGAATGTTAATATTAATATTCAAAACACTACAATAGAATTGAAAGAATGTTCATATTACCCAAAAAAATACAAAATAAAGAGGATTCTTTTTCTTTTCTTTTTTTTGAGAAGAAAAATAAAGAGGAATTTAATTGTAAGAGATGCACACACAAATACTCTTGCTGCTTGTTCAAGAGCAAATAGGGGACTAAATTAAGTTATTAATCCATTCTTATTAGTTATTACACTACAGACACTTAAAATCTTGAGTGCACTCTTTTGTAATGAAAATGATGCTTGTCCACCCGTTATCTAATGCTTTTATTGTTCCTTTTATGTAACGCAATTTAAGATAGAAAGATTTCACTTTCCTTAGTAAGGAGCCAAGTACATCACCCCAGCAACAAAGAAGCCTTCATAAACAACCTTACCATAATACTTGAAATTAAAAATTTTTTTTTTTTTTAAATGATTGGGAAAACAATTTCCACACCCATAATGGCTCATGAGCAAGATATGGAGCAAACCATTATGGATGTAAAAATAGCATTGCATTTGTTTGGGCAAAAAATGTATTGTGAAGATTGATGTCTAAATATTCCTGTGTTTGGTAGTATTAAAAAATGTGGGCAAAAGAAAAGTCAAGTTGGTCAACATAAAACACAAACAAAATTTTGCATTGTTTTCCAAAACTTGTTCATAGGTGTCTTTTAAAGTAGGATTTGTTTATCTTGGTACTATAATGCTTATTTGTGCTCCTCCCTCACAATAGAACCAAGCAAGGAACAAGTTAAGTTAAACAGAAAATTGATTCATTAAACTAACGAGAGTTCACACATCATGACCAATTGATACGGTATGAGAGATTTTCTAGAAAGTCTTTCAAAGAAGGAATGAGCACTCTGCCCTAGCTCATACTTTAAATACTATTAATAATCTGAATAATAACTCAACCGATTAAAGCTATCGATGAGCTAAATAGAAGATCCCTACTTGATTAAAAAAAAAAACAAAAACAAAACAAAAACAAAAACAAAAACAAAAACAAAACAAAACAAAATAGAAACTACACTCATACTTTAAATTCCTTAATCAATGAACTCTTTGCTAAATCCATGCTCAAGGAAACAAGAGTAGGATGAGTGCTCTAATATATTCCAATACCGAATCTAAGCTCTATTTGGTTTGATATTTTGTTGCCTTGGTGGGTGTTCATTTGTTCTATTTTTAATATCTTTTAGGTATGTATTTTGAAGCTAAGAATGTTTAACTTGATATTTTTTTGTGTAACAATGCTCATATTGGTTATAATTTTACAATATATTTTTTTTAATATATAATCATCAAATTAAGACACCAATCAGTTTTTGATGTAAGATGGAATTGAATCCCAAATTTCTTATTCAACTCTTAGATATTTTACCAATTGAACTAACTGGAATCCACTCACAACATTCTTAAATTAACCTATCAACTTACACAAGAGTCATGAACATAATAATAATAATAATAATAATAATAATAATAATAATAATAATAATGATAAATTGATAGGCTAACTTAAAAATGTATTAAAATCATTGTGAATTTTTGTTATGTACCCGGTGAACATTAAAGGTGATTGTTGACCCCTGATCATGGTAGGCACGTTATTGTGATTTGCTTTATTGAATTTGAATTTATGGTGATTGCCGACCCTGATCATGGTAGGCCCATTATTGTGGTCACATGCGATACAAGTTTGAGTAAAGCAGTTTTGGGCTGAAGAAATCTCTACAATGGTCCTCCGCAAATGGCCCATATTGTAGTTTGAAGATCAAAGAATGTTGTTATTCAACGTGAGTTGTTTTGACCTGAGTAGGAGAAAAAGTTCGTCTAAAGAAAGACACGTATAAGAGCACTTGCAGCAGTGGAGCTAAAAAGCTATAATGCTATTTTAGCTCCACCAATATACCAAAAAAACCTTGCAGCAGTGGAGGCAAAGTTATAATTTTTTGCTGATTTGCTACAGTGCACTGTAGCAGACATCTAAAAAAAAAAAAAAAATTTATTCAACCTCCGATTAAAATAATACAACTTACTTTATTTTTTTTCATTTCTTTTATTCTATCTCACCGTGCTCTCTCTCATCATCACTCTCAACCTCAGTTCTCTCATCAAGCTCTCATCTCTCTCATCTCTCAAGCTCTCATCTCTCTCATCTCCCAGCCCACGCCGTCGCCGTCCCAACCCACGCCGTCCCAGCCGATCCACTTCAAGTCAGTGGTCTCTGTCATTTTGTAGTGAATTTTTTATCTGGGTGTTTGTTGTTTTGGCTTAATTTTTATGGGTTTGGTGTTATTTTGTGGTGTTATTTTGTGGTGAAAAATGGTGTTGTCACTATGTTGTTTTGGGCAAAATTAAAAAAACCTTTGTATTGGAATAGCATCTGAATGGCACTATGGGATTTTTTTTGTTGTGTGAGGTACGTGATTTTTGATTTGGCACTATGGGATTTTTTTTGCTATTTTTGCTGGGTATAACATCTAAATGGAGGAATTTATTGGGAATTTTCTGTTTGCAGGAATTTGTTGTGTGGTTTTCTTGTAATAGAAGTTCTTGTGGTCTCTGTAATTTGTGCAGGGAAGTTTACATGTTTTGTTGTCTCTGTAATTTGTTGTGTTGCACAAAACCACAGAGTTACGTTTGGAAATTTTCTGTGTGCAGGGAAGTTTACATTTGTTGTGTTGATATAAATGTCTCTGTAAATGTAAGTTTGTTGTGTAATTTGTCTCTGTAATTTGTAATATAAATGTCTATAAATGTCTCTGTAATTTGTCTATAAATGTAATATAAATGTCTATAACTGTAATATAAATGTCTCTGTAATATAAATGTAAGTTTGTTGTGTAATTTGTCTCTGTAAATGTCTATAAATGTCTCTGTAATTTGTTGTGTTGATATAAATGTTAGTTTGGAAATTTTCTGTGTGCAGGGAAGTTAACATTATGAAAGCGTGCATAATTCTCCATAACATGATTGTTGAAGATGAGCAGGAAGATGAGCGGGATGATAATGAAGTGGTAGACTTGGATTATAAACAAAATAATGGAGTGGATAATCCTCCTCTGCAAGTGTTACGTGAACAAAGTGATGAATTTTTGTCATACATTGAGAGGCATGGACGCATTAGAGACCGAGAAATTCATTTTCAACTCCAGTCGGACCTTATTGAACATTTATGGCAATTGCAAGGCGAGTCGTAGGAACTTTCTTTTTTGTATGTTGAGAAGCATGAGTCATAGGAACTTGTGCTAGTGTGTGTGAATTTTATTGTATTTTGGTTTGAGTTATGTATGTGAGTAAATCTATAGACTACATTGTTCCTGCTATAATATGTGTTCTATTTTATATGTTTTCTTATAAAGTTCCTTCATTTCATAGTTCACATTGTTCCAAGATTGCTTTCGGACAATTGAAACGATAATAAACTATCATGATAATTGAGAAATTGTTTTAGTAAAAAGAGAAATGTATAAGTATAATTTGGGGTTAAAAAAAGCAATTGTTAACACTAGACGATTATTTGCTATCACGTGGCGACGGCGGTAGTGGAAGAGTCGGTTGCGGCGGTGGTGGAAGAGTCGGTGGCGGCAGCGGTGGCGGTAAAAGAGGCGGCGGCAGTGGCAGTGGCGACGGCGGCGGTTGCAGGTGGTTGTGATTGTTGTTTATTGTAGTAGATATATTATTTTATTGTAGTAGATATATTATTTTATTGTAGTGGATATATTATTTTATTGTGTTAAAAGCTAAAATAGCGCCACTGCTGCAGCATGTATGTAGGTAAAATAGATAAAATAACTTTTGGTGGAACTAAAAAACTAAATTTTTAGCTCTACTACTGTGGATGCTCTAAGAACGTTCTCATCCGTGTGTCAAATGCTACTAAACACCAAAAAAACAAGGTTCATCATGAGGTGTTTGAAATGCAAGTTTTAGCATTTTTTGGAAGACTTGTTAGAGCATCCACAACCGGTTTTGCTATTTTATCTTATTTTACCATCCCAAAAAACTACTTTATCAATTATACCATACCATTTTACAATACACCCAACATCCCAAAACTCTATTTTCTTTTTCTACTCATTAAAATAATATATCTACGTAATAAAATATATTTTTACTTTTTTTGTTTTTTTCTCAATTTTCTCCCCCACACGCGTCCCTTCCAAAATCCTCCATTACTTTACTTTTCACCTTCTTCCAGCCTCCTCCTCCAATCCATCATCCATATCAACCCAACTCCTCCACACAACTCCTCTATCATCCATATCAACCCAGATCGGCGAAACAGAAAAGAAAAAAAGAAAAAAAAAAAAAAATCCTCTATTTTGTCCTTGGGTCATGAGAATTGGAGAGAGGCTTAAGCAGTTTTACCTTTGATCAACATTTTGGTCTAACATTCTAAAAGAGGAGTGGGCTAGCTATTGATGGGTAGAACTTGTGGTGAATCCATGTGGACCTAGAACATCCTAGAGGAGGGCAGCACTGTTTTGGCATTTTTGAGTTTGATTTGGGGATCCCATTTGTTAACGGGTCATAAAATAAAATAAAGTGATTTTATAAGGGAATATGGGTTTTCTAATGAGTCAGAAACATATTTTATTTTCGAGTAGTGCTACAAGAACCCAACTTTGATGGCTCCAGATCAGGTCCAAAGCGGCGACGACAGTAACAATGAGTTTCTCTTCTCTTTCACTCTCTCTCTCTTTTGCTTTTTCTAGCCATTGTTGGATTTAAATTTGTTGGGGGGGGGGGGGGGGGTTTGTTGCTAGAATTGTTGGTGGGTTTTGGTTGCCGTCGAGCTGGACCTACTCTGCACCCACCACTATGGATCTGAAGCAAATCTCTGTCGCTAGTGAGCTAGAACGAACAAGATAGAGAGGGTTTGTGGGTGACGAATCAAAGAGGGTTGGGTTTTAAGTGAGTACAAATCCCTTCTTTAGCAAAACAATGTCATTTCAGAAGCTCCAACAATGATCTTTGTTTTAATTGAAATGGTGTTGTTTTAGGGGGCTGATTTATCAAAAAAAAAATGTCAGCATGCCAATGTGTCACTTAACAGCTCAAACTAATAGAGGGTGGGAGTTTTGCTAACGGAACCAAACTTCAGGGTGTAAAATCCAAGAAACCCTAAACTTCAGGGGTGTACTTTGCAATTTATTGAAAAATAAATTACATCATCTTCTACTTGTTGGGGTGACCACAACTCGTATGATCCATTTGAAGAAAAGACTTGTCAAGGTTCTAACCAAAACAAATGCAAAACTTGATCAAGTCTTGGAATTGGACACAAAGCAGCAAAAAGAGAATCACCGTTTCTTGTCGCTTTCCTATCATTTTATAGAAGAAAGCATTAAGGAATTTTGCACTACTTCTCTTGTTACATATTTTTGGCAAAGGAAAGAAAACGTTTAGAGGTAATTACAGTAAACCCACCTGTAGTTTTGCCCAAATTCACATTGCCTACTCGTGGTTTGAAAAGTGTCACTTTGCCTACCTTAGATTCTCTCCGTTTGTCTTCCGTAACCCACTTATGTTAAAAATAAGGGCAATATGTATTTTTGCTCCCCTCTTATGTCTCTCTCCTTCGAAACAAAAAAAATATATTAAGAAAACAAGAGAACAAGATCAAAAAGTGCTAGGTATAAAATTTTACGCAATGTTTTAGAACTTAGCTCAAAGAACATCAATGGAAAACAAGAACACAAGATTTCAAACCCAGGCATATATTTCAAACCACAAATTTCAAATCTGATATATTTCAAGGACTTATCAAACCTAGGAATTTATATTTTAAGGACTCTTTTCAATTGCATGAAAATATTTCAAATCAAAAAAATTTCAATCCCAGAACACAAATTCTTCTCTGCATCTTCTTTGAAGCAATATTTGAGATTTCAATTCTATGTTCCCTACCAATGCAACAACTACAAAGAAAAAAAAGGCAAAGCACCCATAAATATTTGGTAGTGGAGAAAGAACATGAAAAGCCAAAAGAAAGAAATGGAAGTGAAGGAAGATGAAGAAAACGTACTGGGCACTATTGAAGCATAAAGATTGAAGAGGAAAGGGAGATAAGATGATTCAGAACAAACAAATATAACTAAAAAATAACTTTAAAGTATGGTCCATCCCTACAAGCAAACCATAATTAAACAATCCAGAACACCCATTACCCAAGAAAAAATCAAATTCTCAACTCAAACACTCTCTTTAGTAAAACCCAGCAATGTCACTAATCTTGTTGAGTTGCTTACATAGGAACACCTAAAGCACAAACACCAAGACATTCACCAGCACAATCACCATTGAACATGGGGATAAATATAGCATTTATATATATATAAAACCATTTTTACATCAATTTCCCTGAGCTCCTCAGCAACTAAACACAACCGCCCTTACTGCCATTGCGACCTATTACTGAACATCATGGCTGAAAGTTCAATTAGTGTGTAAAACACTAATGAATGTTTAGACCCCCAATTTCAAATTTATCCAACACAAGCTTATACCCAAATAGTAGATGTGCTGAATAATAGGTACAAGCAAAAACCCAAACAAATAAACAACTCTATACCAGAATTAATCACAACACAACAACAATTAAAGGTAGAGAGTAAGGGTTAGAAAGATGCAAACACAAGGATAACACCGACACGTGTTATCGAAGAGGAAACCGAAGAACTCGGCGAAAAACCTCTCCGCCACCCTCCAAGCGGTAAAATGATCTACTAAAGAGTAAAGTTGGGATAAACGAATAGCAATAAACCTTCCAAGCCTAATCTACCCAATGCACTTAAGCCCTCCAAACTTTTTGCTCCAACAAGGTTAAGCCTAACCGTGTCTTCTTTAGCTTTCCGGATCCTGCAATAAGCCCATTGCATCAACCAAATGAATTGGTCATCTCCGAACTGCTTCCCAAGCACCAAAATACCTCCTCACTGATATGGATATGGTGAGATAAGAATTTGACTAATGAACCTCTCAAGGGTATGTCAATGGAGAGGGTGAGAGTAGAGGATTTTGGAGAATCAAATGTCTAAGATTGTGGATGAGTCAATCTTGGTTTTCTCTAGGGTTTCTCTCTCAAAATTCTCTCTAGAAGTTCTCTACATTTCGTGGATATAACTGTATAAGGGTATTTATAGTAGTGTGCGTGAGGAATGTGAAAGGTCATTTTTTCAGCAAACAGGGCATTCTGGCAACTCACTCTCGCGACTAGAACGAGTTGCGAGTTAATTGCTAGGCCAGACTGTACTTTTTGTCCTGTAGTGCTTCAGCTCTTGTGACCCTTTAGCTTCCTGCATGCTTCACATGTGTGGCATTTTGGCGAGTTGCCAGTCACGCAAGAAACCTCCAAATGCACACATTCTTGAATTTCTTCACACTCTCTCACACACAGCCCTTAAATTATTCTCACCTAAATACAGGGTATCTAATTGCTAAATTACAAGCAAATTTAGCACAGAATAAAGCCGACACATGATTGAATAAATTCAACCTTACAATGGCTACCACCAGCCACAAACGGCATGTCTCTCTCTCGCTGTGCTTGGTTCACTCTCGGTCTCTCTCTGTCCATCAGCTCCATCCAAAAACCCCAAATCCATCTGTCCCCACAATACAAAATCCCCCATTTCTCTGTCATCTCCTTCAATACAAGCAACAAATCCCACCGAATTCATCATCTCCATAAACAGAGACCTCAAACCTTATCTACCAAAAGCCCCAAAATACAAAACCTAGAACATAAAGTGATAAAACAAAACTTAAACACCTTTACCTTCAAAAACCCATCTCCATCAGATTCAGACCTGTTTATGCTCTACACAGTAGCACCATCGTTGGGAGTAGTGTTTACTGGAGTATTGACGATCCTCCTCTCACTTTGTTTTAATATTCTTTTCCTTTTGCTTTTCATTCTTCTTTTTGTTTCTCCACTGACATTGAAATTTCTTACCATTTTGTTTTAGTATGGTTGATGATTGGATTCTAGGAATTTGGTAGTTTGGTTATGGTCAAGAAATTGAAGAGTAAAATAAACGTTTAATTTTTTTTTCTAGGCTATATTTGGAATTTTTACGTTCTCATTGAAGTTCTTCACTTTTAGCTTCAACAATTTTTACAAAAACCACTTTTTGATCTTGTTTCCTCTGATTTTGTTATGTTTTTTGTGTTTTTAACGGCAAAAGTGAGATGACAAACGGAGCAAATCTTAAGTGAGCAAAGTGACACTTTTCAAACCACGAGTAAGCAATGTGAATTTAGGTCAAACCACAAGTGGGCAACTCATTGCCTATTTAATTTTTAATTTTGTGCCAAGTGAATTACTAAGTGTAAAAATCGAAAAGTCCAAATACAATTAAATTCTAAATTAAATTTCAATTAGAGTCCCAATTTTTTGCCACGTGTCCATCTATGGTTCTATTTTTTGTGGCAAGTGAATTATTCGGTGCAAAAATCGAAGTCTAAAACCAATTAAATTCTAAATCACGTGTGTGTGTGTATATATATGGGTGGCGCTTGTGTCTAGTGGAACTGGCCACTGGACACAAGCCATTCCCTATATATATATAATGAGTAACCATTACATATTTTAGAAATGTATGGTTTAAAAAAAGTGTAAGCTAATATCATGTACAATTTGAACATATTCTATAAAAATATATATAATTTAAACCATATAATTGTGATTATTTTTAATTGTATCTATGCATATGCACAGGACTACACACTAGTGCCTTTTAATGTATGGGGCATTTCATCATACTTCGCTAACATAGAATTCACAATATCAATTCGGGGCAAGTAACCCCTTTCAACTGCACATATCTTGTTTTCTTTTATGTACATGACCTGTAAAAACCCTGATTTAAGTACAAACAAATTCAAGAATTCCAGGCATAATATACTTACTTATGGGCTCATGGTTCCACGATGATCTTCCCAATAGCATGGCCGTCAATACTCTTAGCCCAAGCATCTTCAGCCTTGCTCAGGGAATGCTTCGAGTCAATCACAGTCTTAAGTTTACCTTCCTTCACCAACTTAACAAGATAATCCAGGTTCTCACCCTTGGCAATTAATAATACTGGCAATAGCTGCTTCTTTGAGAAGGTAAGTTTCTTTACAGCAAACGTCATCATGGCACCAGGTCCAGGAGTTAAATCAAAGACCTTCCCATTTGCACTCAAATTGGGCTCAAAGGTTGACCATGGAATGTCTCTTGCACAGTGGATCACGGCATCATACTTCTTACCAGATGGACTCTTCAGAGCTGCCCCATCTGGAGTCTTGTAGTCAAGAACCTCATCAGCCCCCAAGCTCTTGACAAAGTCAATGTTGTGAGCCCCACAAGTAGCAGTCACATGAGTGTTTCCAAGCTTTGCCAGTTGAACAGCATAGTGACCCACACCACCTGAGGCAGCGGTAATCAAAATGTTTTTCTGTGGGCCACTTTCATCAAGGTTGATCCCAGCATCTTGGGTGAGAGCCTGGTGAGCTGTAAGACCAGCGATCGGTAAGGCTGCAGCTTCAGCTGCTGAAACTTCAGCTGGCCTAGAAACTGTCAGCCTCTCCTTGGTCACAGTGAACTCAGCTAATCCACCTCCATCCTGTCAATATATAACATGACAACAGACAAAAATAAATATGGCTAATATCAGCAACTTATAAGTATTATCACAGTTGAAATATCCACTGACCAGAAATTCTGCACATCTAGATTTGCTACAGGAATTTTCCAACATCATGCAAGAAACCATGCACATAATATTTAACGCAAGGATGGTTATACCCTCAAAATGTAAAACATGGATGACTGATGAATCAGGAATGGAATGTGCTATATAGATAACCGCTGTATGTATCCCAAATCCGGAAGTAGTATAAAAAAAAGAGAACAAATTCAAGGAATCCTAGGCCAATGTATGTTACAGTCTAGTGAACAGAATTCACTACTACCCTGGTGAATTAAGAATGCCAGTACGCCAGTTCAGGAAATCCCAAAATTTTCAACCCTTTCTTCTCTTTTATAATCTTTCTGAAAAGCAATATAGAAAGTACAATCAAAATCTTATATATATTTAAGTTCTTGGCTAATACCAAGCTCAATAAGGGGTATTAAAAAACTACCTTATCAAACTCTAACTTCTAGTGAAACTATCTATTGAAGTTACATATAAGTCCAGCATTCCACATGCCCAGATAAGTGGCAGACACTTCCTGTTCCCATTCCATATGCCGCAACAATCCACAATCTTCTCAGTTTTACAGTCCCATATTTCTTGGATAGGTTCCAGAAAATGCATTTGTCAGGTTACTCCCAAACATTTATTGGTGATATTAAACAAAAAGCAACACAGGCTAGTTTAACTATAGCAATAAATTAATTTAGTTGATCAGTTGAAGTAGAAAAGTGATGGGGAACAAGGGCTTCTCGTATGGTCAAGCTTCATGGAAGAAGAAAGTAATGATTTGCATCCATACCTTACTAATTACAATAAGTTTCCTCCAGAGTATTTTATATTCCACACGATTACCATTAATAATTTTATTGTATGAATCAATTATATTTCATAAAAAATAGCCATGCCACCATTTTATTATTGTGTTGTTCCCTTGCACTGTACAATTAAGCAAAGTTAAGGAAACCTAAATGCAAGATGCAAAGAAAAAATGGAAGAAATTATTATTTCTCTCAATCTAAATTACAGATTACAACTGATGCTCTGTATATATAGAGCCTGAACTAATTAGCCATTAGGGAAAACAGAATAACAGCTCTCTAACAAATACAACCAATCATCATATAACATGTGAGCTGAGCTTGTAACTACCTGCCTTTCTATTTTGCATGTGATAAATGCCTGCTTCTATTAAATAACCAATTACAATAGCTGGAAGCTACAATCATCAATTCATCATGTAACATGTGTCACTATTGCCTGTTTCTCAGTTTTAGTTAATGGATCTCCTGTTGGTTTCTTTGGAAGCTCACGAAGTCTAAGACAAGGTGATCCGTTGTCTCCTCTTCTCTTCCTTTTAATTACGGAGGTTTTAAGTAGGATTCTAAAGAAAACTAAGGATAGTGGTCTTATTTGGGGCATTCATGTGGGACCTATTAACTCTATTGGTATTCGTATTTCCCACCTTCTGCTTGCTGATGATACCATTCTTTTCTATAATGCTTCTAGGGAGCAGTTGCTTTCAATTAGGTTGGCTTTGTCTTGTTTTCAAGCTTTTACCGATTTGAAGGTGCATGTGGGGAAAAGCAAGATTGTCCCTATTAGGGAGGTGAGTAACCTTCACACTTTGGCTAATATTCTTCAATGCAGGGTGGGCAGTTTGCCTATGAAATATTCAGGCATGCCCTTTGATACTTCGTCTAAGATAGCCTCTATTTGGACTCCTATTTTGGGATGATGGAGAAGAAGCTTTCGGGTTAGAAGACTTTATTTATCAAAGGGTGGTAGACTCACTTTGTTGAAAAGTACCCTTTCAAGTCTTCCGACATATTTTCTTTCGCTATTTATTGTTCTTAAAGCTGTGGCAGCTAGATTAGAAAGAAATCAGAGAAAGTTTTTTGTTGGGTTCCTCAGAGGAGTGTTTCAAATACCCTTTGGTGGCTTGGGAGATGGTTTGCTTACCTCTTGAGTTGGGTGGATTGGGGATTTGGAAGTTGGTGTCTTTTAATCAAGCTTTATTAGGGAAATGGTTATGGAGATATGACCATGAAGTTACTCATCTTTGGCGGAGGGTTATTGCCATGAAATATGGAGAAGGGAAAGGGGGGTCAAGTACTAAAGTTTGTAGAAAGGCCCATGGGTGTGGTTTAGGGCGAAGCAGCATTAGTGAAGGGTGGGAGAGCTTTTCTAAGCACTTGTCTTTTGTGGTGGGTGATGGTTCTCATATTCTTTTTGGCATGATAAGTGGATTGGGGAGAATCCTCTCAAAACTCTTTACCTTGGGTTATTTGAGTGTTCAGACAAGAAGGAAGTTTGTATTTCTGGTGTTTTGTGTCTTCTAGTGGGTGGAAATGACAGAGTATGGAATTTAAGATTTTATAGGAATTTCAATGACTGGGAGTTAGAGGCATCGTTCTCTTTTCTTCACTTGATTCAATGTTGGATTCCTCTGGGTGTTGGAAGCAACAGTCTATGTTAGGGCCTTAATGGAAGCGGGAAGTTTGATACTCGATCTTTCTACCATAAGAATTGAATGTTCCTACTTCCATTTTCCCTTGAAAGGGCATTTGGAAAGCAAAGGTTCCTAAAAAGATGGCTTTTTTAATGTGAACAGCTACTCATAGCCAAATTCTTACATTAGATAATTTTATGCTTTGAGGTCGTGCTTTGGCAAATCAGTGTTGTACGTGTTATTGTAATGAGAAATCTGTGGATCACCTTCATATTTTTTTTCCGTAAGCACATTTTCTGCGGGTGCATATGCTTCAGTTGTTTGGGATTCGTTGGGTCATGCCAAGTTCTATTGCTGACTTATTATTTTGTTGCTAGCAATGGCTTGGGAAACATAATTCCAATATTTGAAATTTGATTCCAAGCTGTTTGATGTGGATTATTTGAATAGAACGTAATCGGCGTTCTTTGGAGGATACTGAGAAATCATTGTCTCAGTTGATTGTACCAATGGACTCTCTTAGATTGGTCTCAGTATTGGGGATTCTCGAACTGTTCCTCTCTTACTGAATTTCTCGTCTCTTACCATAGCTTCTTGATTCCTATGTTTCTTTGTTTTTTTTGTTGTTCTATGTTCATTATCGTGAACACCCTGTATTCTTTTTCCTTTTTTTTATTAATAATATTACTTTTTTACCCATCAAAAAAAAAAAAAAGACTTAAGACTTCCCATTTACTTCATCATGCACTGTATCTATGTCAGGTGGCACCAAGTCTTGGATTCAATTCTCATCTCTAATGAATATTTTGATAGCAGATTGAAATGACACATTCTGAAATGTTGTATAACTTAGATTGAAATTTCATGTAATATTTGAGTGGCAAATGGATTTTGGAGGTTAAATGGAGGACATGGGTTGCTGTCTCTATTCTGGTAGATGGGGGACCTGACTGGTTTTCTTTTTCAGTAGTTCTTGTAGGTTACATCAGGGGGATCCTTGATAGCCCTTTGCTTGTTATGGTGATGGAGGCTTTTAGTTGTATGACTAATAAGCAAAAAAAAGGGAGGTATAGTGTCAGGTTTTCAAGTTGGGAATGAGAGTAATGGAGGCTTACTAGATTCTTATCTTCTGTTTAAGGATGGTACCAAGGAATGAAATTTGAAACCTTACATATCAACAGCACAATAGAAGGATTAGTTGGTTTTGGCCCAAGGTCCTACCGCATAAAAAAGAGGAGTAACTAGTAAGTACTACATCGACGCCAACACAGCACAGCCAAATCCAAAATCAAAATCCAAAATCCAAAATCAAACCCATCTGTTCTCACCAAACCCAAACCCATCTGTTCTCACCGGCAGCAAGGCGAGAGAGAGAGGGTCGCCCGTCGCCGTCTCTATTCATCCCAAACCCGTCATCATCTTCGACCCAAACGCCAAACGCCAAACACCACCCAAACGCCAACCCAAACACCACCCAAATTCGACCCAAACACCGGAAACCCATGACCTCCACGCCTCCACCACAGCTTTTCTGATCGAGCCTCCACGCTATTACCTCCATTCTGTTGAAGAAGAGAGAGCAGGAAGAAGAGCAGGCAAAAAGAAAGAGAGAGAAAAGAAAGAGAAAAAATGAGAGAGGAGAGAGAAATTGCCGGGTTAAAATGAGAGAGGAGAGAGAAATGAGAGTATTAAAAAAAAAAAATTTATACCATTCAGCTACAGTACCATCTTACATTTGAGATGGTACTGTAGCTAAATCTCAAAAAAAAATTGGCATATGGGATATGGCCTTCCCATTGTTGAGCAGTTTTGGGGCTTAAATGCCAAATGTTCCTAACATTTGGCATATACAAGCTCCACTACTGATGCTCTTACAGTACAATTCTATTGATAGAATCGTACGGTAGCATGTTACAAAATTAAAAAACTATTTTTTATTCTCTCTTCTCTCTCCTACCCCTCTTTTTTTTTTCTTTTCTCTTTCTTCTCTCTTCTCTCACACTTACGTTCACAAAGGCTGGCCATCTCTCTTTTCTTTTCTTTTTCTTTATTTCTCCTCTCTTCTCTCTAGGTTGAGATCGACTTTTTAATTCTTCACTCTGATATTTTTCTTCCCTTTTCTTTCACACTTGTTGAAAGCTTTTTTTATTTGGGTTTGAGATCGGCGTTTCAAACGGTGTGAGGCTGGGATTGATGGCTTTTGTGGTGGTGTCCCTCTCCTGTGCACACCGGTGAAGCCACCACCAGTGGCCGCCGGCCTCTCTCTCTTCTATTTATTTCTCTTTTTTGTTTTTGTTTTTTTTTCCTTCTTGTTTGTCTGATGGTGTTTGTGTTTTGGTTTTGGGATGGATTTTGTGGTGGTTTTGATGTCTCAAGTGGTGGGTTCTTATGGTAGTGGTGGAGGGTTGTGGGGGTGATGGCCGATGGTGGTGGGATGTGTGGGTGATGGATGGTAATGGTTGATTTGGTTTTTGTTTTTATTTATTTTTTTAATATAATTGGGTTTTTTTATTATTATTTTAATGTGGTGTAATGTTAGAATGAAAAATCTGATGTATAGCGTATTGTAAAATGATGCGGTAAAATAATAAAATAGGTTTTTGGTACGTCAAAATGACATTTTTTTATAGAAGAACGAACGATAATTCTCTAAGCATGGGACTTGTTTGGTGTAAATAAACCTGAAATGCATGCAAGAGGTAATGGAATGGATGTCACCCCAAAAAATAAAAAGTTTTAAACAAAAAAAGAATCAATTTTACCCCAGAATTTTTTTTTCTAAAAAATGAGTCATTTATAAGAAAAAGTAAGGAAAATAAATCAGTTTTCCTTAAAAATGTTTTCTTAAAAATAGTCACTTACAAGAAAACGTTTTGTACAAGCTTTGATCAATATGTACATGGGAAAGGTGGAATTCTTCCAGTGAGAGAAAGACTAATTCCCACTATTCTCCATTATTCTCCATTCTCCATCGTAAGAGCAATCACATCAACCCATTTATAGTCATTTAAAATAGAAAAAAAGTACAAATTTTAAACATTTTGAACAAAAAAACACTCACATCAATGGGTGTAAAAATGTGTAAAGATGTGTAAATATTTCAATGAGCTATAATAACCATGTATATTTATACGGTTACTGTAGCTCGTTTATCCATTATTTTAATATTATATTTGTATAGTATAAAAACACATTTTTCGCTCTTTTTTTTTTCTCTCCCCTCACTGAGTAACACCAACGCCTCTAAGGTCTCAACTTCTCTCTCCTTGTTTCATTCCTGAGCTCCAATCACAAAAGATTCCTTTAGTATTCCTCTTTCCTTATCTCATTTCTCCTTGTATCCATAAATTCTCCGATCATTCACAGGAAAATAAGCTCCGATCACAAAAGTTCCGATCACGTCGAATCCCTTCAAGAGCAGACGGGGTGAAGGGGAGGGACTCGGAAGCGAGGATGGAGCGCATGGCGACAGCCGTCGCGAGGAGGTGGCGGTGCTACGAGGCGTCGATCTTGCTCAGGCCAGAGGTGTCAATCTCGCTCTGATCTGTTGGTTGCTGATTTTTTTTCTGGTTTTTTTTTTTTTGGTTGATTATGGGTGTGGGTCGGTGGGTTTTGATCTTGATCAGCTTGTTTTTTCTAATTCATTGGTGGGTTTTGATGATCTTGCCGCTGATTGGGTGGGTGATGATTTGGCTTGACTAGGTTTCAGGTTGAGTGGGTGATGAATGGGTTTCGAATTGAATGGGTTTCGAATTGAGTGGGTTGGTTTTCCTTGATGATGCTGGTTGGGTGGTGATGATGGTGGCTAGATGGTGATGATAGTGGCTGGGTGTGGAGTGATCGTTGGTAGTGATAGACTGTGGGTCTGTGAGAGAGAGGGGCAGTGAGGGAGTGAATGATAAAAAATTGTAAAAGAATGAATATTTTATTGAATAAATATGTAGAATAGATAAATTGATATGATTGCTTTGTAAAAGTGGATGTGTAAAATAGAAAAAGTAAATTTTTTCTTGTAAAATAGACAGAAAATTTGCACGAACTAATGTAGTTGCTCTAAAGATCTATTATAACCAAAGCTGCCCAGCCAGCTTACTATATCCCCAGAAATTTATTTATTGAACACCAAGAGAAGATTCAGCAAGGCTGGAAATACCAACTTTTCGTCCCATGAACATATCTTTACCAACAGCAAAAAGATGATCCATCATTATCAAGAAACATCAATATAAAATAATACTCAAGAAAGTGCAGATGACACAAGTTGTACCAACCAAATTCCTATCTAACATGAATATATGCCTTCTTTGGAAGTATAAGCGCAAGAACGGAAAATTATGGGAAAAAATGGTTATAGAAATGGTACAAAAAGAGAAACACAGATCATAAATTCCTTCAAACAAAACCATCATATCTAAAATTAGAAAACAAACCAAGAATTAAAATCCTTATTGCAGCTAAACCCTTTACAATCAGTTTTTCTTTACCACAAAATTGATATTCACCAAGTACTCAGTTTCTCACTTGCTTTTAGGGTCCAAGAACTTGTGTAGGAGGGCGCATAGGCCAGCCAAGAAGCGGAGGAGATCCTGGTGGGGTTGCATCTTGACTAGGAGAGAAGAGACTCAGTTCCACAAATGTCCCCATTGAAGTCCCATCCCTCTCAAAAGTACGAAAAGAAATAGATCCACGCTTTGTTGAGGCATCAGAATTTCTACTGGGACTAATCCGACCACTTTCTTCTTCAAGATGGCTTTGGTTAGCGATAAGAGAAATGGTATCATTGTGATCATCATCAACCCTTCTCCTAGCCTCTATGTCCTGTAGATTTCCCAGGGCCAAAGAATCTGCAACTGGGTAGTACACAAGCATGCATATACACACCCCCGCACAACAAAAAAGGGCAAGAAAAGCCAACAAAACAAGAACTTGAAACAGAATTTGATCTGGTTTAACCAAAACAGATAGACCAAGTAATAGAACCCTTAATGGTAGGAAACTGGAAACAGAGAATATCAACATGTAAACTCTCTTCTGCAAACCCTTATTGATGACCAATTTCAAAATCCGACTTCCAAGCCAAAACAAGTAGGCGGTTAGGATCATGGCAAAAATCCCTAGAAATATAGTACTCAGTAAGGGGTAAGTGCAAATGGTAATATTATCAACTCTTTCCGTCGCAGCAGTAAAATAAGAAGGCAGTTTCCTTTGGGAACTCTTGTCCCTGTGTAACTGAGGTCCGATTAAAATAACAAAGAGCTGAAGAAGGAACATTGGGAGGCAGTAAAGAATAATGTAGCCAGCTGTTTTCCCATTCCAACTTCGGCTTAGAATTCCCAACTCCATCTTCTGCAACGGCGCACGAAGGAGAAACACAAGGGTGAGGAAAAGGCAAGGTTCTGCAAACCCTAAATTTGAGACAATGTAGCATTTGCAAACAGTTTCCTGCCATTTCAAGTTAATGGCACGCCTCAACAGACTTAACCGAATTACCTCACCAAAACCCCACCAGATTGCAAACAAGATGAATGTAATTCGGATGATCCAAGGACCACTAAAATAACTGAGTTGAATAAAACCTTGACTACGAATACGAGACCGGAAGTAAAATGAGTAAATGATGCACAGTAAACCAAGTAAAATTAACAGAGCCACTAGACAAATTGTCACCACACCGAATGCATCGGCAGAAAATCTCGTCAGGGGCATTACCCGAAGCACAGATTCCACGCATGCTCTCAGCCAGCATGGATACAAAAAATCCTCTTGTAGCGTATGTGTTTCCTTCCTAGAATTAAAGAGAATAATAGAAACAGCTTCCAAAGTAATACCAGAAGATGCTCATTGACCTCAGATTAACCATAAATACTAAATGACTCAGTATGATGGTTTGGCAACATCTCAACCACATTCAGGAAGTACCTTGCCCGTGTTCATTTGTAAGAAACAAAACCATAAATGTCAATACTTCAACAGTCTTGTTTGGGCTCTACAGTTGATTATCCAACCAAAATACCTACAATGTAGGAACAGAAAACCATGAGTGATAAAGGAACCATAGAGAAAAGTTTTACTCTGTGATCAAGACAAGTAAACATCAACCAATTACTAGAATTATAATATTCAAAGAACAAGGAAACAAGTAATTTCAAGCTGTGTAAAGAAACATAAGAGAATCTTCAATCACAGACCTAATTTTCCTCCACCCATTCAGTCAATTTGTTTTATTAATATTCCACAACTTAAAGCAATTCATAGCAAGCAAACAAAAAGAAGAAGAAAATAATGTAAAAATAAACCAATCTGCTCTGCAACTGTAGCTCAAAATTTTCATATAGTCAAAGTGAAAGATGGAAGAAAATAGATTTCACCAGAATACAGAACTGCAGATTCCTTCAAATTTCAAAAGAACCAATGTCACTTCAGCAAGCATCTCACCCAAACTAACTCAATTCATGTGAAAATCAATAGAAAGTACAGCTTTACCAGATAGCATCCAAATAGTCTGAGCACACAATCTTATGAATATTATACAGAAAATCACAAAGTCAAATGTAAAATACAGCAACACTTGAATAAACCTTCAAAACAATCATTCAAATGCCTTTTATTTTTACTCTTTCAACTCTACATTATTTTTTTTTAAATTGCGCATACCATCAACCACATTTTTCCTTTTAACCTTTGTCTGCTAAACAAGATAATAGAAATTGTGGTCCCTCCCTCCTAGTGATGCTAATAAAGGAGAGTAGCACACTTTGTCCAACACTAAGTTAGTAACTTTTTTCCAGAGCCCCACAAAACTTCATACAGCTCAGTACACTATAAACATGAGGTTGCTATTCAACCGGTCTGAATAAGTTTCTTGCAGGCCAAAAGAACAATAGATTTGGATCATGTAGTCAGCCTAACTACCTAAGCCCAAGTTCTTAAGGTTTCTAACACAATTTTTCTTTTTCTTTTTTAAAAATAAAAGATCTCACACATCAATTGGTGAGCATTACCAATAATGTGGCTCAAATAAATAACTTTAATTGTTGTCAACAAAATTTCTATGCTTTCTCAGCTTTCCCAATCTTAGTCCTCCCATGATTTAATAAAGTCAACATTTTTCATCCCTTTCTAGATTGTATTACTTGTTACCTTATCACTCCCAAATTTATCATCACAAACATGCAATAATTTTTTTTCCTACTATAAGTAAGCAACAATTATAGTAATCATATTTTATCCCCCAAAAAACAAAAAACAAAAAAAACAAAAAAAACCAATTCAAATCCAATACTCAAAAGTACTCTAATTAACCATCCCCACAAAAAATAGACAAACTTTTATAATCCAATCAAAATTAAGGACTGTGCAAACAAATTTTTAGTGTCATTTACCTAGTTTTCGAACATTAAGATGACAATACCCTTTTCTTTTTTAAATTTAAGATAACAATACCCTTTTCAACAAAAATCAATATGTAAATCACTATACACTATTACTTCAATAGACAGCAACTCATTCTTGAAAAATTCCCTAGTGGACTCAATACAAGCCACACAAATTGCAAGCCTTTTAAAAGAACTTTCAACCCACAAACTACATCTACCAAAGAAACTCAAAACTACACATACTTCTAAGATTTAGTATCACCCTCACTTCCATGCATTAATTACACAACTTACCACTCCTTTGAAACCCAACACTAATTTTAGTCACAATTACTACTACTCTTGTTCAAACACTAACAACCTAAAACACAATTTTTTTTTTTTTTATACTTCTTAAACTCATCATTATCATCAAGTTAATACTTTCTTCATCACAACCTAACAAAAAACAAATTTCAAAAAAAAATAAAAAAATCCATTTTTTTTCTGATTTCACAACTACCAAAAAAAAATTAAAAAAAAAAACTCAAATAACTTTCAATTGCTCCACCAAAAAAGAACAAAAAGAACCAAAACCTTCAAATCTAAGCCTTTCATGCACTGAACAAAAATACCAAAAAAAAAAAAAAAATCTTTGATTTACATGCTACAATACCAGCGTTTTGACAGAGATATATAAAGAAAAAAATATATTAAAAAATATGGAATTACATCGAGTGAGATATGTGAATATGAAGTGAAAGGAGCGAAAGACAGTACCGAAAGGAGCGAAAGTAGGATCAATGGAGAGCTGAGGAAGCGTGGAATCTTGATCTGGTGAAGTGGAGCGCTGAATCGGAGAGTCGCAGAAGGAGATCAGCGAAACCCTAATTTGCTCTGTGTGAGAGAGAGAGAGAGACAGAGAGACAGAGCGAGAGACACACAGACAGAGAGAGAAGAGAGAGATGAACGTAGTTAGGGGGAATAGAGAGAGAGAGAGAGAAGAGAGAGAGAGGTGAGTGGGACTTTGTTGGTGACAGGCTGTCTCCAGCTGTGAATTTGCCCGAGCCTGTTGCTTCGGAACTGAAGCCTCAAGGTGTTCGTTTGCCTCGGATCCTACGTGGCTCTTCTCCTGGCGGCGTTTACCGCTATTTCTTTTAAAACAAAAAAAAACATAATCATAATATTAAAAGTAACTACTTTTCATTACTACAAACAATACTCTAATAAACCATTTTCATTTTTTATAAAAATTTATAAATAAATAAAATAAAATAACACTTTCATTTTATTTTTTACAATTTCAATTTTTCTAACTTTAAAAAATAAAAATAAAAATAAAAACAATTTGAATCGATGAGATTGTAATTACTTTGGCGAAATTATGTTGTGTACTACAGCTACTATATTTTTCTCTTGAATAACTAGTGTGTATCTGGATCTTGATTATAAGATAGTTTTATTGCTTATTTTTCATACTATTTGTGGTTTCGTATGAGTCATCTACTTATTTTATTTAGATTTTTACCTTTTTATTTACAGTACTTTTAGTAAAAAGTTTTCAGTAAAAAATCTAAATAAGCTATTCTAAAACATAGATGCAAGATGTACTGTATATAGAATATGCAAAAACATTTCTCCTAATCCTGACATATGTAATTTGAGTTGTTGACAATGTGATGAAATCTAAAGTGTTCATTTATTCATAAATGGTCGAGATTCAAGCCAATATTTTGATATTTTGATAAGCGAAATTCGAACTTAATCCTTTATTTGATGATTAGAGATTTAATTAGTTGAATTAATTAGAACTCACTATAAAGCATTCGTGGTTAAACAAGCGGTTTAGATTTTGTCTTATCAATAATAATTTTAAGTAAACATTATTAACAATTAAATGTAAAACAATTTTAACTAATATTCATATTTATTTAAATGTTCATAATATAAAAAAAATGAATTAAATAAATGAGACTTTAGAAACTTTAAAATGGAGAAGAAATTTTTTGATGATTCATGGTTAAATAAGTAGTTCAAATTGCCTTCTCAAAAAAAAAAAAAAAAAAAAAAAAGGTTCAAATTGTGTCACTTTATTTAAGTAGTCTAAATATAATATATACAAAACATTATTAATTAGTATTTATTAAAACATTGATAATGTGGTTAAATCTACATTACTCAATTAGATACGAATGGTTGGGACAATGGGATTTAAGAGCTTTTATAATGAAGCTGCTCGATCTAACAAGTTTTGGAAGATCTTTCATTCAAAAAATAAAAAGGTATATAGAAGATCTTAATTTGGTGTGTTCTAGTTATTGGTACAAGTTCAACTTTCATCAACTATCTCAGTCAAAAAATAGGACCCAAAAAGAATGGCACATTGGCAAAGTTGTCTGTTCTAAATTCTAACTACCACAGTTTCAACTATATGTGATTCTTCTTTTTAACATTGGATCTTGGACATGCATGGTTTTACTTATATGATATCTTTTTTTTTTTTTTTTTTTTTTGGAGAAACATATGAGATTCTTAGTCAAAAACTTAAATTACTAATATAAGAGTTAAAATAATTTTATTTGACGTGGTAGTAGTCAACAATAAGAATTGAGAAATGAAAAAAAGGGTAGTAGAATTTTGATAAAATTGTAAAATACAAAAATGTTAAACTGTGAGGAAGTGTATTAAAATGGGGGTTTGATTAATTAACTAGTGCAGATTTGCAATAAAGGTGGTTAAAAAGTTATGAGTTTATTAGGTAGAGGGGCACCTTCACAAGTCACAATGGTGTGAGTTGTCTTAAAACATAAATAAAAGATAAGGAATTTGGAAAAAAATAATTCACATAATAATATAAGATGGGAAAACATAAGATGTTATAGCCAGTCAATAAATATATGTTTATTAATTCAAATATCAAAAAAGTAAACATACTTTTGGTTACATTCACATATGTCAATATTGATGCTAGAAATGTATTATGTTAAGATATAATACCAACAAAAAAAAAAAAATATATATATATATATATATATATATATCCTAAGTCAACTCGTTCCATTCATCAAAACCAATCCATCACCCATCTAAAATCCAAAAAATTAAAATAAAATAAAAAATCTTAATTAAAGAGCTCTTCGCTACATGAGATTCTTATTTAATTTTCAAGTTATATATTTTTATTATATTCATTTATTTTGAAAATGTGTTAAACCCAAACTTAAGTTTAGGCTCGATTATCAAATGAATTAAACTCAAATATAATAATGTAATCGTTATTAAATTCACAAGTACAAAACAAGATTTAAGTACATATAATATTATGTGTTAATATGTATATATGTATAGAAATATATTTATATAGATTTGATATTAGATTGTTTAAGTTTGTAAATAAGTTTATAAGATATCAAATGATCATGTAATCTATTGAGATTATAATAAATAATTAATTTTGTAGATTTTTAACAATATAAGGGTGATGAATCTAATTTTTATAAGATTATAAAACAAAAATCATTCTATAAAATTATCTCAATAGTATAATTTCAAAATTAATTTAATTATTAACTATTGCATATATTTTTAAATAGGTAAATAAATTTAGTCGTGATGTTTGCTATTGGTAAGAAAATGAAAAAAAAAAAGAACTAAAATATATAATTTGGCTTCGTAATAAAGTCAATCTCAGCTTATAATCGAAACAAAATAAAATGAACAAATCCTAAACTTTTAATACTTGATTCGTTTACAACCATAATCTTCTAAATGTTCTTCTCCCACTAATTGTATATTGAAATTTTTTTTTTTTTTTATAGAAGGAATTGTATATTGAAATTAAAGAACTTAATTGAAAACAAGGAAAAATAATGAATCTTCTAGAGCATGTGCATTTAATCAAATACTTTATTCTTATTGATTACATAGGATTTACCCTAACCAAAATTATGAGCATTATCAAATGGATATCCATTCAACAACTGTACCTTGTTAATGGAATCATCTATAATTAATAATGAAATTGAACTTGCCTTTACATGAAAAGCAATTAAATCATTCATACAAAGCATGTAGAGAATTGTTTGAGATTATAATCATGCAACCCATATATGCTTTTGTTGAACACATTGATTAGATGGATAATAGAGTTCATACAACTTTTTTTTTTTTTTTTTTTTTGTCAAATTTGAAATTGGCTTCAATCATTTTAGGCTTGAAGCAAGGTAAAATGATACTTCCCTTTAACTTCAATTAAATGTACATGAAAAGCAGGATTCAGCTCATATATTTGTTGCACAAAATGTGAATTTAATGGGTAATAATACTAGTAACTGGATTAGGTATGGCATGATGAAATAAAAGACTAAATTGAAATGTTCTCAAAGCCAGCAAAATGACCATTATATCAAAGCCAATCTTTCAAATATGGTACAATAATAATCAACAACTTTCGGCAAAGTTAATAAAATTGGAAGTCCTTTCTTCTTGAAAAAATAATGATGAATAGACAGCTTATCCTATCAAAGCTCTAAGGTGAAGGGTCTCGGTAATGGGGGAAAAAGTCTGATTGTTCCTTGGTTAATACTATATACTATATTTGGAATTTAAAATCAAAGAACCTCATGAATAATTATTACTATAAATTAGTTGACACAAATATTAACAGTTCACATATCTGTGTTTTGAGAGTTTTACTTTAGTAAAGATGTGTGTGTTATGAAATTGGAATAACATTTTAAAGCATTTTCATAAATGTCATTAAGAGAAAAATACTTGTGTTGTTCATATTGTACACCTACAAGAAGCATTTTATTTTATTGTTTTTCTTTGAAAGAACAAGGAGTTTAAAAGGATATTTAGTTTAAGGTAAATTGTCACTAATGCATTGAGGAATAATAGGAAATTTTTTTTAAGAAATTGTGATTTCCTCTTTGAAGGAATACATGAATTATTGGTAATCGGTTTCAACATTTAGTTTTGCTCCATTTTTTTTGCATAAAAAGCTTATAGTAAGAATGACAACCGAACGTGTATGAAGTAAAATTTTTTTCTCCACTCTTCGAATACTTCCATAACAATGAAAATTCTCTCCAAAATAATTCTATAACACAATGAACCAATAAAGAATGAGTACAACTAAGAGAAGTATTTTATAAGGATAGATAATTTAAGGTAAAACGTCACCTTAATGCATCTAGGACTAAAGGTAAAGTTTTTGAAGAAATTTGTTTCTCACCTTACAAAAGGGGTTCATAGATAAAATTGGTAGGTGATGGACTGATGGGTTCCAAAATCTAGTAATATTTTTTTTTAGGCCTAGAAAACTTTGAGATGGCCCACTTGTTCATTAGAGTTAGGCTCAATGACTCCAAGTTTTAAGCATAAATGGGCCAACATTGACTACTAGGCCCATATCAAATACAGACCAATCTCAAGTCCTGTCCAAAAAGACATGACCTATCCAGACCAAAAGAAGAAAACAGAGGGACCAGCATCAGAAGTCAGAACAATCCTGTTTGCTCCACATTTGCCACGTGGCATATTGTCCCCTCTCTCTCTCTCTCCTCTTTATGCTTTCTGTTGAAGCAAGCAGGTAGAGATCCCTCTCTATCTATCTCTCTCTCTCTCTCAAGCCGTGTATCTTTCTCTGCAAAACAGAGTTCCTCTGTTTTTTACTCTGTCTCATAAGTTCATTCTGAGTTAAGACTAGGCTCTGTTCCAACGCATATATCCGTTGGATTTTCGACTTTCTAGGATCACCCAGATCCGAAATTCTCTCGCTCTTGTTTTTCCCTTCTCTCTATCTCTTTGTTTTTCTCTCTCTAGAATCTCTATCTTTTTTGTATGTGATAACTTACATTCCTTATCCAAAAAGGCAAGAAATCAAAGCATTATTCGAAATCTGAAATCCATTGTGTTTAGCACATTTTCTGGTTAGTCTGTCTTGCTTGGCTTTACTTGGCCTTAAACGAATTGATAGCACCAAATGCATGTTACATTTGGTTATTCAAAGTTCTGTATTTTCCTTCTGTGAATGTTTTTGGATTCACAAGTCTCACTGTGGCTCCCCCTGTTTGGGGGGCTTTTTGTGATATGGGTTCTTATGGATTTTTGAATTAGGCTTTTGGGTATTCTTAATTTACGTCAAAGATATTAACTTTATCGATTATTTCCCTCATTGGGTTGTATTTGATTTAGTTTTCTTGATTTGGAGATCTGGGTTGTTGTACATTTTCAGCATAGGCTTTTGGCTCTCTCTCAATACCATTGATGTTGGTTTTGTTTGATTTGAGGATCTAGGTTATTTCTATTTAGCGTTGGTTATAGGAATATTGAGTTGCACCCCTATTGATATTGGGCTAGTTAGGAGAGAAATATATCAATTGGAGAAGTGTGTAGTGAAATAGTATATATTGGAGCATTCTGTGTATATAGAGGGAAGTTGGTTGGATTTGAGGCTCAGTACCACTAGAATTGCATCAAGAAAAGTTACATTTGTTGTTGGGAATTACTATATTCGAGGACTAGGATAGCTTTCTGATTAGGAACATTAGGGGACTGTGAAGTGGAAAAATGGGGTGCATTTGCTCAAAAGGGTTTTTTCCTCATGAATATATAGCTGAGAATCATGTGAGAGAGAAAATATTGAAAACAAAAAAAGCTACAAAGCGGTTAGGACCGACCATGAGTAGAGACGAAGCTGTGGTGGAGGTTGATAGTATTGGAAGTGATTTCACTACACGGTTGATAACCAATCCGTCCGGAGAAATTCCGGGTTCTACCCCCGTTTTGTGGAATGAAGGGGAGAAGAAGGTGGTGGTTAAGGAGAAACTGGGGAGACAACAACTTCAAAGGCGGTTGACAATGGATTTTGGGGTGAGTGGAGCACAATTACAGCCTAGGTTATCTAGGATAGGTAGTTTGCCCCATGGGGAAAGAGGAGCACAAGTTATTGCTGGATGGCCTTCCTGGTTGACTGCAGTTGCAGGAGAAGCTATTAACGGGTGGGTGCCTCGAAAGGCCGACTCATTTGAGAAGTTGGACAAGGTCAGCTAACTATTTCTACATCTGTATATATGAAATTATGATAGCTCAATTACTGTTTTGTTTTTTTTGTTGACTCCCAATGCAATTGGTAGTGAAGTGTATGAAACTCATATATCATTGTAAAGTCTGATTTTTATCACTCAATTTCATGGATTGTGTACAAAGAGAGAGCCTTCTATGAGGTTTTCTATTATATAAGAAACTTTGAAATTTATTGCTCTTAAATGTTTGTCAATATTGCTTTGTTTTTTCATTATACAATTTGTCAGTATCAGGTATCGCAATTGACAAACTGAGGAACAACTTTTCCGCTTCATAGGGTTTGATTTTTCATTTTGGTTTAATTAAAATGTCAGATATAATATACTTATCAAAAAAAAAAAATGTCAGATATAATATGGTGGAGTTCTAACTCTGTGATGAGAATACAGTCAATGATTTGTTTGAACAAGAAGCTGTTAGGTTTCTCATGGAAGCAAGTTTTAGGTTGCAAGTCAAGTTGATTAAGTTCAAAACAAAGTGGGTAAGTGTGTTTACATGCGTGTAAATGAACTATTTGTGTATATAGTTTAAATTGGTACAGTGATTTAGAGGCATTTACATTTCGATGTGTCGGTGAAGGAAGCCCATTTGGGCCATTTTATAAAGGGAAGGATGCACTGTGTTAGTTATGTGGAACCAAGATTACAAGAGGAAAAATTTTCAGATTGTCAGGTAGCACTTAATACCACGTTCTATTACTTGGAGATTTAAACTGGATAATAAGGTGTTCACTTGTTTGCAAACTTGGTTAGAAGCCTTTACGATCTACGTAGGCGACTTGATTAGAAGTTTAGCTAATAATTTATCTAGGGAATTGTAACTTATATTTGGAATTGGTGACCACTGTCAAGTACTTTTTTATTATTTATCTCATCGAGTAGAAAAGTTAATTTTGCATCTCTTTTAAATTAGAATCAGGTAGGTCTGTCTAATTGTGTAGAAAATTACACAAGTGAATCATGGATTGAAGTGCTAATCTGGTATAGTTAGGCGCTAGATTAAACTCATGTCCCTCGTCAAACAGTTGCCTTCACCAAAAAGGGGGGGTTATTTTCATAAAGAAGAAACGATATCCAAATAGTTTAATACAATGTTTGAATTTTCTGCCTCTTGATGTCTATTATGTTTGCTAATCTCCTTGCATGCTATTTTGGGCAAACACCCCATGTTTATGGCTTATTACCCTTTTCTTTATAACGATGTGTCTCATCAATAATGCAGATTGGACAAGGAACTTACAGCAGTGTGTACAAGGCTCGTGATCTTGAAACAAACAGATTAGTTGCATTGAAAAAAGTGCGGTTTGCTAATATGGATCCGGAAAGTGTACGTTTTATGGCAAGAGAAATTATTATATTGCGTAGGCTTGATCACCCAAATGTGATGAAGCTTGAAGGTCTGATTACTTCGAGGGTGTCTGGAAGCTTATACCTTATATTTGAATATATGGAGCATGATCTTGCAGGACTTGCAGCAACAACTGAGATCAAATTCACTGAAGCGCAGGTACCTTGTTTGTTATGCTAATCAAATGGATATGGACCATGAAAGCTTGATGATAATAATGTAATATTTGTCAGAGTCAAGCATAATGTGATGCATTTTTTTGTTCCTTTTTTTTGTTTTTTGGGTCTTTGATAAGCCAGTTGAGTATTCACATGAACAACTCCATAATCTTGAGAATATTTTTCATTTGTTCTAAAAATATCATGTTTTGTTTAATATTGCCTCAAATTTTTATGTGGACTTGGTTACCAAGAGCCTTGTAGCTCAACTAGCACTTCTTAGTGTTACCAATAGAGATGTACAGGGTTCAAATCCCCCTCCCCCAACTATTAAATGAAAAAAATGTTATGTAGACTTGGTTATCTATTTGGCTTTTCTTGTTGTGGAAGGTAAGTTGACTTAGTTATCTACTTAACACATGGAAGTATGGGTGTACCTTTTGCCAATCTGGAAAAGAAGTAATCCTTGAATGTTCTCCAAGCTATCTTCCAATTCTTCCGTATGCACCTGATTGATATTTGACTTTTTCTGCTACTAGTATCATGTGCCAATTCTATTAAACTAGTTCCAAAAAATGGTTCTATGCATTAATTTGTCTTGTGTCTGGTGCATTCCTACTTGCTTAAAACCAGATTTAATAAACTATTGAATGAAGATATTAGTGAAAATAAACAAAGCCATTGTTACTCCATTTGTCTCTTTTGTTTGTCCAGTTTAGAAATTTTTAAGGAACATCATCTAATGCTTTGTTTCTCAAAGAAAAATATATAAGTTTTCAATGTTGACAATATAAACTTTCAAGAATTTAAACCCGAGTAAAACAAAGGGTAAGGGTATATTGAAAGTCAGTAAATAAATGATCATTGACTTTTAAAATTGGTCAAGTATTTTGATTACCTTATGTTATAAAGAAAAAATGGAGTAAGTATTTAGTGACAACAAAAAATGGAATACTAGACAAATAAAATGGCATGGAGGGAGTACTTTTTTGTTTTTGGGTGTGTGTGTGTATGTGGAAATATCCTTTTTTTAATGACAACCTGGCCGTACATGCCTCTGTGAGTTATTTTCATGTGTTGACTGTCACAATAATACATTCTCATTTTGGCAATTATTTATTTCTTTTTCCCTATTTTTCACAACTGAAGGAAGACTTGTTTTTATTTCTGTGGTTTGTATATTCTTATATTGAAATTTACACTTCGGGCCTGCAGATCAAATGCTTTATGCAACAACTACTTTGTGGACTTGACCATTGTCATAGTCATGGTATTTTGCATCGTGATATCAAGGGATCAAATCTTCTGATTGACCAAAATGGAAATCTAAAGATCGGTGATTTTGGATTAGCAACATTTTTTAATCAGAAGCAGCCTCTAACAAGTCGGGTGGTAACTTTATGGTACCGACCACCTGAGCTTTTACTTGGCGCTACAGACTATGGAGTTTCTGTGGATTTGTGGAGTACTGGTTGCATTCTTGCAGAATTATTTGCTGGGAAGCCTATCATGCCAGGGAGAACAGAGGTACTTTTTTTTATCTTTCTTTTGGATATTAAGAAATATGCAAGTGCTTTACACTGAAATAGATGTACTGAATCTCTTCCATATCAAGAGAAGCAACCTTAGGAGGTTTGCTTTACTTTTAAGGTGGTACGATTTTGGTGTTTAAATGTGCCAGGAAACATGGAAAGGGGCTTTTAGATGATGCACGCCACGAAAGTGTTAGGAAATGGTATCCGCATAGCATTCAACCACCTCATGGAGGGCTTTTAGATGATGCACGCCAGGAAAGTGTTAGGAAATGGTATCCACATAGCATTCAAGCACAAGCCAATGGAGGGTTTACTTAGTTTTGATGTTCAAACTGATGGAAAGATCAATTGTTTTCTTTGAAATTCAACTTGGCCTGATACCTGTTTATTTAAGTAGGCTAGGAGTTCATGCAGCAGGCAATGTACAGAAGCTACCTTTCTTAATGTGTACTTTGTCCAATTCATTTCCTTTAAGATAAAAGTGATTACTTACCCATATTAATCAGCATTTAGTTGTTTCTATTATGAATGTGTAATAGATCCTCATCTGGGAAAATTATTAAGTACTCCCGGAGTACCATAAATTCGTACTCCTTTCTCTCACATGAATGGTGGGTCCCACCATGAATTTAATTAGTAGGACCCACCATTCATGTGAGAGGAGGGAGTACGCATTTATGGTACTCCGGGAGTACACAATAATTTTTCCCTCATCTGTACTGCGTAGGGTCACCGTCTAGTTTCAGGGACATGCAAGTACCTATTAATGGTGGTAAAATGATATTCACCCACGCATTTTTCATGACACACTCATTTAGTTTCACATCGAATAAAAGAATCTGAGTTTACCATGCAAGGCTTCTTTCATTAGAACATCTAAGTTCCGATGGTTTTATGCAATATATTGTGCAATTATCAGCTGGTGGGTCTCAATGCTTTATGTCATGCCTAACAGGACATGAATATCTAACTTAACAGAAGGGGGAAAAAGAAACCCTTGGCATGGATATCTACCAATCTTCATCTATGGAACTGTTTGTATCTCTTATTTGTTTTGGCATCATGATGATATTATTTATCGTTCATAGGTTGAGCAACTACATAAGATCTTCAAACTCTGTGGGTCACCTTCTGAAGAGTACTGGAAGAAATCAAAGCTGCCACATGCGACCATCTTCAAGCCTCAACATCCTTACAAGCGTATTGTTGCTGAGACGTTCAAGGACTTCCCTAAGTCGGCATTGGCCCTCTTGGAGGTCCTTCTTGCAATAGAACCTGAGGGCCGTCGAACAGCATCTTCTGCACTGCAGAGTGAGGTATATATGATTTTTCTGGTGCTCTCAAAATCAGGTTGTGCATTTTCATTAGGTAAAGCTTTTCCTGTTGTGAGCCTTCTTGTGAGTTAATACTCTCTATGCTTTCTCCAAGAATGACTTCACTGGAACCCTTTCACACGTTGACATGAATGGCAGTTTAACTTATCACCATTCGGATCCTTTGTAGTTCAAAGTATCCTTGATATTAATTATGCTCTCTGACCATAATTATGCACTATTTGGGATTGTCCTGCATTCTTTCCAGCCATAATTGGAATGCTTAGCAGAAGTTAATTATGACAAAGGTGATTGTTGCAACATTCATCATGTGCTTCCATCCAGGAGTTCATTTGTTGCAAGTTCATGGGATACTGATCTTACTTTTTAATTGTTCCTTTATTATCCTTCCTGGTTGCTCATTTTAATTTTTTATCTTTCATTTAGTATGAATACTGGAAGTTTGGAATTTTGTGATAACCTTATTTATGATTCCATTCTGCTGATTCTGGCAGTTAAATAATCTTGACTTTTCTTTTACAGTTCTTCACAACAATGCCTCTTCCCTGTGATCCTTCAACTTTGCCCAAGTATGCACCAAGTAAGGAGTTTGATGTCAGGCTTCGAGACGAGGAAGCTAGAAGGTTAGTCACTTCTTGATAGTATATTATCTAATTCAATTTAAACCCTTTTTTTCTTAAGATCTGGTACAGCCTTTCTATAGGACTGTAAGACAAAGGCAGTGATGGTTACCTTTATTTTGCTTCTCATATTAATTTGGGTAAATTGAAATCTTCTGTGGAAAGTAGTGTTAATAAGGTTAGATTTAAAAAAAAAAAAAAAAAAAAAAAAAAAATTTTGATTCCTCAGTGCATTAATTAAGCTCATCATAAAATTAACAATAAAAGGTTGTCTTTTTTGTTTGAATAATTAGTCTTGAAGATTTTTTTTTGCTTGCTTACACTTACACTACCCTGTTGCCCATTTGACAACCAGGCGAAAAGCAGATGGTGGTGTAGGGCGTGAACGTGAATCAACTAGAAGTGGTTTAAGAGAATCCAAAGCCATGCCTGCACCAGATGCCAATGCTGAGTTACAGGCATCCATACAGGTATTCTTGTAAATTCTATGTATTATACATTACATTTATTTATATACATGACTTTTATGGCTCTATGTGTATATACATTTGTATAAAAATTATGAAAGTCATATAAACTAATTTTTAATGATTCTGTTATTGCATAATACAGAAGAGACTACTGCTGCCTAACCCTAAAAGTGCCAGCGAGAAGTATAATACAGAAGAGGATGGTGGCTCTGGCTTTCCTATTGAACCTCCCAAAAGAACAGTACTAAATGTCTCCCATTCTGGCCAGTCAATGCACCCAGCTGCGTTCGGATCTTCACACAATATGAATGAGAATGACCAGGAGGCTACTACAGTTCCTGGCCAAGCTCTTGGTTGTTCAAATGGTGCAGAATTGAGAAGACAGAGATCTTGTACACGTGGTGAAGAAGCAAGTCAAGGTGATTCACTGTTAAATAGAGGTGGAGAAACTACTGTGGATTCACACTGGCCGGATGAAGATTTTAATGTTAGCTATAAACATCTGGATGATAGTGAGGTCTCTGAAAAGAGTCAGTGGTCCCACCATTTGCTGGATAGGCCAACAAAGTCTTTGTATAAGAAAGATCAACGCTCATCTGGAAAGCTGTCCGGAACGGTAGAATCAATTTATTTTCTAATCTTACTAGATATCTTATAGTCTTTCACTTATAAAAATAAAAAGTTATCTTCTAGTTTATCATTTGACTGAAATTCAAAGAAAAATGCCTCAGCAAACCACCTAATGGCATTTTTCATGAGTTTGCACATGGATGTCTACCTAGTCTAGATACACAATCAATTTTAAGTGAAAATAAATGATGAATTAAATTAGACAAGCATGTTAGGAAAAGTAAAGACAAGAATGGAGCTTATCATGTTTCTTGGTGGTTTGTCTTGATACAATGGCCTTTAATTTATGGTTTTCAAATTGAAACCCAAAACCTTGGGATTCAAACATTTCTTTGTTGGCAAAGCAAGAAAGTTTAATTGTAAATTTTTATTTATCTTAAATCTGTAGCTATATGGCTTGAAAACAGTTGCCTTTGCAGATTACACAGTGGTTACCCATCATATCATTCAATATGACACTGGAGTTTTGCACTAATCCCTTTTTGTTTGTGATGTCAGGGTTATAATGCCAAAAAGAATAGGATCCAATACTCTGGACCATTGATGCCTCTAGGAGGAAACCTTGATGAGATGCTCAAGGAGCATGAGAGACAAATCCAACATGCTGTCCGCAAGGCTCGTTTGGACAAGACAAAGAGCAAGAAAACCTCTAGTGAAAATGGACAAACTGAATCACTACTTTATGCTGGAAGCAATGGCATGTGACTGTTGAAATTTATGCTGCCTTAATTTGGATGCAGAAGCTCCCACAGAGTTGCATAATTCTCATTTAGGAAGAAGTATTCCTTTTGGGAATTTGACAAGTCTCAATACGTGGAGATAAATCAGCATTCGTGGAGCTTCTTTGGTTTCATCGCTATCAAAGGTACGTTATAAAGTTCTAACTACCAAAGTTCTTTATATGATTCAAAAGGTGGATAACACTGAAGTGAATGGAATCCATGACCATTGACTGGTAATATGTTTGGTATGAAGGCTTCTGAGATTGACACACTTGCTAATTATTTCATCACCAGACGGTGAGAAGGTCTTTTTGGCGTTCAATTGCTGGAGATATGCTTTGTACAGCCGAATTACTTTAACCTCATTCTATGTAGGCCAAGTTGTTGTCTCGGATTTGATGATTTTTATCAGCACTGGCCACCATTCATTCAAAATTACTACAGGATAGAATTTCTTGCTCCAAATCCATCAAATATTATCTTCTTCTTTTTTCTTTTTTTTCTTTTTTCTTTTTTCTTTTTTCTTTTTTTTTTTAATTTTTTTTTCAAGTTTCTTTCTGGCTTGCTAGACAGTTACAACTTACAACAATATTATGGGATAGATTGTGGAAGAAAATAACAGGAGAGATCAATATTTATAGCATCAATATTAACTTGTATTTGATTAGGTGTCTTAGATGTTTCCTCATAGTTATGCAGTCATCAATCAGTGGTGTATCCACTTACCTCTCCTTATACAATAAATTATAACTGGATTTCTGGAGCACCAGGCCTTCTGGTTGGGTTATGTGCAATTTGAAGCAAATCTTGCTCAGGGTATATGTGATATCACTAATTTTCTCCTGTGCATTTATTTTCGAATTGGAGTTTTTGTGGGGTAAAAATCATGGAAATAAAATCTCAGGGAACTTTTCTCTTTGAACAATAACCGTTAATCTGATATAAATCAATGACCAGAACTTGACTTGCCTAAATAGATCTTGCATCATGATGCAAATCTACAATTTCAGTTTCGGAGGGTAATTGGGGGACTGAGGCTTGAGTTGATTTGGGGAAGCAGTACCTTGGCTATAGGACCAGTCAGACTTTTGACAAAACCGCAAGTTGCTTTGCCATGGCTTTAAAGAAGAACGTGAAAAAATAAAACTCACAATTAAGTGTTGGATAGTCAGAAGCAAGTTTAGGTTCCAAGATATCATCTTTCTTCCTGGCTTTCATTCTAGGGGTGAAAATGCTTGACATAGCTTTGGTAAGAATCGTATTGGGACTGGTCTCAACATGCCTGCTCACCTGAGGTCAAAGTTAAATTGGTTCCCTAATCGTTTAGAATCTCTCTCTCTCTCTCTCTCTCTCTCTCTCATAGTATAGCTGTCCAAAAGGGATTTGAAGACTACTTCCATTTAAATTAATCCTAGACTTGTTACCTTATTCATATCAGGCTTGCTTCAATATGGCCAAACGCATTTTTGCATGTAAGTTTAACGTCACGCCAAAATATTCTAAGAGGTCTACCAACTCCAACTTCAAGATGGAAGCCACAAAACAAAACGAAACTGCACAATTGATTAGCCAACGAATAGAAGTAAAATAAGAAACAGAAATATAAAATAAAATAAAAATCAGGAACTCCACCTAACTTGCTGATCCACCAACTAAAATTTTGCTTCATCCAAAATCTTAGCAGCTCTCTTGTCTTCTTCAAGCAGCCAGTGTTTCTTTCCTTCATCCCTAAGCATCATAGGATAATTGCACTACCTTCACCTCTCTTCCCCTCAACTCAATTCATATCTTCTTCCAACTCAAAACCAAAATATAATTTGCATTCATCCCCAACACCCAAAGCTCCATATTCCCTATCTTTACCCCCCAATTTTCCTAACCAAATCCAGCAAAACCCAGCCCTTGAATTGATTATAGTGTGTTTCTCTAATTCTCTCACCCTTAAAACAATTCAAAACAGACCAGAAAATAATGAGGCCTAAATCCCACCCAATCCTCAACCTTAAGTTCCTCATTCTTGGCGTCTTTACGGCTTTCTTCCTCCTCTTTGTGCTAAGATCAAATTTTTCAACTTCCGTGCAAAGTGAGTCTCCCACTTCACAAACTTTCATACCCAAAGATTCGGGTATTACCAAAGATGCAAAAGCAGCAAACTGCTCAACTTGCACCAAGATCCCACCCAGCCTAGCCCAAGCACTCATCCACTACTCAACTTCAACCATCACCCCACAACAAACACCGAAAGAGATATCAGTGTCAGCTAGAGTCTTAGAAAAGAAGTCACCATGCAACTTCTTGGTTTTTGGCTTAGGCCATGACAGCCTAATGTGGAGTGCACTCAACTATGGTGGCCGGACTATTTTCCTCGAAGAAGATGAGGCATGGATACAGCAAATCAGGCGCCGGTTTCCCATGCTTGAGTCCTATCATGTCACTTATGATAGCAAGGTGAATCAGGCCAATAACCTCATGGAAGTTGGCAGGGGACCTGAGTGCACAGCACTTAGTGATCCTAGATACTCTATGTGTCAACTTGCCTTGAAAGGTTTGCCAAGTGAAGTTTATGAAACAAAGTGGGATTTGATTATGGTTGATGCACCAACAGGTTATTATGAGGAGGCACCAGGAAGGATGAGTGCTATATATACAGCTGGGATGATGGCAAGGAACAGGGAAGATGGAGAAACTGATGTGTTTGTGCATGATGTGAATAGGGAAGTGGAGGATAAGTTCTCCAAGGCATTTCTATGTGAAGGGTACATGAAGAAACAAGTAGGCAGGTTAAGGCATTTCACTATTCCTAGTCACAGAGATGATTCTGACAAGCCCTTTTGCCCACAATAATTTTTCTTCCACTTGTATTTTTTTGCCTGATCCGTGTTCATCCTTTTGAGGGACATTTAGCTGAATATGTTTGAAATTTCAATGACAAAAAAGAATATAGGTTTCCAATGCTATTGGGCTAAATTTTGAATGCCTATGCCAAATAATACATGTGATCAACCTTGACTAGTCTACTGAGGATTCATAGCCCATCCCAAATTTTGGGACTATAGCTTGGTTGTTGTTGTTGTTGTTTGGGTTCTCGTGATTGTATTAGAGTTTATGGAACTAAAATAAGAGCAGAAAGGTGTAGATTTCCCAAGTGGGTTGCCTCCCTTTGTATGAATTGCCCTCAGAAGCGAGAGTATCATCTAATTGGCATCCTGACTACTTACAATGCAGGACCCAAAAACACTAGCCCTAAGGTGAAGTGCAACAGAGAAGAATTGGGTTGCTGGATTTTTCTATTGTTTTTGTATTAAATGCCTAAATCAATATCAATATTTTCTGTGAAAAAGTACTCTGGATTGGTATGCCTTGCTTGGTTTCTTTTACAATACCTTTTGTTTGAAAGTTCTGAGTTTTTATGCCCTTCTCTTTATCCAAAATGGGAGATCTAATAAATCTATCTAGAGCAGAAACTGAAAGGACATACCATCATGTAGTATTATCATTATGATAACACATATAATTACATCTATGCACGCCCCAAAGTGCTGATCTAACTATGCAATGTTTTACACTCCCTTGCTCACTTTTCTCTCTTTTTCAAAAAGGAGTCTTCATGACCTTATTTAAAGAGACAAGAGGTGCACCAAGAAACCATCTCACGCAATCTGCCCCTACACAATACATACCTTTCCAAAAACCTCACTTTACAATTACAACTACTGTTTAAAAAATCTTTACAAAAAAAAAAAAAAAAAAAATGGAAAGACACACAAATTGAAGTTTATTAACAGAGGCTGCATTTATTTTGCTGGTGATAATTGATAAAGGGATTCGAGCAATTTACTTTAGTGCAACACTTTTCATACCTACTCTTTTTCATCCATCACACTCATGTTTACTCTCATTACATGAAAATTTTATTGGTGAACTCATGATAATTTATTGTTTATCTAAAGCTGAATTTACTAGTGTTTTCACTGCTGAACATGTGTTATACTACACTGTTATTTCACAATTGAAAGCATGTTAACGTTGAACTCATAATTCTTTTCACCCTTAAATGCTTGCTTTAATGTTGAATTTGTATTACTTTATTAACGTCTTACCATTGAATGTAAGAAAAAGTCTCTTGACACCAAATGATTCAGCAGTTTTTTCATACCCTCCCCTGTGTTTTGTGTTATGGTGAGCTCTATGTGAGTGAGAAGTGAAATAGTCCATGAAAAATTTGGGGTCCCTGGATAAACTGTCAATGTAAAATTTTTTTTTTTTTTTATTGTTTATATTCATTCTCTCTCAAGCTTTGGCCAATGTATCTTTTTATAGGCTTGAAAGTACAACAGCAGCCACTAACTACCTTCAAATCAATATGAGTTCCGAACTTGACTTCCCAAACAAACTCAAGTCCAACAAAACCAACCTTTCAGTGATTGACATGTTGCAGCCACAAAAATCATCCCAACAACTTTTAACTAGCTTAAGAGCTCAAACTTCATGAATTTCACCCTTGGAATCCCTCATTATTGCTGCCATGAAGGATCCTTCAATTTTTATGGCCCCATTAAGGTTCACTTTGGGCCAATCTAAAGGAGGGAGGATTCCACTTGCCTTCAGCTTTGTCATTCTCAGAAACCATTTGTAGTAGGTGAAGTCACTAAATTAGACGAGCTTATTTATGTGCCAATGAACTTCCAGCTCAATAAACATTCATTTTGGCTTCTCATTCATTTTGATGGCTTGCCACATAACTTCTAGGATTATTTCTACTTGAGATTTGAGAACTGTTGGTTTATGAATCTTTTACTTTGGTCATATCGATGGATATGTTGTTTTGAGTCTTTTGACCGTGAATCAACCCTTCGGATTAGGATTTAGGAACCCATTATTTACCCCTTTTTTTTTTTTTTTTTAATGAGACGTGCTACGTTCACAACATTTTTACAACATTTTCACAACAAGTCATAGGTAGTTAGTTGTTATAGGTTCAAATTTGAATCTAACACTAAGATTACGTTTTTGCCCCAACAATAATAACCAGTAACAACTTGTAACTTAAGATTTGTTGTAAAAATGTTGTGAACATATCATTTCTCATTTTTAATAAATGAAAAGAGTGAAAGATGGTGATTAGAGTGACTTTTCTACTTGAAAAGTTACAATTGTAATATCCTACTCACTAGATTCGGACATGCAAGTAAGAAACTAGTGAGCCATAGTTGTTATCCCAATCCCACGAGGGCACTAATGGACATTAAATTGGGCCTAAGGCATGAGGTTTTTCTTTAGCGCTTCCTATTACGCTATTTAAACTTGGGACGTTCATGCCTAAACTACTTTGAGAAAGCCTAATAATCACTAGACCACCCCAGTGGCAAAAAACCCATTATTTATTATTATTATTATATATATAATCGAACCCATTATTTACACTTATCACTTAATTAGAGTGAATATACTATATATATATATATATATATATATATATATATGCATTCTAGTATTCTACAAATAAGGTTAGCAGTTACACTTTCGTCGCATTGTTCCAGCTTCCAACCTACCATGAATACGATAAGTCGATGTCGATAACTTTGTGATGAGAGGATAATGTACACGCATCGTACATTATGAGATAATTTACTAAAATTTTATTTAAAAACAAAAAAAACAAAAACACGTGTGATATACGGCAAGTAACTCAAGTGAAATCAAATGTTTTAGTTTTTTTTTTTTTTTTTTTTAATTAAAAAAAGAAGAAGGAAACGAGTGATATACTTTTCGTGTCATTGCTCATGTACATTAAATGTAAACAACGGTATCATTAATTATTAGAGGAATGATATGTCTACAATATTTTTACAATATTTTTACAACAAATCCTAAGTGGCAGGTTGTTACTGGTTGTTATTGTTGGGGCAAAAAAGTAATCTTAGTGTTAGTTTCAAATTTGAACCAATAACAACTAACCACCTGTGATTTATTGTAAAAATGTTGTAAACGTAGCATCTATCTAATTATTATTATCCCCGAGATGTTAAAGTATTTATCAAACAAATAAAATAATGCTGACAAAATGAAATAAACAAAAGGGGTGGTAAAAAAATTTCCGCACTGCCTCAACTAGGTTTTTTGGAATATTCTAAGTACCATTTTGGATTAAGTTTTGGACCTTTTGGTTTTCCCATCGGAAACAAACATTTCAAAATCGGTCTAGCGTACCATTTCGGACAAACACACACACATATATATAGAGGAAGACTTAGGTACAGTACTTAGGTGCTGTTTCTTAGGTTTCACTTTTAAAATTCTGCCATGTGGATTTTTTCTCACGAGAATGAAGTGTATTTTTTAGTTAAGTAGCCATATGGCAGAATGTTAAAAGGAGAACCTAAGGAACAGTACTTAAACTACTGTACCTAAGTTTTGTCCATATATATAAATATATATATATATATATAAATTACACATGGTAAAACTCTAAGTAATGTTATATCGCTCAATAACTAGTTATTGAATTCATATTTTGAAAATATCACTGTTAGATTACATATTCTATATGTTCTTAACATGCATGCTAATTTTTATGTCAATCAGATGTTATTACAATTCGATCTATAAACTCATCTTTTATATATTATTTTAAACTAAGAAAACTTGAATTTAAACAATTGATTGATGACATGATTGTTAATCTTTGATCACCTTAAAATTTTGCAAGTATGGAGAATATACGAAGATAATATAATCTAACAGTAGATTTATCAAAATTTGCATCCAATTAAAAAATATTGAGCGGTGCAACATAGCTTAAAGTTACTTCAAGTGTAACTTAAACTCAATCTATATCTATATCTATAATAATATCTATAACAAGATTCTCCGCTTTGATGTGAACTTTTCTAAATGTCGAAAATACCTCATCTAGTAACCAATGACTTTTCCTACAAATGTTTTAGGAATAGGGTCAACAACGCCACACAATTCCCCCATAAAATTTTCTTTCTTGGACTGAACTTTTATGTGGTTCAAAAATATTCCTAGACCCTACATTTAACATGGACAAAACTTGGGAACAATCTAATAAAAATACATCTTCAATTCCACGTAAAACACTATCTACAAAATAGGACACTATACCACAAACCCATGTCTTCAAAACAACTCTACTTATCCAAAAAAAAAAAAAAAAAAAAATTGAAAAAAAAAATTCCAAGTCCACTTTGTATATTTCCTTCAAGACCACGTTTCATCTTTTTTTTTTTCTTTCTATTTTTACTTTATCAAGACTTACCAGTTTTTTTTTTTTTTAATATTATGCTTCCTTAATTCCTTAGCTCACTTTTTTTTTTTTTTAAATTTCCGGTTTCCTTAAATCCCTAATCTCACATTTTTGTTTTTGTTTTTGCTTCTCAAATCTCCTTTTCTTTATTTTGAATTTGAAGAGGGAAAAAAAAAACAATCCTACTGTAGGGATGAGGGGCCCAAAAATATATGTTGGCCTTGGACCTTGTCCGAGGAGGCTCAGTAGTCCGAGAATAGATCAATAATAAACAACTTTTTTTTTTTAATTGTTTATATTGAGATTTGAGAACTGTTGGTTTATGAATCTTTTACTTTGGTCATATGGATGGATATTTTGTTTTGAGTATTTTGATTGTGAATCAACCCTTGGGATTAGGAACCCATTATTTAGTTTTTTTTTTTTTAAATAATTTTTTATTCTTTTGACCGTGAATCAACCCTTTGGATTAGGAGCCCATTATTTACCCTTTTTTTTAATAAACAAAAAGAGTAGGAGATAGCGACTAGAGTGACTTCTTTACCTAAGTATTACAATAGTAGTATCCTATCTGCTAGATTTGGGCATGCAAGCAAAAACTAGTGAGTCATAACTATTATCCCAATCCCACGAGGGCACTAGTGGACATTGAACCGGTCTTAGGGCACGAGGTTTTTCCATAAGGCTTCTTATTACGCTATTTAAATTTGGAATGTCCACGCCTAAACTACTTGGGAGTAAGCCTAATAAACGCTAGATGGACCACCACACCAGTGGCAAGGAACTCATTTTATATATATATATAATCTAACCCATTATTTACGCTATCACTTATTTAGAGGGAATATACTATATCTATATGCATTCTGGTATTCGACAAATAAGGTTAGCGGTTACACTTTCGCCGCATTGTTCCAACTTCCAACCTACCATGAATACGATAAGTCCATAACTTTTGATGAGAGGATAATTACAGTACACGCATCGTTACATTTTGAGATAATTTACTAAAATTTTATTTAAAAAAACCAAAACACGTGTGATATACGGCAAGCAACTTAAGTGAATTATAATGTTTTAGTTTTTTTTATTAAAAAAAAAAAAAAAAAAGAAGGAAACGAGTGATATACTAACGGTATCATTAATTATTATTATCCCTGAGATGTTAAAGTATTTATCAAACAAATAAAATAATGCTGACAAAATGAAATAAACAAAAGGGTTGGTAAAAAATTTCCGCACTGCCTCAACTAGGTTTTTTTGGAATATTCTAAGTACCGTTTTGGATTTAGTTTTAGACCTTTTGGTTTACCCGTTAGAACGAAACATTGAAATCAGTCTAGGCGTACCATTTTGGACTTACAGCAGAAGTTTTATATATATATATATATATATATATATATATATATATAAATAAAGAGTTTGGTTTAAGTTACACCTGGTGTAACTCTAAGCAATGTTACACCACCTAATAACTTGTTATTAAATTCATATTTTGAAAATCCAACCGTTAAATTACATGTTCTATATGTTCTTAACATGCATACCAATTTTCATGATAATCGGATGTAATTTACGATTTGATCCATAAACTCATCTTTTATGCATTATTTTAAACTACAAAAATTTGAATTTAAACAATTAGTTGATGACATGGCTATTGATCTTTGATCATCTTTAAATTTTGTAAGCATGGAAAATATGCAAAGATAATGTAATCCAGCGGTGGATTTATCAAAATTCACATATGATTAAAAAATATTGGATAGTGTAATATTGCATAAAGTTACACTAGGTGTAACTTAAACCCAACTCATATATATATATATAAATATATGCAGAAATACTATTTTCGTCCTTACATTTTTACCGTATTTTCACTTTGATCCATACTTTTTACTTTTACCGTTTTTAGTCCCTATTTTGAAAAACGCATTTCGTTAAATATCCGGAATGCACTGTTGGCATATAGAGTGCCTACATGGCCATTAAAATAATAATAATAAATTTGAATTAACATTTAAATAATGCCACATCAACATTTTAAAAGCCACGTCAAGAAAAAATTAAAACAAAATTCTAAACATATGATTTTTAAAACCAAATCAAATAAAAAAATTAAAATAAAATTTTCTTTTCCTTTCATTATTTTCTTTAGAAGAACATATTCATATATGTTTTTTTGTTCTTCTCCAAAACATGACTATTCATATTCATGTTCTTAGCAAATTAATTCTTAGTTTCTTTTCATTTCTCTGTCTTTCTTGTACTTTCTTTAAAGCCAAACACATCAAAACTCAGATCAATAACAGTTAAATAAAATAAAATTTAATTAAGCATTTTCTTAGCAACGTCAATCTCAAGATCTTAACATTTTTCTCTCCTAATTAGTAATCCAGAAAATCTCCTTTTCACAAACCCATAAACCCAGAATATCCCTTTTCAACACATACAGCAAATGAGTTTTTCAAATTTGTCAAAAATCCGAAACAAATAAAATAAACCCAAGATCGGCTTTAGATCCTCTTCAAATTCAATCCCAAGATAAAGAGAGTGAGATGAGATAGTGAGAAGGAGAGGAAAACGTGGGCCTTCAGATCTGCTAGAAACCCATACCACACACCACATACGACCCAAAAACTGACCCACCACCTTGCCGAACCCACCACCGATGAACCTTACCGATCCTACCACCTATGAACCTTGCCGAACCCATTGACTAGGAGGATCTTACCAACTTGATAGTTGCTGTGGCGGCGGCGAATGAAGGAGATGAACGGTGGGAGCTTCGGCCAAGAGGTACTGAGAGAGAGAGAGAGAGAGAGAGAGAAACGGAAGTTTGAGGTGTAAGAATCTGAGATGGTTTTGATTAAAGGTGAAGCGGTGTTGGAGGTGAGAGGGAGGAAGTTTGAGATTAGAGGCATCTGAGAATCTAAGATTAGAGAGAGTAGTAAGAAAATCTATTCATATTTTTTAAAATATTTTATTTTATTTTTAAAATTGTGAAATTAAAAAAGAAAATGGTTTTGATTTTAAATTCATTTTAAATGCAGACATGGACTTTTTAAATGTCAATTAAAATTTATTATTATTATTTTAATGGCCATGTAGGCGCTTTATATGCCAACAGTGCATTCTGTCTACCACATAAGATATTTTCGTTACAGAGATAATGGTAGGGACCAAAACGGAACGCGTTTTTCAAAATATGAACTAAAAGTGGTAAAAATAAAAAGTAGGGACCAAAGTGGAAATATGGTGAAAATGTAGGGACGAAAATAGTGTTTCCGCCATATATATATATAGACAAAACTTAGGTACAGTACCTTAGGTGCTGTTCCTTAGGTTCCCTTTTTAAAATTCAGTCATGTGGCTACTTAACTAAAATATACACTTTCATCCCATGAGAAAAAATCTATATGGCGGAATCTTAAGAAGGGAACCTAAAGAACAGCACTTAAGTACTGTACCTAAATCTTGCCCTATATATATAAATATATATATATATATTACACATGCTATAACTCTAAGCAATGTTATATTGCTCAATAACTAGTTATTGAATTCATGTTTTAAAATATATCACCGTTAGATTATATATTATATATGTTTTTAACATGCATGCCAATTTTTATGCCATTCGGATATTATTTACAATTCAATCCATAAACTCATCTTTTATATATTATTTTAAACTAAGAAAACTTGAATTTAAACAATTGATTGATGACATGACTGTTGATTTTTTATCACCTTAAAATTTTGTAAGCATAGAGAATATACGAATATAATGTAATCTAACAGTAGATTTGTAAAAATTCGCATCCAATTAAAAAAAATTAAATGGTGCAGCATTGCTTAAAGTTACTTCAGGTGTAACTTGAATTCAATCTATATCTATATCTATAATAATATCTATAACAAGATTCTCCGCTTTGATGTGAACTTTTCTAAATGTCGAAAATACCTCATCTAGTAACCATTGACTTTTCCTACAAATAATTTAGGAATAGGGTCAACAACGCCACACAATTCCCCATAAAATTTTCTTTCTTATATTGAACTTTTATGTGGTTCAAAAATATCCCTAAACCCTACATTTAACATGGACAAAACTTGGGAACAATCTAATAAAAATACATCTCCAATTCCACGTAAAACACTACCTACAAAATAGGACACTCTACCACCAACCCATGTCTTCAAAACAACTCTACTTATCCAAAAAAAAAAAATTCCCAAGTCCACTTTGTATATTTCCTTCAAGACCACATTTCATCTTTTTTTTTTTTTTTTCTTTCTATTTTTACTTTATCAAGACTTACTGGTTTTTTTATTTATTAATATTATGCTTCCTTAAGTCCTTAGCTCACTTTTTTTTTTTTTTTTTTTTGAATTTCCAGTTTCTTTAAATCCCTAATCTCACTTTTTAGTTTTAGTTTTTGCTTTTCAAATCTCCTTTTCTTTATTTTGAATATGAAGAGGAAAAAAAAAAAAAAAAACAATCCTACTATAAAATCAAAACTATAACTTCTCATCCATATTCCTTAAATTTAGTCACTACCACATATCCTTATTTAAACACCCCACATTTCAATTCAAATTCAAATAAAAACAATTTCAACAATTTAGAACTACACCAATATATATTTAGTTCTACTTCTTTCCTTTTAATACTATTCAATTTTGAAAAGAATTCTGCCGGCACGCATCAAAATGATGCTCTCCTAGAAAGAAGATAAAAAGTTTTCACGAACCAGGTTGGTTCATAATGATTTTTGGTAAGTAAAATCTTTTTTGTTACTTTCTCTTTATTTTTTGCTTTTTTAATTTGTATATTAGTTTTTGTTGAATCTGTGATTTGAAACATCATTCTAGGCCAAGAGTTTCAAACATCTCACTCATTTTACACTAACAATAAGAATGAAAAAAAAAAAAAATTTGAGATGACAATGTAAAATGACAACTCTAAGGCTCTTTTTTTGGGGGTGGTTAGTGTTATAATCCAAAAATTGAGATGAATGGAAAATTATGACACTAAACCAAAAAAAAAAAAAAAAGCCTCATCATCACGCTTTGTATATATACACCTAAGTTTTCATCACATGATATTATATCATATCAAATTGTTAATTCAAAATCAAATAGCGTACCTACTTAATATCATCATTATATAATATATATATATATATATATATATATATAACTTGTCATATGAAAATATTAATGAAGAAAAAATTCATGTCATATGTGAGTAAAGTAAACAAGAAAAATACATTGTTGAAGGAAAGTAATAATAAAAAGCCATATGTAAGTGAAGTAATAAAAGTTTCTCAAAAAATAAAGTGAAGTAATTAAAAAAAATGGGTTTAGGAAAAAAAATAATGATTTGTTTATATACTAGCCGAAATCACTATACCGGAAGGAATTTAATGGAATTGAGCAAAATAGGTGGAATGTGCCAAAATTTTGAACGGGATGTAATAGATGATAGTTCATATCGGTTAACTAATTGGAATGGAAAATTTTAGTCATTCTAAACGGAGCGAAATGGAATTCATAACTATACTTTTTCCAACCTCAAAAAGATGGGGCTTGAATGGGTATGACTGTATGTCAATGATTTAATTTAATATATATGTAAATTATTTATACAAAAATATAAGTTATCTTTTTGAAATATATCTTTGTTGTTTTTCCCTAAACACTTGTATTCTATCTATCTTAACACTCTCAAAATTGTCTTTAACTCTCTATCCTTCATCTATCTCATTAATATTGAAATCACCCTATGAAGGAAGAAAAAAAAAAATCATCAACCCATCTCAACCTTAAGGTCCTTAACCAATTCCGCTCTTGTATCTCACGAGTCACAAGTTATTTTTTTCTAATCTAAAAAGGGGATGGAATAGGTGCAAAATACCATATTGACATCCCTTGATATGAAGAGAAAGTCTATCGACTCAAAAACTTGGAAAAATTTAACACTTGTTCATGAAATAGATTGTTAGTGATTTATAAAAAAAAAATGATATAACGGGTCTAAATGAGAACTACTACAAACTTGCCAACACAACTATTGTAAAAAATGATATCAAATTTTTTTCTTTTTATGTAGCATTGCTTTAATATGAAATGAAGAACACTATAAAGCATTGGGTTTTTATTTTTTTAATTTTTAAACGTGGAAGGAGGGAGAGAATGAAAAATGATTTATGAATAATAAAGGTCAAACCCGGCGGGTGGGGCGGGTCAATGCTGGGTTTTGAAATTGTACAGGTCACCATTCTCCCCACCCAAGCAAATCCAAGGACAAACCAGTAATTTCACAACACCACAATCCAATAAATTATTAAAACAACTAAAATCCAAAATCAAATAAATAAATAAAAATAAAAATCGTGCTCAAAAAGCAAATCATTTTCAATCATTATTTATGGGTGAGGCCCTCCACCACTCTTTTCTCTCACACTCTTTCCTTTTCTTAAAAACCCCTCACAAATTTTCAATTTGTATAAAAATTTTCCATTTCGATCCCAAAAAAAAATTCCAAACCCTCAATCATGAGCAACGAATAGTAAGTCCATCATTTTCTCTCTCATTTTCCTTCTCTCCAAACACAACTTATACTTTCTATTTTTTCAACACGTGCGTTAATTTCCTTCTCTTTTTTTGTGTGGATTTTTTGGATTTTTTTTGTAGTGATTATTTGTTCAAGCTTTTGCTAATCGGTGACTCCTCCGTCGGAAAATCGTGCTTGCTGCTCAGATTTGCGGTGATTTTTTTTTCTTACACTTTTTTTTTGAGTTTCTAATTTTGCTTTTTGAGAAAAAAAAGTTAATTTTAGTGATTTGGATGGTGATTATGAATTAAATTAGTGGAATTTGTTAGGGTTTCAGTTTGATTCTTGTTTATTTGGTTATTTAGTGCTTAAAGTTTGTATTTTTATGTGTGTTTTGTTGATTTTCAGGATGATTCCTATGTAGACAGCTACATAAGTACCATTGGAGTTGATTTTGTAAGTCTTTCTCTCTCTCTCATGTGTGTATGTATGAATATATGCATATGGGGTTTTAAGATGCTCTAGAGTTTTCTTTCTGAAAGTTTTAAGTATTTATTGTTAAATGGGTGGTTTAGAATTTGCCACATCATCACTACCTGAAATAAATGCCAAAAACAGTGCCTTATTAATGTTTAATTAAATGCTGATGATGAAGTATAATCTGAACCATTTATTTAACAATGGGTGATTATGATTTTTTAAAACTTTATGATGGAGTTTTATGTATGTATGTATGTATGTGGGTGGGTATGTATATGTTTTGGGTTTTTATATTTTGTTTGTGTTGGGTCAGTACTTGATATTTTGAGGTGGATGTTTCAGAAAATCAGAACTGTGGATCTGGATGGAAAGACAATCAAGCTGCAGATTGTGAGTTGAAACTGTTATTTTTTTTGTTTATTCTGATTCAATGGTTGGGCAATTTAGTAGAAGTTGTTTCTGGATTTAGTCTAAATAAGTAAGGGTTCATGTGGGTGCATTGAGATTTTAGCAAAATATAATTTTGATTGCTATTTTGGATGGTGGAGTTGGTCTAATTGAGATCTGTATAAACTTATGATTATTTTATTAATTGGATCACCTTTCAAAGTATCATTCTTATACATCAGAATTGAGAAATTACCTAGTTTGTGTTAATCCAAGCAACTGTATTTATTCAAAAAAAAAATTGTTTCTGTTTTTGCTGCATGCCATAATTCCAGTGCTAGGCTATGATCTTTTTAACAAGGGATACTAAGATTTTCTGGCTTGAGATCTATTATAGGTCAAGCATTGCAGCAGTAGGCCTGAATGTAAGGAAAGAAACTAAATCATATTAAGTTTTCAGATTGAGATCGGAACCCCAAATGTAAGGAAAGAAACTAAATCATATTAAACTCTCCTTTGTGTCAGATTGCTGATTTTACGATCAGGTGCCAGTGTAGCAAGACAAATTTAATTAAAAACCATAACCTGATCTCAAATGCTCCAGAAAACTTACACAGTAGGAATAGTTATTCCAAAGTGAATTTGTTTATCACAAAAGGAGAGAGAGAGAGATGCAGTAGCTGAGAATAGATTGACACAGAGCTCACACAAGCAAGAAAGAGCTAGAAATGGCCCTTACCCACAAGGCTTTGCCTGAAAACCATACTTGAGGTCAATTGCCCTCCAAATAAATTCATTGATCATGGTAAGAAAACCTAATAACTATTATAATCTGACATGCCTGTTCCCCTTGGTACCTAATCAAACCTATAAATAAGCTAACCCCATTTCAACATCAACAATAGTAAGACCTTTGTCCCAAAATGCTTGTCAAGATTTATCAATTTAAAAGACCATAAACTGGCTTTTGCCAGATTTTACAAGATTTCTAAAATACCCCCACTAAAATAGAAGTTATGATCTGAAAAGAAGCTGGAAATTACATAAGAAACCCGATCCTGTGCTTTTATGCTCCTGAATCATTTGCTTTCTCAAAAAATATTACGTACGATATATGGAGCAATATACACCAGGGGTAAACACGGTTGGCTAGGGACTGCACCTCATGAAGCTAAGGTCACAAGTTTGGATCTTCCCCTCCCCCCTCCATTGGGTCCAAAACTCACTTATCAGAACAAATGGAGCAATAGAAATGCCATGCATACTTCTCTATTCCAATTTCCCAGTGAAACTTTTACTAGTAGGCAGGCGTTTTATGTTAAGGATTCAAGATCTCTGAACAAGAGCTAGGCATTGATTTATGGTCTGTATGAAGCTTAATCTTCGTTCCACTTATAATTAATATTACCTTTTCATTTCCTGTACTTTTAGTGGGATACTGCTGGACAGGAGCGGTTCAGGACTATAACAAGCAGTTATTACCGAGGAGCACATGGGATAATTGTAAGAATTTATTGCCTTTTGCCTTCTTGTGTGAGAAACTTTGCTCCAATAGATATTGCATGCAGCTTGTATGGTAATTTTCAGATAAATGTGAGGCCATTGCCAGAATTCTTGTTTGCTAGTTGTTGCATTCATGTCCATCTCTGTATCTGAATCTATCAGTTTTAATATTATTGTAGTTTTATTATTGTACATAATTGCTGGATCTACATTTGATCTTTATAGCCATAGGCACTTTAGACAGCGTCTTGAATGCTCTTGTTTATTTGTTCTCCTTCGCAAATGATTAAATATCGTATTAACTTAGCCTATATTGTGCTTCAGTGTCGTTTTCTTTCTGCATAACCACTCCCAAGCGCAGATAAATGAGCATACAGTCCTAGATAGGGTCATCTAGGGCTGAGTTGCATAAATGGAAGGACTAAGGCTTAGTTAGTTTAATTAAATAGACTGTATGATATTTGTTTTTAAGTACTGAGTAATTAATTAATCATCTTTTAGCGTTTCTCATGTTACCTGTTAATACCATGCTTGTTTCTGCACATTTTGTTGACGCTTTACTGACACTCCTATTTCACTTTTTCCTTTTTCTTTTTTTCTCTGAAGCAAAGTATTTTATAAAGTTGGACTCTTTTATTTTCCCCTTTTTTGTTGGCACTTGGTTTGGGGGGGATGGGGTGTTCGAACCCAGTATATATAATTATGAGCAACTTGCGATATTGGAAACCTTGATTTTGCAACATTTTCAAACCTCAGCACTATTTAGGGCACTTAAGTATCCTGGTTCAAAAGGCAGCAGAAAGTTGTTTATTTAATTAGCGTAGTTTTTCTTTGTAATTATCATTAATATCATTGTACCTGCCTGAGAAATCTTACATGTATTGGACTGTGACAGATTGTCTATGATGTTACTGAGATGGAGAGTTTCAACAACGTCAAGCAGTGGTTGAATGAAATTGATAGATATGCAAATGATAGTGTGTGCAAGCTTCTAGTTGGTAATAAGTGTGATTTGGTTGAGAACAAGGTTGTGGACACTCAAACAGCCAAGGTATAGATCAACTGCCTTAACTCTTACTATTAAGTTAAGATAGTATGAATTGTGTTATTTTTTTGGTCAGTTTCTGCTTACCAAGCACACATCCAGTGTTTATAAGCCAAATTGGGATCTCTGCATACAAATGCAAGAAACTTGTTCCTTATAAGCCCTTGATAAAACTAACTTGCATGTGCACACGTGTATATGTGTATATATGTGTGTGCATGGGACACAACACAAGGAAGAGTGGTGGGTAGGAGAAGAATTCCTCCCTATTCAAAAAGGGTGTGTATGGTCTATAGCCAAAAAGAAGTCGCAATTTGGACATGGAAACACAACATTTTATGAAAAACTTGGACACGAATTTGTGCGCGTGCATGTGTATCTAAGAAGCACAGACACAGTAACATGGTAATTCATGATCTGTGTGATTTGAGTTATAACCAGAAATGGTATGTTCATTGGTTTACATATTGCAATTTAGTGGCAGATGCGCCCAGTCCTGCACAAAATATAATATATTGGAGGAAACACAGGAAATCAAGGGTATTATTCTTTTTCTTGCTGCTTATTTGCATTTAACTTCTTTCTCTCCCCTGTGCCTAAATGAAATGCAGGCGTTCGCAGATGAGCTCGGAATCCCTTTCCTTGAGACAAGTGCTAAAGACTCAATTAATGTGGAGCAAGCTTTCTTAACCATGGCTGGCGAGATCAAGAAGAAGTAAAACCTCTAGTCTTCCTATTTCCCCTATTTTAGATGATATGATATTTTTTACCAGAATTCTGAATCAGAAACATGAAAAATCCCTGATATTTCTAATAATATCCTGATCACTTTCATTTTAAAATATTAATTTAAAACGTGTATAAATATCTTACTGGCAAACTAATTTTGAACAACCCTGAAAAGAGGAGTCAGCAATTTTTCAAATCCTGATATTGTGAAAAACATTTTTTACCTAGCATTACTCTTATACTTTTGGGTTAGAGAGTGGAGATAGTTGTTCCCTCCATCTTGTTATTGCAAATCAGACCAATAAGATGAACTTTGAAACTCTTTGATAGATATGAAATAGTTTTAATTGAAGCCATAGAGAAACTGTCATTTTAAATATCATATGGTGGTGTTTTTTCCACTGCTGCATAGGTTTCTTGCAATTCTGTAGGATGATGGAGTGTTTTGATATTGATCACTATAATATTTCAATTTGCCTCCTTTTTTTCTGATCCATATGATTAAATTTTCAATATCGTTGCTTTTAATGTTTTTTATATTTTGCAGAATGGGAAACCAACCAACTGCAAACAAGTCAACTGGAACTGTTCAAATGAAGGGGCAGCCAATTCAGCAGAACAGCAACTGCTGTGGTTAGCTGTGCTATGTAATGTTTATTTTCTGCTAAGATTGCAGGACAGTGAAACTATGTTGGCTGTACTCTCATATGGATCTATCAAAACTGTTAAATATGCCTACTTCAATCCTGACTTAGTTACTTTTGTCTGGGAAATTGGATTTCTAACAATTGCTCATAGCCATCAGTAAATTTTCTAGCCATTTCTTCAGTTAGGGAAGAATCCATCCAAATGGAGGTGTGCATACAAACATTTACAGAATTTTCTATCAAACCTATTTGGCGGATTTTTAAATTTTTAAAATTTCTCCACTACTTGACAATTCAAATGATTATCAATGTATGATTTTAATCAAATGACACTTAATCGATCCTATGTAAAATATTTACATTAATGAACTCTAATTTGTGAAGTCATGGATTCAAACTCATTCGGTAAACATCCTAATTAAAATGAATATGCGTAAATAGTCTTCTTAATCATCACAATATGGATTGAAGAGTTCTTTAAATTTGAGTTTTGAGGAAATTTTCTCCATTCAATATTTTCTAATTAAGAGGAAGTTCTGTTCGTCCAAGTTGTTTACTCAAACCTGTGACTGAAATTTTCTTCAAATTGAGTGAAAAAATTGGATCTGGTTGTATCTTGAGTTAACCTATGACTGGCGAGAATGTATTTTGATAACAAAAACATTCTGGTACATCATTTCCACAATAAATCAAAAACTTTGTGCCAATGAAAATTTTCCTTTGGAAGTGCTTTTCATTGTTTTGATAATCTTTTATTCTGTCCAAATCTGAGTATTATACACCTAAAACTATTGATCCAGATGATGAGATGAATTAGTTATAAACAAAAACTAATTCAATTCTAAACTAGCTTTGGTTTATATATTTTGTCGTAAATAATTCTTATTCACATTCTAATCCTTTTTTCATTGAAATATGTATAGCTTAATATCATATACAGAACTGGGAAATTAGGAACTAATTCTATTCATAACTGGATTTGCAAAAGAACCTCAAATATATCTCATTAAGCGCACCGCAAAAGAAATCATTATAAATCCTGATGCCAAAACAAAATGCAGTTTAATCATATTTTTAAAACAAAGAACAAATAATGAAACAACCCACAAGAAGGGAAAAACATAGGAGGGAAAACAAGTAATCTATATAAATCATAACCATTCCTAGGAAGAAGAGCAGCAAGGCTTCTTGGTATTTTCCTCTGATCCCCCCACTACTAGGGTCTTTCCTTCTTTGATGCTAGCAGGTCCGCTCATCCGAGGAAAGTGACTTCTTACTAATTATCCGGTAAATCTCTGCAAGAATTGTCTGGAAAGACTTCTCAGCATTTGTTGCTTCAAGAGCAGACGTTTCAATGAAGAAAGGCCTTCTTTCTCAGCATAACCCTGGGCATCCTCTGTTGCACGCTGCTCGGAGATGCTTCAAATCAGTCTTGTTGCCGATTAGCATGATCACAATGTTGGAGTCAGCATGGTCCCTGAGCTCCTTCAACCACCGGCTCACATTTTCAAATGTTGTTGGTTTGGTCACATCGTACACAAGAAGAGCTCCAAGGGCACCCCTATAGTAAGCACTTGTTATTGCTCGGTATCTCTCCTGTCCTGCAGTATCCCATATCTGAGCTTTCACAGTTCTTCCCTCAACCTGAGAAGGAAAAAAAAAACTTTGTGGTGTAAAGACATGCAATAAAATGCTGGCTTCATATAACATAAAACATCCAGACTAGATGGATTTAACAGGACAAATTTTGAAAGCGCGTATTAGCGAGCAGTGAAAATGGGATCTCACAAATCAAACCAAAGCCTCCTGACAGTAGGGCTTCATCAAACTTCTACTAACATTAATAGAAGGAAAAATGACGCTTCAATTAAGTAACAAAAAATATAACTTTGGATAGAATAGAAACATAAAAGAATATTTGTGGCCGGCCTTGACTAATTTGTTGAGGATCCATAACTAATCTCAAAATTTATAAGGTTTGGTCGTTGTTGTATATGCTCATTCCTCACTGGCAACAAGATAAAATGTATGTGAAAATGGGAAGATATTGACATCAAAGACCTACGGATATCACAAATATTGGTAGTCTGTGGACTACTAGTAGTACACCGCCAAAGAGCTTTAGTGAAGCTAGTCAAAACATTAATGAATGATGAAAAAGGAAGCCTTTAGAATTTGGGAGTTGGTTTCTAGTCCAAAAATTGGCTGTAAATCATAGAACAGTGCTTAAAACTGGCAGAATCATTTCCTGTATCAGCACTCTCATGGGAATGCCTTAATGTGGGAGCAGAATTGGTAATTTTGCTCTAGACTAAAATCAACCAGTAAGGTAGAGAGAAAATTAACAAACTCTCCTATTCATGTAACAAATGCTAACAATGGGTTGAGCTGGGCTAAAATGAAACAGAACATTGCCAATTGAATGAATAAATTCTCATGTCAAATCGTTTATAAAGGAAAATCCCACTCTCAAGTCTAAACTACAAAATAAATGCTTTCCTAATGACAACTTCAAAATGACTTATAGCTAGGGAACAAAATGAATTAACACCTTTTAAAATGGAGAATAAGGGAATCTAATACAAAAATGGAAATTAAGAGAAAACTCACAATATTTGTCCACATTCCACAACTTTATGCCATGTATCCTACATCTTTAAATCTAACATTCCACGTTCTTTTAACCTCTCCTCTGTTAATATTCTTCTCCAACTCTCTCTCTCTCTCTCTCTCCAAATTAAGCCTCCAACCACCCAATTGTGACAGCCTAGAATACCCATGTGGCAAAATTTGGCAGCTATTTAACATTCCATATAATACTTAAACCATGACAAATTTCTGACTTTAAGAATTCTGAATTTGACTGGAAAACTTTGAGACTCTATTGCATGGTACATGTTGAAACTAGTGTAAAATACAATGTGTAATGGGGAAAAGATAAACATTGACAACTCCCTTTAAATTTCAAATCAAAATCAAAGGATTTGCTGCATGAAGGAAGGTTCTTTAATGGTGCAGATAAGTTAGAAGAATTATTTAAATACTTTGAGCATATTATAAAAACAAATGATTCATACATGTATGTACAATTGTTAAAATTTTCTTTCCACTTTTTGAGTCAACAAACCCACAAATTCCACACCTTAACGGGTTGAACATAGAAGTACCACCAGACATACAAAAAATTGAGGGTCACTTGCATTTTATTTTAATTAAGCTTTGTTTTAGAAACATAACCCATTTTCAATTCACAGAAGATTAGAAACTAATTGCTCAAATCAAACAGGAGCTCCATTTGGACCACTTCCTCCAAACCCAAATCCAAATTACACACAAACCACCATAGTATTACTTTAAAAAAAAAAATTAAGCTAATTTCAAATCAAATTACATGCTGGCATGCTCATGCCTACACACATATTTAAATATATATGCACCACAGAATTACTAAAAAAGATTCAAATAACACCCCACCGGAACCCTCTCAATAGTTTTACCTAAAAGGAAAAATAAGCAAAACCCAGATCCAAATTACAATCCCATGTATATACATTTAAAAAACAAAAACAAAATTTAGGCAATCCATTTCCAAAGTATACTGTATTAGTACTGAAAAATAAAAAAAAATTTAAAAATTTAAAGCAAATCCCATATCCAATTATACACACACAGAGACAAGCATGTATGTATAGCAAACCCCAGATCCAAATTACACACACCTGTGTTAATATTAAAAAGATAAAAAATTTAAGCAAATCTCATTTCCAAATTTTGCTATATGTATTAAAAAATCAAAATTTAAGCAAATCCCATATCAAAATTATGTACACACAAAAACATATATGCATTTATACACTGAAAAAGATTCAAAGTTTAAGAAAATCCCATTTCCAGAGTATACTCTGTGTACTAAAAACAATTCAAAACAAACAATTCCCATATCAAATTATACACAAACACACACACACACAAGCAATATGCATACAGTTACTAAAAAGAGTAAAACTTTAAGCATATCCCAGATCCAAATTACACACATATTTAACATATAAGCATATACATATTGAAGTATATTCAAAAAGCAAATCCCATTTCCAAAGTATACTTTGGACTAAAAAAATAAAATTTTTAGAAATCCCATATCAAAATTATAAACACAAGCACATATCCATACATATAATAAAAGTAAACTATAAGCAAATCCTGGATCCAAATTCCAGAGAAACACACAATTATGTGTATAAGCAAATCTCAATTCAAATTATACTTATTATTAAAAATTCAAAATGTAAGCAAATCCCAATTCAAAATTATGCACACAAACATATATGCATTTATACACTAAAAAGATTCAAAATTTAAGCAAATCCCGTTTCCAAAGAATACTGTGTGTACTAAAAAGAATTCAAAACTTTAAACAATTCTCAATTCCAAATTAAGCACATACAATAGCAATATGCATACAGTTACTAAAAAGAACTGAAACTTTAAGCATATCCCAGATCCAAATTACACACACAAATCTAACATATATCCATATATACACTAAACCATATTCAAAATTTAAGCAAATCCCATTTCCAACGCATACTCTATGGACTAAAAAAATTCAAAATTTAAACAAATCCCATATCAAAACTATAAATACAAGCACATATCCATACATGTACTAAAAAAGATAAAGCTATAAGCAAATCCCAGATCCAAATTACAGAAAAACACACAACTATGTGTATATAAGCAAATCTCATTTCCAAATTATGCTGTGCGTATTAAAAAAATTCAAAATTTAAGCAAATCCCATATCAAAATTATGCACAAACAAACATATATGCATTTATACACTAAAAAAGATTCAAAATTTAAGCAAATCCCATTCCCAAAGTATACTCTGTGTACTAAAAAGAAATCAAAACTTTAAACAATTCCCATATCCAAATTATACACGCACACAAAAGCAATATGCATACAGTTACTAAAAAAGACTAAAACTTTAAGCATATCCCAGATCCAAATTACACATACACATTTAACACATACGCATATATACACTGAAATATATTCAAAATTTAAGCAAATCCCATTTCCAAAGTATACTCTGAGAACTAAAAAAATTCAAAATTTAAACAAATCCCATATCATAACTATAAACACAAGCATATATCCATACATATACTAAAAAAGAGTAAGACCTGCTTTCAAATCCCAGATCCAAATTACAAAGAAACAATTATCTATATATATAAATACAAAACTAAACCTGGAGGGTACGAGTAGAATTCGACTCCAATGGTGGACTTAGATTCCAAACAAAACTCGTTCCTAGTGAATCGGGACAGCAAGTTCGATTTCCCAACTCCAGAATCGCCGATTAATACAACCTTGAACAAATAATCGTACTCCTCATCTGCTCTCCTCGCCATCTTTTTCTCTCTAAAAAAAATACAAACTTTGAAGAAAACTAAAATTTGTATAAGAAATGAAAAAATAGAATTACTACAAGTTGTTTAAGGAATTGGTCTCTGAAGAAGAAAAATAGAAGAAGAAAGTGAAGAAGAAGAAGAAGAAGGGGATAGAAAGAAGTTGAAAGTTGAAGAAGTTGAAGTGAAGTCTTGGAAAAATCAAATGGTTTTTGCTTGTGTCGGATATTTTTTTTTATGTTTTTTACCTTGGCTTTGATCTATTTGACCCAAATGCCCTGTCTTTTTGCTGGGGTCCACCTTACTTTGAGGCTTTGTTGTGGGGCAAATAGGGAAAGCCTATTTTTCAGTCTCTCTTTTTTTTTTCTTCTTATAAGAAAACATTTTGAATCTACATATTTGAAAAGTTTTTAAGCTTTTCTTTGACCACGTAAATGCAAGATTTTCTAGCCAATTAAATATAGAGTAAATCATTATTTTATCACAATCATTATTTCGTTAACACCATCTATGATTGAACCTTTTTTTTTTTTTTGATAACGATTGAACATTATATTAATACTAGACTCTTTTTCAAAAAAAAATAATAATAATAATAATACTAGACTAATTTTTTAAAGGTGCGTGTAATATTACTCTTTTTTATTTATTAGTTTTTTTTTTTTAGTCTTATAATATTTTAAAGTGAGATAGAGATAATGTTCTAAGTTTTAGGATGAATGGAAAAGATAAAAGAAAAAACCTAAAACTTAAGAATAATAAATTACTCTTTTAACCTAGTTTGTGTTTTTTAATTAAATTTTTTTATCATAATTTAAAATTATTTAACTAAAAAATAAAAGTATTTTAGAGAGTTTAAGAATTTGTGTAAGGGTATTTTAGTACGCAAAATGTTGAAATCCAAACGAGAAATTATGTTATTAATAGTATAGATTCAACAAACATAAAATAAAAAACATTATATTAATTAATAACATAAAATAATAGACTATATGATTAAAATTTGTAAGGTTTATTACATGATAATACCAATTGATTTTAGATATTAATGAAGTTTGAAATTTCAAACTCGAGTCCCTTATTTGATAATAAAAGAGTTTAGTAATTGAGTTATATGGAATTTGTTACTAATACTAATTTTTATTATGTATTGATTATAAGAGTTCAACTTGGGTCCAATGTTATGTACACTAAACTAGATAGGATGTTGCCATGTATCCAAGAATTGCCACATGACAACATCTCATCAGGTCTAGTGCACAAGATGCACTGAACCTAAGCCCCTTCCTAATTATAATCTGTTATGTTAATAGTTGTGAAATTTTTTTGAAAAAAATATTGTCTTTATATATATTGCCAAATATATATACTCAACATGTCATGACATAAAATTTTTAATTTATTAATTAAAAATACAAGCTAGATGAAGAGTATAGGCCTGACTAGATTAGTCCCAAATAGGGCCATGCAAATAAAACCCGCTTGACCTGCCAACTCATCCAACCCACAGGTCACAACAACCCAACATTGGTCTATTATGTGAGATGGTGCGGATTGGACCATCAAAATAGCGGGTATTTTTTTACTAGTAGATTGAAATTTTTATAACCGGCCAAAATTTTTATATATATTTGCAAAAAGTGGTAAATTTTTATTAAAAAAATGTTTTTATTTTTGTAGGGATATTAAGCCCAGAAGTTGTTATCTGTTTACATATTGGGCCTGTGGCCCAGTCCGAGGACTAGGGCTTGTCCGAGGACAGGGTATCTTTGTCGGAAAAAGCTGAGGTAGTAAGAAAAAAGATCGGCCCTGGTCACAACAACTAGAAGTGGGTGGGCCGAGGATAATCTAATCCTCGGCTAACCCACACCGAGGTCCAAGGGGGTTATTTGTCACCCTAGATAACGTTTCAGGAAGTTCTGTTGCCACCAATACGTATTGCAACGAGGATAAACTGGAAGAAGCCCTAAAAATATCTGAAGGGAAAGCTGCTGCCTTCGCATTAAATGCACTATAGCTAACTCTCTAGCCGCATTAATGTGGAGGTGATGCCTGAACAGTGGACTGAAGTCCTACAGCTACTATAGGAAGACTTATGGGGGGGGGTTGATGAGACAAGTATCAGCACCAACTAACTGGCATGCACGTGGAGGGTAGGGATGAAAAGAAGAGACCGTATAAGAGAGGAGGGAGAGAGTGAAGAAGGGGGATCGAAAGGAAGAGGAAAAAAAGGAAAGAAGAAACACCGTAGCAATCAGAAAAACCAAACTTGTAACTATCTTCAAGAGCATTATATGATAATCAAAGTCCTCGGATTTTGCAGAGGATGTTCTGTCTTCAACCTGATTTGTATATTTTCATTTTCTCATCATTCAAGCCTACCTGACTTGTTGGTCATTCAACTAAACTCAGTCTTTTCAACCCATTTCTTTACAATTTTATTGTTTCAGGCCTTTTGGGCCTAAGTCCATTCACTCCTTGGGCTAGGAATTCAAATCAGGTCCTTACAATTTTCTTCCTTAATAATTTGAGAAAAATAATGAATTATTTGAAATAATACCCATTAAGAAGGTTAACTAAAAGGCACTATTTTATGACCCCAATTAGAAAGGATTAATCTAAGAGTGGGTATATTGTATTAATTTGCCAATCTTCCAAAGTTGAAACCACCAATTTTTTAAACTAATTCGCTGGTTTTAAAGATTGGTGGGTCGGCAACGAATTGAAATTTGTCCAACCTACTAGTAGCATTTTGGTTATGAATACTTGTCTTAACCCACCTTAACCAACTTGTGAACAGTCCTAGTCCCAAATAATATTATATAAGAGTGGCTAAAAATCTTTATAAAAAAGTTTAATTAAAAACTGATGACTATTAGATTGGCCTGTAGATGTTCTTAATGAAAATGTTAAGAGTTCAATCCTCTTCCCTAATTGGATGATGGGAAAAAATTGAATTAAATAAAATTATTCACACTTGACATTTCTTGTAACTAATAGGTTGGAAATTAGGGTTCAATTTAGAATTTTTTTAGGAATCTAATACTCATAAGACCTAAACAACAATATTAAGAAATAAGGGAAGGTAGAATTCAAATCACAAACATAGGATAACACAAATAATATCATATTATTATTATTATTTGACATCACTTCAACCCCCAAAATTATATACTTTTGAATTCATTGATGTTGTGTAACCATTAATAAATGAATTTATTCCAAGTACATGAACAAATCAAATCTTAATTTATTTAAGTGAAATTACATTCATTTGGGATTTAACATAGATTGAAGATTTAATATATTTTCAACACCATGAGGTGTAGTTCCTTCTTTTTTTGTTTTTAAATTTAAAATTTTAATTTATTATTTTTTAAATAAAAAATTTTAGTTTGAACCATCTTTAAATTATAGAATGTAACATATAGTACTTTTTCAACCATGATTGAAGAAAATAGGAACCAAATAGGCCCGTGGGCTTCCCCATCATTGGGCAGAACACCCAAATGCAAAAACAACCCGACCCGAATACATACCCATTTTTTTTCTTTCTCTTTTTTGCTTTTTCTCTGTGTACAAAACCCTAAATTGGTTCTCATTCTATTCTCACACTCAATCTCAGTTATACTCTGCTCTCGGAAGAACGCTCTCTCACTCTTCACACTCTTCAGGTCTCTCTTTCTCTGCATAAATTCTGTTTGTTTCTGCGGAAAATAATTGCATCGGAAACCTTCGATTTTCCGGGAATGTTTTTTCTTTGAATCAAATTCGTTTTTCAAGGTTTCATTTTTATGTTTGCATTTCATCTTTTTTTGGTTGTCAGATCTGAGATCGGAGCGGAACGTTTTTTCCGTGAAGCCATGGCTCTGGTGAGTCTCAATTCTATGCATGTAATCTGTGATTGGTTTTGAATCTGAAAGCACTAGACTTTTATAGAAAATCTGACTAATTATGAAATTGGTCACGAATTTTGATTGCTTTGCATATTCTGCTTCGTGTTTGATGTGAATTTCAATTTTTGAAGTTCGTAAAGTTTTGCATTTCAGATATTCAAAAGTTTAATTGAAAAAATATACAATCAAAACTATTTCTTTTTGGTTCCTTATCAAAAGAATGAGGTTTGATTTGTATCTTTTTTATGTTTGAAATTTTTTAGTTGTCTGACCCATTTTAGGACTTAGAATACTGAATATGATGATGTTTCTGACATGCAATGAGATCTGGCTTAAGTGGCACTAAATCCTCTGGTTGTTTCCTTGTCCCAAAAGAATGTGTGGATAGTGGGTGTGTTTTTAACTTACCAGTTTAAAAAAATGACTTGAGATAGAATAGAATGGAGGAAAAGAATACATGTTGCTGACCCTAACTAATCTGTTGAGGATTCATAGCAGACCCCCAAAAAATTGGGCTTGTTGTTGTTGTTGTTGTTATTGTTGTATTTGTTTGTGCTAGCACACCAAATCATCTGGTTCTTTTAGTAAAGGGTGGAGGGAGACTGTCCTAATTGTGGTATTTTTTACTTTGAGTACAATCAACATTCTTTATTTTGGTTTCTATAGAATTGTATCACTTATAGGGGTGACCTTTACCCAAGGACGGACCCAGGATTTTAAGTTAGCGGGGGCTGGAGTATAAAGAAAAAAAAAAACTCCAAATAGACATTCATATAGTATTAAAAAAATTATAAATACATAAAATCGTTGTTTCTAAATACATTAAGATGCAATCATGTACCAACAAAGACAAAAACAAAAAAATGGTTTTTTGCTAGGATTTTATTTTTATTTTTGAAGTTAGAGCATTCATAGTGATGGTGCTAAAATTTTTAGCTTTTAGTACCTCAAAAAGCTATTTTATTTATTTTACTACCTCACTTTACAATACACCCAATATCAAATGTTATATATATATTTTTTATCACTTCATTTAAACTTATGAGTTTTTTAATTGAAGAAAGAGATATAATCTTAATAAAATATTGTATTTTATTTTTAACAATTTGCTACAGTCAGCTGGTATATATACCAGTTTACTGTAGTTGCAAAAAATTTAGCATTAGCTTCTCCAATAACACATGATTTTTTTGTTCTTTGGTGGTAAACTAGTTTTTTCGCTAAAAGACAATCACCGTTGTGAATATTTTTATTGTTTTTGTTAAGTTTTTGGGTTGGATAGTTGCTATTTGGGTTAGGCTAGGTAGACTGACTGGGGAGAAGGGGGGCAACTAAAAAAAATGAAATTTAGAATAACTAAAAAAAAAAAAAAAATTGGACCCAGTGGGGGTGCCCTCTTGTTGGGCCCCCACCTGGGTCCGTCCCTGCCCTTACCGATGAAAATATGAGGGAGAGTCAAATGAGATGGTTTGGTCATTGATGCACCAGGGAGAATGAGAAAAAAGAGACGTCAATTAAGGAAGTAACGTATAATGTGTTGAATAGAATGACGTTTTTTTTTTTTTTTTTTTTTTTTTTAAGATTGCATTGGATGGTGATAATTGTGGCCATCCCTCATTTTTACATATGCAACTAGAGTAAACCGGCGTTGAATCTATTAACCCATCACATTTTATTAGTTTTTGTTTATTTCTGGATTGAATGTATCTGGTGATTTTCCTTTGCTAATGGGGCTGTATCATCAATATTGCAGATTTTTCATGCTGGGAAGACAAATAAAAATTCTTACAAGACACTCATCGCTGCGGAGTACAGTGGTGTGAAAGTTGAACTGGCCCCAAATTTTGCGATGGGTGTCAGTAACAAAACTCCTGAGTTTCTCAAGATGAACCCTATTGGGAAGGTCTATATTGTGGAATGTTCGGTAATCTATAATGGTATTTGTATGTTAGTTTAGTAAAAGCTTTATTAATAAATCTGTTTTTCTTGTAGATTCCTGTATTGGAAACTCCTGATGGTCCCATCTTTGAGAGCAATGCTATAGCACGTTATGGTAAGATTGACTTTCCTCCCCTCACTCACTCATTAATTTTGGGGATCCTCTGAAGGTGGTTGTATTGAAACTTATTTTTTTATCTGTTGTTGCAGTTACTCGTCTGAAGGCTGACAATCCTCTTTATGGTTCTTCTCTTATTGATTATGTAAGACATTTATTACTACTGATAATGCTGTGTGTGCGTGTTATATTTCTCATTGTTATGCATGCTTGAATTTTCAGGCCCACATTGAGCAGTGGATTGATTTTGCATCACTGGAAATTGATGCTCATCTTCTGTCATGGTATAGACCAAGAATGGGACGTGCAGTATACCTTCCTCCGGTGAGTTACATCTTATATTTTATTAAGGGAATTGTTCTATTTCCTTTTGGCATCTAAAGGTTGACCAAGCTTTATGGAAGACTCAGATAAAGTATAAAAGGAATGAAATGACAAATTTTTTTTCCTTGATATAGAATCAAAATTAATGCAGGCTATATGTATATTCAACTTAAAAAATCTAAGTTTTCATAATCTGCTAATAACTATGCAGTATGCACTGCCCTTATTTGATGTATACAATGCGTATTTGTGTGAAGGCTGAGGAACAAGCTATTACTTCATTGAAGCGAGCGCTTGATGCTCTAAATGCTCATCTTGCTTCAAACACTTTCCTGGTTGGGCATTCCGTGACCCTGGCTGACATTATTACAACTTGCAATTTATATATGGGCTTCACCCACCTCATGACTAAGAGCTTTACATCTGAGTTCCCTCATGTGGAAAGATACTTCTGGACCATGGTGAATCAACCAAATTTCAAGAAGATTCTGGGAGAGGTGAAACAGGCTGAGTCTGTCATTCCTATCGCAAAGAAGCCATCTCAGCCAAAAGAATCTGCAAAACCAAAACCAAAGCCTAAGGATGAACCAAAAAAAGAAGCCAAAAAGGAGGAGCCAGCAAAGGCCAAACCAGAAGCTGGTGAGGAAGAGGAGGCTCCAAAGCCCAAACCTAAGAATCCTCTTGATCTGCTTCCCCCAAGTAAGATGATACTGGATGACTGGAAGAGGCTGTACTCAAACACTAAGACCAACTTCCGTGAGGTTGCTATTAAAGGTATAATAATCTCTTCTTTTGTCATCTTTGTTTGATGATGACATATGGGCATTGGTAGTTTGCATTTGATCTGTCCTTTAGCTTTAGTTCTCTATCTGTTACTTTTCTCAAAAAGTTCTCTTGAAGTTGTCATTGGCTATATTTTAAATGTTTGCATGAACAGTTAAAAAGGAGGTGTGTTTGGATTACATTAGTTGAAGAAATTGACTGGCTTATATACCAAGTATAATTTGTTAAATGTTACCACCTTGGCCAAAAGGGGGTATGTTTCTCCATATGATCTTGTTCTCTACATTGTATGATACTTGCAGCATGAACAAATTCTTCATCCTCTTTTCATGTTTGTTGCAGGGTTCTGGGACATGTATGATCCTGAGGGATACTCTCTCTGGTTCTGTGATTACAAGTACAATGATGAGAATACTGTTTCTTTTGTAACGCTAAACAAGGTCGGTGGATTTCTTCAGAGAATGGATCTGGCACGCAAATATGCTTTTGGAAAGATGCTTGTGATCGGTTCAGAGCCACCATTCAAGGTGAAGGGGCTGTGGCTTTTCCGTGGGCAAGAGATACCGCAATTTGTGCTTGATGAGTGCTATGACATGGAGCTATATGAGTGGAAGAAGGTTGATATCACAGACGAAGAGCAAAAGGAACGCGTGAGTCAGATGATTGAAGATTACGAACCTTTTGAGGGCCAGCCTCTTTTGGACGCCAAGTGCTTCAAGTGAATGACCCCAATTAGTCCCTGGACTAAAAGTTGTATTTTTGTGTGTTTTTGCTGCTAGAGTTTTTATTGACGCTGTCCTAAACAGACTAAGTTTAGTCTTTTTGTGTTTGAGTGGAGGTCTAGTATAATTTATAAGTTTGTTTCTGCTGTTTCAAAATTTTAATATTCTATATGATAGAATCTTTTGTGTTAGATGAATGGTTGCTTGATGGTATGCAAAATTAAATTAAGAGTTGTCCACCTTTTTATACTAATGGTTTGTTATCAGATCAAGTGTTTTCTAATTTCTAATCTTGGTTTGCTGATTTAAGGTTGTACATCTTTGATTCCAATCCTAATTTTAAGTTTCTAGTTTCAGAATAGTGATATTGTCGTATGTGTATCTTGCAATACCCAATAAAAATAAAAAGATTTCATCCAATACAGATTCTCTTTATTTACTACTCTATTTAATAATAACTTTGTAGAAAAATAAAATAAAACTCTTAAAGGGTTCTATGGTGGGTTTCGTCCCACGTTACCAAGTAGTTTGATAGTAGTTTCATAAGTTTCTAATTTAGAGTTACTTTTGAGGTGGGCTTGGAATTGTTTTTTTTACATTCATTTATTTTTGGGTTTGGTGCAAGACTGTTCAAATGTTTCTTGCCATATCATACACTTGGAAGTCTTGGAAACTACTACCAATTTTACTACAAAAGATAACACAACATTAGTTTGTAAGGCAAAAAATTGTAGTACCAATTTTACAGTTACTATAAAAGATTACAAAACATTAGTTTGTAAGGCAATCACATTTGTAGTATCCATGGAACCACACATGTTAAAAATGTTGGACCCAGACAGCACCACAAATTAAATGTAAAAAATGTTGGACCAAGACCAACCTAATCACGCGATCCCTTTTAGAACCGGAAGACAATAGTCACAATACTGAAAATAAATAAATTTAGACGATTGCTAAATATATAGTTTTATTAGTAATGCACTAATGCTACCCACACAAATTTTTTCATAACAAAATTCATAATTATTAAAGTGATTTTTTTTTTTTAAGGAAAATTATTAAAGTGATTGATTGTGAGTGATGGACACAATTGACACTCATAAACCACCACTCATAATTGACCATTTTAATAATTGTGGAATTTTTGTGAAAAAAAAGTGTTTATACTACAAGCATTTCTGAGTTTTACAGAGAGAGAGAGAGAGAGAGAGAGAGAGAGAGAGATGTAACCTCAAAACGCAAACTGTTTGGTATCTCGTAGTTTTGTTCACTTATTTGCTAAATATGAGACCAAAAATAAAAAATAAAAAAAAACATATTTTTTAAAAAGTTAATTTTTGAGAATTTGAAATTAAAGCTAAAACAAGAAACAAAAAATTAATAGCTAATAGCTTTTTGCCAAACACATAACCACAAGCCTTTTCATTTAACTTTTAACTTATTTAATTTATGTTCAATTTTTTTAAAACCTTACATTTTTAAGTGCATACATACTTTAGCTAATTTTAAACACACACACACAAAATCCAACTAACAAAAAGTTAAATAAACTGATGAAATTTTTTTTTTTAACAAATAAACATATACAATTTCCTTCTCAAATGCATATTCATGTACAACAAAGGGATGCTAGCTGCATGCACTCTAATTGCAAATTCAATAAAGGGATGTAAGAAGCTAGATGTTTGGTTCACAAAGGTTCGCAAATCTCTTTTTTGGCAGCTGAGAAATCTGGGGCATGAAAAATGAAAGACTATAGTGCACTTTTAATTCTTGAAGTTTGAGGTTGTTTTCATATTAGCATTGTCGTTAGTTTTTGTTAATAATCTAACTGTTGGATGCTCTTCATATTTAAATGTTTTATGAAACACAAGCTTTAAAATGTTGTGTAATGCAAAAATTTCATTGCTGATGATAGAAAAAAAAAAAAAAAAAATTATGAACTGTAGATTACTATCGAAAATGGAATGCAGACTTAGTAATCATTAATCAATATAAAAACAGAATCAAACATGAATGGCCAAAATGAAAATTTTGAAACATAGAGGCTAATATAAAAATAATCCTAAATTTTAAGAATATGAATTGTACTTTAATTAAAAAAACTCATTATGTACAAAAACCACTATTTTTTTTTGGGTGGCAGGGGGGGAGGGATAGAAAATTTATTAAGATAATCAAATTTGGAGTACATTATCTGCTAACTCTAAATTTGATCATCTTAATAAATTTTTCTAAAATAGAAAAATCCTTTGACAAAAAAAATACAACTGAGATTCATAAAGAAAGAAAAAATCAACTGAGGAGTTTTGCCGCATCATAAAGGGGGAACCCATAAGCCTCGATCACCCTATTCTGAATAATTTGAGTGGCCTGTAGCCTGACAGTTTGAGTAGTTCTAGTATCACATAAATTGTCATAACTATCTAATGTGTCAGATTGTGATTGGTTATTTGTCACTTTCACATAGATTCGTTACTTTTTTTCTGCTATTCACAGTCTACACGTAGACAGTTGTAACACAAATTATACCATTTTATGTGCTCTTAGAATTTTTCTTGACACTTTTTCTCCACGTATGCATATTGACTCCGTACAAAACTCATTGTTTGATTCTCTCATCTCTCAATCTCATTGCTCTCCCCAAAACTCATACTCATAGGTCTCTCTCTCTTTCTATATTTGATTTAGAGCATTTACATCAAAAGTTCTAAATTTTTTAGCTTTTAATATCTCAAAAAGCCATTTTACCTATTTTAACATTTCAATCTATAATACATTAAACATCACATGTTTTATATTTTTTACCACTTTATTCAAATATTCTGTTTTATTCCTTTTTTTTTTTTAATTTTTATATTAAAATCTGCATCTCTTTCTCTCTTTCCCTGTGTCTCTCCTCCCAAGAAAAAGCAAAAACAACCAACATACCCACCACTCACCACTCACGGCCATCGCCAGCCACCACCAACATACCACCACTAACACCTACAAGCCACAACCACCTATCCACTACACAGCCACAACCCACTGCACAGCCACCGCCCTGCACATCCCAGAAAAAACGAAACCCACTCATTGCACAGCCACCACCCACCACACACAGCAAGAATCAAAACCCACATTTCAAACCTAAACCCACATCACAACCAGCGACCCATTAGCCACAATTGAAAACACCAAAACCCATAATCACAACCGGAACCAACGCAGACTAGACCCACACTCACTGAACCGCTGTAGCCCACAAGCCAAAATCAAACCAATAACCACCACAAAATCCAACCTTTCAAACCCAAACTCAAAACCCAAAATCCAACCTTTCAAACCTTTCGGCCATAGCAAAAGAAGAAGAAAAAAATAAAGATAGATGAAAGGGAAGGAATGATACAAAAAAGAGAGAGAGAAGATGAGAGGGAGAGAGGGAGAAGATGAGAACAACAGGGAGAGAGAGAAGTAAACCTGAGTGAAAAGAAAGCGGCACGCGTGGGCTTCAATAAATTTTCATTATTTTATTATAACATTTAGCTCCACTGAGCTGCTAAAAATAACAGCCCACTGTAGCTAGGCCTGTTTAGAGCATTCTTATCGAGGAATGCAAAAAATTTAGCATTTATTATTTCAAAACCCAATTTTATAACATATAATACCCCACTTTATAACATCTTTTACATCAAAATTTCTATTTTTTTAACATTTCATTTAAATATTCTTTCTTTATCATTTTTTTATTTTTTCTTCTCTCTCATTTGTCTCTTCTCTTTCTCAACCGTGGGTCCTAATTGAAAAAAAAAATAGTAGTAAAGTTTACAATTGGTGAACTGTGCGGTTTCAAATATGAAACCGCATTGTTCATCAATGCCAAAAAATTTAGCATTTAAAATTTTTGATGGAGCAAGTTTTTTGGTCAAAAATGCTAAAAAAAAGCATCTTTTAGCATTTAAAATTCTTAATGAGAATGCTCTTAGGAACGTAATTCAAACAATAATTTTCAGTGTAGCCCTTCCAAAAAAAACATGTTTAGTAGGAGTATTTTTTTTTAAGAGAGTTTGAGTTGCATTTCTTATTTTAAGTTGTTTAAACACTAAATTTAGAAAATTTTTCTTACCAATTTTCAGTTTTCAAATAACATTATTTAATGACATTTTTGTAAATATTTTTAAAACTGTAGGTCTTATTGATTAGATAACATGTTATCATTTTTATAAAAAAACACACAATTATATTTTTTCACTTTTGATAATACATTATTAGAAATATAGTACAAAACACATTTTTTACATTATGAGTATTTTAAATATGTGTTTTCAAAATACTTTTTAAACCATAGTTTTCACATAATTTTGAACAACAAAACTCAATCACCTCTACCAAATAGGAAGTGTCAAATTTTTTGGCATTTAAGAACTTTGATGTAGGAGGTATTTTTTTGTGTTGGTTGTTAAATGAGCTTTTTAGCATTTTTAGCATTCTTGATTATACAACTATTCGAATTTTCTGAAAATTACTTTTAGGCTTCGTTTTTGTGGTTTTTTTTTTTTTTCTTATTCAAATGCAGATTTGACTTTTGGTATGTGAGACCGAGAGACACGTTTTTCTTTGAATCTTTTATCGATTGCGTGTATTTCTTACCAATCACTTTTATCTGTTTTTATTTTTTATTTTTTTTCTCAGCTCGGGACGACCTCATAGTTCATGTTAGCTACTTTTTTGACCTGCTGGGATAGTTCGATTGGGTTTTTTATCCTGTGTATTGTAACGTGTAATTACCACACATGATAAAAAATAAAAAATAAATTAAAGTTATAAAAAAATTGATCTTAGGGTTAAGATTTCTTTTAAAAACTAATTTAAGAATTCATTTAAAAAGTTAAAAGATTAAAAGTAAAATTTTCAACTTTCAGTTTCAACTATTAAAAATACAATTGCATGGTTCGGAGCTCAATCTCTTCTAGTGTACTTTATTTGTCTTGTTAAGGACATTTTATTGTTGAAGGGGCAATGATATTCTTATAATTTTTTTTACAACTATTTTCATGTTTCAAAATGTGAATATTTTTATCTCAACTGTGAATAATAATGTAAAATAGTGGATGCAAACAAATATAAGAGTATTTTTTGAGTAAAGGTTAACAATTTGCATTTATTAGAATTTGAGATTATTATATTTTTCAAATACAAAAAAAAAAAACCTATGAGTGTGATAAAAAAATAATTTTTCCCACAAACGCATAATACTCATCACAATTATCACTAATAACAAACCAATTATTATGTTAAGAGTGTTAAGTGTATACATATGACAAAGTCAATAAAATCTGGGCACTAATTAATATATGCAATCCAACAAAGTTCTACAAACAACTAAGACAAAAGACTTGGACACTTTGTATCTTGATTAGCACTCTTTCCACTAAGAAAATAAAAAATTGAAAGAAATATCTAAAGAAAAATCGCCCCATAAATAATATTTGTTTTATTAAAAAACATAAAACATGTTTCAAGTTTCAATTGCTTGTACCCTGTACCAAAAGTGGTTGTTGTACCTTGTGCTTCAAAAATTTTGTTTCCAATTAATTACAAAGTAGGGAGAACCGAAAAAGTAGTCTCTTTTGCTTCTTTTTCAGCACAAAAAACTTGTCCACACTGAAGCCCAATGATCCAATCATCAACATCAAGGCAACAATCATAAAAAATCTAAGACTAAAAGTGAATTGAAAGAGGAAATTGAAGATGCATCTTAAAATTAAGTTTAAGGCAAAAGAAAAAGAAAGAAAAAAAAGCTATATATTACCTATACAAATATTTGGCAATACACAGCTTTTATAAATAAATAAAAAAAGGATAATGATAACAATTAAGGATGATCATGAAGAGTTTGCAAAAGATCCAAACCAAATTAAAACCAAATACATGAAACCAAATATTAAGGGCAACTCATAAAAATAGAAGGAAACGTAATACGTAAAAGAGTGTTCTTTCCTTGTATTTCTATTTACTCAATGACCATTTGAAATATACACAAATTCTAGTGTAAAATAGTATTTCAATTTTGAACAACTAAAGACAGACATACAAACATGTAAGGAAGAAAATATAAAAAAGATTGAGTATTAAGAAAATTACCTCTACTTATGCCTCAAAGTGAAACAAAGGAGGGGAAGGGAAGACATTTATTGATGTTTTTTTTAAAAAAAAAATAATCTTCTATTGATGTATTTTTTTTTGGCAATTGGGTTGCAGTTTAGAAAAAATAAAGATATATGGTAGTACCTAAATTTATGGATGAGAACTGAGAAGTTATAGTAGGAGTGTTTTTTTTTTTTTTTTAATTCAAAATAAAGAAGAAGGGAACTGAAAAAAAATCAAAACAAAACAAAAAATTAAAACGTGAGAGTAAATTTTTCTCAGACTTGTCATTAACTGGCATTGGTGTGGTAGTTCGTGACTAGCTTTTTTAGTTGTGTCATTGCAGCTCCTTAGCTAGAAGATTCAGCTACCACAACATGTGGAAATAGTGGAAGCAAGCAATGAGCTTTGTAAAAAAAGTTATGTATCAATTGGAATATGAAGGATAAAGCTAGAGGGTTATTAACGCTATCAATCACCAGAGACCTTCTTAGACCAGGTTTGGTCATGTTATACAAGAAACCTGTCATTTGTCAAGTACTCTACAAAACTGGAGTTTTAGGCCTATGAAAAGGGGGTAATCAGCTAGCTCATTCATTTGCTGGAAGAACAGTTTAATTTGCATATCTTAATGTGTGGATATAAGATCTTCCACTAGATTTGGATGATATATTCCAAAATGATTTAGTTTATCAATAAAATTTGCTCACCTTTTTTCTCAAAAAAAGAAAAGAAAAAAAAAAAGGCTATAACTAGGACGATTAACATGTGTTATTAACATGCATATTGCATATGACTTGCTAAACTTTACTTAAGTGTGTGCTAGGAGTCTTGTAGTTTAATTGATTAACACCTCATGATTTTATTATATATAGGAAAATAATAAGTTAATGAAGTAACTCATTAACAAGTTTAAGCTAATGAGATGTGTAAGGGTTAGACAACTTAACTAATGAAGTATTACTATGTGAGTCACTGAGTGTTGTTTTATTTTATAAAATTATTCGTTATCAAATTATTTTTTTATTGGTATAGTTGTTTGTTTACATTATTAATGATTGCATATTTAATATGCTCCCTTCCTGCCCCATTCCCCTTGTGTCACGCAATTCCTAGGATGAAACTCATATTTAATTGATTTGATTATTTTATGGATCCATTTGACATAATAATTAAAAAAAAAAAAAAATTCAAATACCTGCATGTGGGAATATGTCCCACATCGGTTGTGTTACATGGGGTGTGTGTGTTTATAACCAACTTCGCGACTCTAACTGCAGCTAGCAGTTTTGGAGTTGGCGTGTTGGATGAAATGAATGGCTTGGATTCGCTAGCTTGATGATCGAACCGCGCAAACTTGGAACCACGCAAAAATGTCTTCGATGATCGAACGGATGGAAAAAAAATGTCTTCAATGATCGAATGGAAGTGGACTTGGAGATGGAGATGGAAATTGGAGCAAATTGCCACGTGGACTTGGACTTGCAAATTGCCACGTGGACTTGGACTTGGAGATGGAAATTGGAGTTGCAAAAAGAGATGGAAATTGGAGTTGCAAGTGGACTTGGAGATGGAAAAAGTTTTAAATTGGAATTGCCACGTGGACTTGGAGATGGAAAAAGTTGCAAATTGCCACGTGGACTTGGATGGAAAAAAAATGGAGTTGCAAGTGGACTTGGAGATGGAAAAAGTTGCAAATTGCCACGTGGATTTGTGAGATGGAAAAACTACCACCGCCGATCTCGCCGATCTAGAAACCCACCACCGCCGATCTCACCAATACAAACTCACCACGTTGATTCTACCTTGCCATTCCACCGCCGATCAAAGAAACCCATTACCCATGGCAGCAAACCCAATACTAAAATCTACTAACCCACAAATTCAAACCGACTCCATGACTAAAACCCACTACGACGGCAACTACAGAGAGAAACCCACTACCTACTTTAAACCCACGCATGACTCAAATCCACCATCCCCCAACACCACCGACTCACTCCATGCCGCCACCACACGCCACATCAACTAACTTTATGCCACGCCTACCGTCACTACTACCACCACACGGTTTTGGGTTTGAGAAATGGTGTTTTTGGTTCGAGGAGTAGAGAGGCGCACGTTAACAAGGGAGAGAGAAGAGAGTGGAAGACGGAGAGAGAGAGAGAGAAGAATAAATTTATATAAGTGAATAAAATATATTGTACTAGACCGAGCTACAAGGCGATTCTACATTTGTAATTGCATTGCAAAGACACTGTATTTTTTTTTTTTTGCAATACTTACATTTCCACATCCTCTAACGGAGCTGCACGCAGCCCACTAAATAGACTTACATTCGCATTTGCCCTTTCTGATGCTGACGCCTAACCAATCTCGCGACTCTAACTGCAGCGCGCTTGGAGTTGGCGTGTTGATGAAATGAATGGCTTGGATTCGCTAGCTTGATGATCGAACCGCGCAAACTTGAACCACGCAAAAATGTCTTCAATGATCACGATGGAAAAAAATGTCTTCGATGAAAAATGTAATTGGATCCTGAAGCCAATCTGCCACGGACTGGAAGCCATGAAAAGATTGAAGCCAATCCTTGCCACGTGACTTGGAAGCCATGGAAAAGATGGAAAAGCCAACTGCTTACGACTGGAAGCCATGGAAAAAGATGGAAAAAGCCGAAGCCATGGAAAGAGCCACGTGGATTTGTGAGATGGAAAAAGTTGCAAATTGCCACGTGGACTTGGATGGAAAAAAAATGTCTTCAACTTCAATGATCGAACGGATGAAAAAAAATGCGCAATCGGACTTGGATGATCGAACGATGGCAAGCTTGCGCACTTGGAGTTTAGAGTATTTTTCCTATTTAAGGATTTAGAGTTAGGAACATGCCCATCAAATATCTCTCTCTTTCTCAGATAGATTGAGCTCTGAGGTCGGCGCGGAGACCTAAAGAATAGCATTTTGTTAGGAAGAGAATTAGCTAAGCTAAGCTTCTTTTAAATTCATCAACAAATTGGAATGGGGCGATCTATGCACAAGTTTTCATACTTCTCTCCACCTTATAGGTAACAAACAGAACAATAGCTATGGTTAATCTTTTTTATTTTTGTTTTGTTTTGTTTTGGTCCCCTTTTGATACAATTTCTTTTCCTTGGTAACAGTGAAGAAAAAATGCTGCTGCAGCTTGATCTTGCTGGGAAAGTGGTATACCTACTGACACTCATCTTTTTGCTACTTTTGTACTTACGAAAGTGGAAACGTAATCGCAGAGGTGGTCGCCATGTCCAAACTACCAACCGTGTCAACGTCGTCGGCGATACAACGGGCGGTCAATACACTGGGGAAGTCCGTTTCGATGTTGCCGTTGATGATGACGGCGGTACCATTAACGGCGAAATTGCTAGGAGATCCCGTGCCAATGTTGCCGTTGGTGAAGTCGGTGATATAACGGGCGGTCAATACGCTGGGGAAGTCCATTTCGATGTTGCCGGTAATGATGACGGCGGTATCATTAACGGCGAAATTGCTATGGGTCGAACTTCACTGGCTGCCACTATGCCTTTTGAATTTAATTAACAATAAAGCTTTTAAGTTTTTTTTTTTAAAAAAAAAGTCTAGTGTGGTGTTTGGCGGCTTGGCGCTGTTTATTTTAGTTAAATAAGGTGTGTGAGGTTTTGCAATTTTTTCCCACGTACTGTGATACGTGTAGAAATTCTTGTAATTTATGCATAATTTTTGTAATTCTTCGTCTGAAATTCTGAATGGGTAATTGTTATTGGACAGATGCAATAATTTCATTATGCTATGAGCTGATCTGATCGGCCAATTCATTATCCCAAATGATTCTAAAAAAAAAAAAAAATTCATTATCCCAAATTCCACTTTTGAATACTATTTAATTAAGACAGGTTTTACCTTTATCCGATCCGAATTGCAGTAATTTAAATATGGATTTTACTTAGGGCACACAATAGTAAACTAATTTTGGAAAAAATTTATCGAGAATTGAAAAAATTTTGACAACTTTTTCAATTCCCAATAAAACTTTTTCAAAAAAAAATTTGTTAATGTGTGCCCTTAGGGCACACATTAACCGGACCTTTTAAATATTAATGACATGTCTCATCTTCAAATGACATCATATTTTTGGAAAGTGCTAAACGTTTTACAAGTACTTCTGTCTGTCGAGAACGGCGCTTCCCAAAACTTTTGGAAAGTCAAAGTTATGGGCCCCACAACCATATGAATCTCTCTGTGTCTGTTAAAGACTCTCAAAATCTCAGTCATACCGATCTCCACGGAGCAGCTCGGAATTCCAATATTATCGCACGACATAGAGAATCTGTAAGAGATCATCATTTTACCGAATTTATTACTGGAATTTGTTTAGTATTCTATGTTTGATTATTTCAGTGGGATCTTTTTGGTTTTGGGTTGATTTCGTTTTTGTAACCATGAAGTTATGCGATTTTGATTGGAAACTATGAATTTCTTTTCGGTAGTTATGTTCGTGGAATTGGTTGAGGCGAAATTAGATTTCATATGCTAATTTGAATGGTTGACTTTTTCGAAAATGTTTCGCTTTTGAATCAAACGCGTTACTTTTCAATTCAATTCTTTTTAAAGGCTTCATTTTTATTATCGTTTTTGATTTTTTGGTGTTCAGATCTGAGATCGGAGCGAAGCGTTTTCCGTGAAGTCATGGCTGTGCCGTGTTTCGATCCTATGTATGTAATCTGTTATGGATTTTTTTCACTTACGGAAATTTTTTGTGTGGTAAAGATGTGTTTGGTTGCCCAGAAAACCGTCTGGTAAAAGAAAATTTTTGTTTTTGATTCTGAAAGCACTAGACTTTTATTGAATCTGACTATTTATGATGTCATTTCGTTAGCCTTATTAGTTAGCACTTAGCAATTACTATATAATCGGTCACAAATTTGATTGCTTTGCATAGTATGCTGCTTGCTTGATGTCAATTTAAATCTCTGAAGTTTCTAAAGTTTTACATTTCAAATGAATAGTTTTCTTTTTTGCACTTGCAATAGAAATATATTTTGATTTGAAATTGACTAGTATTCTGACCCAATTTAGGACTAAGAATACTGAATGTGATGGTTCTGACAGGCCAATTTAGATCTGGCTCAAGCGGCGTCCCACATAAATGTGTGGATCATGTTGTGGGTGGCTGTGTAACTTATTAATTAAAACTAAATACAGAGAAAGAATTTTGCTTTTAATTGGGTACGCTACCACACCAAATCTTCTGGTTCTGTGTTAACGGCAGAGGGAGAATGGCTCAACCGTTGCACATTTTCTATAATCAGTGTCCTTTATTTTGGTTTCTATAGAATTGTATTACTAAAATCGCATACCACTAATGTTAAGAACAGAGTATGGTGTTTAAGTCTCTAGCTGGATTCGAGGTCAGCTGGTCCTCCAATAAGAAGAGAAATAAGAACAGAGATAGGAAAAGAGAAAGGAACTGAATTATGCTTAGTCAATGCTTGCCTCCGTACAACCATGCTCTCTCATCTTTATACACTTTCCGCCCTCTGGCACCAACTTTGGAATTACTAACTAACTAATGCCACTGCATTCTCACAACTAATCCTCACCAAGACCGCCACTCTCAATGCCAATCACTTCCAATTACAATTACTACTTAATACAAATCCTAACAATACCTCCCCATTAAAGCACCTTGCCCACAAGGTGAGGGAATTGTTTCAAAGCAAATATAGATTTTCCCAGCATCTTCCCGACTTCCTCCTGCCATTGACCAAAAACTCGAGTGATGGTCCTACTCCTTAGCCGATGAGTTCGTCTCCGCGTACAGCAATGGCTCGATTAAGAGTGCTGCTTGAATCCATAGGTGGGAAGGATTTAGGCCTTCGAAGTCATGGTTGAGGATGGTTCCTGAGTCCGATCAGCAATGGCTGGAGTAAACCAGCTGACCCTGTAAAATGCCTTATCTCTTGACAATGGACATTACTAGCCTTAAGATCATCCAACCAAGCTGGAGTTGGAAAATAAATCTTACATAAACGAATCACCTAAACCACCCTTAGCTGGAAAATCTTCTAAAAACGCTATCACCGGAGAATCTCCTAAACCACCATTAGCCTAAGGATCTTTGAAACACCATCAGCTAGAAATCTCCTAAGCCACCATTAGCTGGATTATCAACTCCAATAGTTGATAGCCTTGACTCCATGTACACCGGATATGTTAGTAATTTCCTTTTCACATCCCCTACCAGCAGCTAGAATCCCATAGTGAAAGGTCTTCAGACACTCAAAAGATCAAGAATTAATATATTTCTTCCTCAGACAATCAAAAACAGAACTACCAATCTTGTTTGATCAAGTAATCTTGCTTCCTAGTACGTAAAGGCCTTGAATCAAGATTTGATTTCTTATAAAAGTTATGATCACCTTGCCATAGAATCCTTGCGCAATGACTACCGCTACCAACACCATAAGTCGATGTAGAACTTATTTTCTTATAAAAATTCAGATCATTTCAAGCATGGAATCCGTCATTTGTCCCATTGTACTGCCACTTGAAAAGAAACATTTGCCTTCTTGGTTTATGATGCACCGACTGAAGTGAAGTAGATTCGCCTCAACAAGAATGTGTGGTAAGTCTATGTTCATTCTGATTACATGAACCGACCCATTTGGTGAAACATGAGCATGAGTGTGTGGTAAGCTCGCTGGGCTTTCATTCTTGATTACATGAACAAACCCATTTGGTGGAACATGAGTTTGGTTAACGCCAATGAACATTGATTACTCACAAGAATAGGTGTTTTTGAATAAGAGCCTTCATTGATTGTCACAAGTAGTGTATCCAAATTCCGACTTGTAGTTCTTGAACAGCGCACCTGGGCCCATCAGGAGCAGCTCCAATATCTTTCGCAAGATTAATTATACTACGCTTCATCCATGTGAAAATAGGCCATCGAAAGCCATGATCCGGGGTCTTGTAATAGTTGGAAGTATTGGTTAGCTTTACAAACCTGCCGTATGTTCTTCACTCCTTGAACCTAGGAAAATCAATCTTGATTGGTTTTTGCAAAGCGATTTAGCTGTGAGCATTGCTTGATATATGATTCTCATGGACAAAGCTTTCAAATCTCCGCCTTATACATACCCACCGTTGAAATCGTCTCACTGAGCCGGCGCCTCCAGGACTCATCGTATGTCAGGAACCAACCTTACATGTAGTGCTGAAACTAATGTTTCGCTTTGAGAGCACTCGCCTTCCTTAGCTTTTGATACTCAAAACTGTAGCTTTCTTGATCTATGTGAGTTAAGCAACCAACAACTTCTCTCGCAATCTATGTTTGATAATAGCCAAAGTATTGATTGGCTTATAAACCCAACTAGCAGATCTTCCCCGAAAACAGGGAATTCAAGCTTAATGGGTTTCATGAAGGATATAGCTAAAGAATTTCGACTGGTTAAGGTGCTCTGGAAGAATGCGGCCTCAACTTCCTCGAATTTAGCTGCACGACATTGATATTCCGAGTCATGGCCTCGATGTTCCGATTCATCTTATTCAAGATCTTGTCTGAATGGCAAAACAAGCTTCAGCCATTGCGTCGTGATTGATGCCTGATACCATTTGTTAAGAATGCAGTATGGTGTTTAAGTCTCTAGCTGGATTCGAGGTCAGCTGGTCCTCCAATAAGAAGAGAAATAAGAACAGAGATAGGAAAAGAGAAAGGAACTGAATTATGCTTAGTCAATGCTTGCCTCCGTACAACCATGCTCTCTCATCTTTATACACTTTCCTGCCCTCTAACTAACTTGGAATTACTAACTAACTAATGCCAGCTGTACTCTCACAACTAAGTCACCAGTAACTGCCACTCTCAATGCCAATCACTTCCAATTACAATTACTACTTAATACAAATCCTAACAACTAATCTATGTGCAGAGTTTGTGGTTATCTGTAATACTGATTGCGTGTTCGTTTTATAAAATGCTTTTCTAATAAATCTGTTATTATTGTAGGTTCCTGTGTTGGAAACACCTCATGATTCAGGATTTGAGAGCAATGCTATTGCACATTATGGTAAAGACTATAGACTTTCTTTCCCTAACCCATTAATTTTGGCGATCCTCTGAAGATGGTTATGTTGGAACTTATGGGCTTTTTATCTGTTGCTGCAGGCACTCGCTTGAAAGCTGACAATCCTCTATATGGCTCTTCTCATATTGATTATGTGAGACTGTTATTACTACTGATGCTACTCTCTCTCTCTCTGAATGCGTGTGTTATGATGCTTAGTATTATGTATGCTTGAATTGTCTGGTCCACATAGAGCAGTGGGTTGATTTTGCATGCTAATATTCTAACATGGTTTATACCTAGAATTGGACATGCACTGTACCTTCCTCCAGTGAGTTACATCTTAATTTATTATGGAATTGTTCTATTTCCTTTTGGCCATTAAATGATGACCAAGTTTTATGGAAAACTTAGATGAAGTATAAAAGGAATGAAGTGAGGAATTTTTTCTCTTGATGTAAAATAAAAATCAATGTGGGAGTTCAAAATCACTTTTGACATTTTGTAATTCGAATCTAGACTCAGGTTATAAAACTAGATCATGGAGTTCAAATTTGGGGGCATGTCTCTCCAATGCCAGAAAATTAACCTTTTTCCCAGAAAATCTGTCTCTCTTAACACCACCTCCATCTTCTAGCTCAAGTTTCATAGAGAAGTTGTAAGAGCTCTGGATTTCACTTATTACTGAGATTTGTTTAGTATTTTATGTTTGCTTATT